>CM035166.1:90847205-91334705 GCA_020205615.1 Panax quinquefolius
GGACGATAGATGTGAGTTAAGATGTTTGATGTGGAATCTCTGCGCATAATTCCTCCATCATTTTGTTGTTGAGGTTTTGGCATTATCTCGACACAATCACCTCTGGTTTTCCATATCGACAAACGACATTGTTTCTGATGAAAGCAATGATGACTTCTTTAGTGACCCTGGGGAAGGAGGCTACTTCTACCCACTTGGTGAAGTAGTCGATCATGGTGAAGATAAATCGGTGACCATTCATCGGCTTTAGGCTCAATGGGCCCAATAACGTCCATTCCCCACATTGAGAAGGGCGAAGGCGAACTCATATTATGGAGCTCCGTGGAGGGCATGTATAGCATTCCCATGAATCGGGCGATAGCATCTTACGGCGTGGTCGTTGCTGTCGGCTTTGAGAGGCGGCGATAATGTCCCGAATCGAGGACTTTCTTGACAAGGAGGGGCCACTCGTGTGGGGGCCACAGACTCCACCATGGATTTCATCCATAAGCCTCTGGGCTTGATCTTTGTCTAAAACACCCAGGAGACCCGATCCTACATCTCTTTTGTAGAAGCGCGTCTCCACTCGGGTAGAACTTCATGCAAGTCGATGAATCCGCCTTTTCTCGGTCGGGCTCGCCTCGGTGGGTGTAGATCCATCTCGCAGATATTCCTTGATATCTTCGATACCAGGAGGTTGGATGGGAGGTATCTCATCGATACATCTCAACGTAATTCCCATAAGTTTGGGGCCTTGTTCAAGGCAATTGTGACGCTTGGCAAGTGTTCCTTATGCGATATCTTAATCAAGGAGGCCAAAGTTGCTAATCGTCCATGCGAAATCATTCCTATTACGAGGAATGTGTAGAAAGGAGATTTCTTGAACTCCAAAGCCATCTTGAAAACTGCTTAGATGGTAAAGGCGTGAAATGTAGTTCCTTGGTTTGATAGACTCGGTTGGATTGTCGATTACCAACTCGAATCTCCAAGGACATTTAACCACTTGATGCCCATTGAGCGAAGCAAGTTTTAGCCCCATGAGATGACCTTCATACTCGGTAGTATTGTTGGTCTTGACAAACTGTAATTTGGCAACAACGAGGATCTGCTCCGTGTCGAGATATTAGAATTGCTCGGCTCGAACCTTCCATATTAACAACTCCATCAAAATACATCCTCCGTGATTGGCGTGTCGTACTAATGGTGTTCTTTGTCTGATCATTACTCCTTCGTCGAAATATGTTTCCAAGGGTTTGAAATCCCCAGAAGGTCGCGGTGGCGATTGATCTGCGATTCCTTGACCTTTGATGGACTTTTGAGTCACATATACGATGTCAAATTGTTGTAGGATCAAGCGCCATCTGGGGACGGCAAACAATTGACATGGGTTTGTTGAACACGTGCTTGAGAGGATCCAGCGGGATATGAGATGGGTTGTGTGACCATGTAGGTAATGATGTAACCTCATGGAAGCCCATGCTAAAGCACAACACGTCTTCTCGATCAGAGTGTACTTGTGTTCACTGCTGCTGAACCTTTTGCTGAGGTAATAGATATCTCGTTCTTGGCCTCAATCGTCTTCCTGTCCTAGCATACAGCCCATGGCATTTTCACTTATGGACAGGTACATGAGCAGAGGGAACATCATCCACAGGTGGTACCAAGGCAGGGAGCTTTGACTCTTTGTTTCTTGGCCGTAAGGAAGGCGTTACAGCACTAATCATTCCATTTCATGGAGGAGTTCTTCCTTAATAACTTGAAGATTGGCTCATAAGTTGCTGTGAGTTGGGAGATAAACCTGGCGATGAAGTTGATCCTTCCCAAAAATCCCCGTATTTCATTCTCTATGTCGAGGAATGGGCATTTACGTGATGGCTTAGATTTTGGCAGGATCCAGCTCAATCCCTTTGTGGCTGACTAGGAACCCTAGCAACTTGCCTGATTTAACGCCAAAGGCGCACTTAGCTGGATTCAACTTCAAGTTGTACTAACGCAACCAGTTGAACAACTTTCTGAGATGGTCTAGTAAATCATCCTCCTTCCGGGACTTGACAATGATGTCATCCGCGTAGATCTCAATCTCTTTATGCATTAAGTTGTGGAAAAGAGCCATCATAGCTCGTTGATAGGTAGCTCTGGCATTGATGAGGCCGAATGACAACCGTCTATAGAAAAAAGTTCCCCAAGGAGTGATGAAAGCAGTCTTCTCACAATCTTCCTCAGCAACCATGATCTGATGGTACCCCGCAAAGCAATCAGCAAAGGAGTACATGTCGTATTATGCAGTATTGTCAATGAGAATGTGGACAAATGGCACGGGAAAGCTATCTTTTAAGCAAGCTATGTTCAAGTCCCGGTAATCCACGCAAACTCGCACCTTGCCTCCAGGTTTAGGTACGGGCACGATGTTGGATATCCACTCAGGATATGTAGACACCATGATGATGTCGGCTTCAAATTGTTTCACAATTTCTTCTTTCACCTTTAAACTCCACTAAGGTTTCAATCGCCTGAGCTTTTGCTTGACTAGCTTAAATCCCTCTTTAATGGGAAGGCGATGAAAGACAATGTCAGTGGACAAACCCACCATGTCTTCATGAGACCATGCAAACACATCTTGGAATTGTGTTAATAGCATAACCATGTCATTCCGTTGGTTTGGGGTAAGGTCTGAACCAATCTGGATTAACTTAGGGCTTTCTAAGGTTCCGAGATTGAAAGAAGTGGTTTGATCAAGGTTAGGTTTGGGTTTGTCTTTGACTCATTCTTGAATTTACTGGAGGCACCTCAATGTCATCCCAGAGATCCATCAATTTGAATTCATCTCTACATCAAAGGTACAATCCTTGTGTAGGAGAGCATCGTATCCGCAAAATCTGAGGCACATTTAAATTGAGTCTCGAAACAAAATATGCTTTCACTTAGTATATATGAAATCGTTGATCATACACATTGTTAGCATATACTGGCAAAATAAACTGCTAATATTGTACAAAAAAGTAAGCAATTATTGTATCTAAAGGCGTAAAAGAATTTACGCCCGCTTTACCTGTCGACCAAAGCAAGAATGTTGTTCCAATTAGTAGCAGTAAAGTCCGGTGGACCACGTTGATGGAGGGATTGTCATCATCCTCCTTGTCCCGAATGATGGCCATTACGTCGGTGATCATCATCT
This sequence comes from Panax quinquefolius, assembly GCA_020205615.1. Taxonomy (NCBI): domain Eukaryota; kingdom Viridiplantae; phylum Streptophyta; class Magnoliopsida; order Apiales; family Araliaceae; genus Panax; species Panax quinquefolius. The sequence continues at coordinate 90,850,360 of CM035166.1, forward strand.
GGGTGTATACATTGGTATGTTCATCATGGGCGATGATCGCGCGTGCAAACATTATTCGAGACAACGTGTTCCTTGATTCTCGCTCCTCTTCTTCTTGATTGCGGGATCTGGAATAACGATTTTCTTTTCCTCCACCGGTTTCGACTTAGGAAATAACATGGCCGTGACATTGGTGGCACCTTCTTGGAGGTTATGCGGACTCGGAGTTTGAAGGCCGACGAGCCATACGGTTGAAGTGAAGCAATCTGTTGATGCTTATGAGGATTCCCGTGACTTCAGTGGTTTGAATAGCCTAGTCCAACTGTTCCAAATTGCTTGGTTAATCGAATGGGGTCTCTTGGATACCACGGCCATCTTAACTTGACCCTTGTCACGGCTTGTGACCTAACGACATCATTTCTTAAGTGGCTGACATCACCTCATCGAAATGTGGGGTTCGAGGCGATGGTGCTCCAATAAGCGTGGTATTGGGTGTTGCTTATTTCAAAGCATGAAAACCGGCCCGTTCTACGTCTGCATTGGCATTGATGAATGGAATGTCCCCGTGCTGAGGAATCTTTGGTTCAGCATTGACCGTGACCAGGCTATTGTTGATAATGTACTTCAATTGTGGTGAAGAGTGGAAGGGACTGCCCCAGCCATATGGATCCATGGTCGTCCCAAGAACAGGTTGTATCCCGAATCTATCTTGAGCACATGGAAGGATACGCAGAATGTATGAGGGTCAATTTCGATTGGCAGCTTAATTACTCCAACCGAGTTACGGCGGGCTCCATCAAAAGCTTTGATGATAGTATGGCTACTCCGAATTCGGTTGAGATTGTTATTCATCTTCACCAAGGTGGCATATGGGCAGATATTCAGAGAGGAACCTCCATCTGTTAAGACCCTTGCTACCATATATCCGGAGGACAAGACCGCAATGTGTAACGGCTTGCAATGAATAGTCCTTTCGGATGGTATGTCATCATCAGTGAAGGATATCACATTGTTTTTGAAAATGTAATCAACCATGTGTTGAAACTTTTTCGTATCCACTGATGTCGGGAGATAGGCTTCTTCTAGAACCTTTAACAAGACCTTCCAGTGGTTCTCAGAGGTTGGGACCAAGTCCAAAATTGATATTTGTGGTGGCGCTTCTTGACTTAAAACCACCGAGGCTTCGTTATGACCCACAGCGCGGAGGAATTTATCAATCTTCTCCATGGGTATTTTCCCCTTTGATTTGGTGGTGGGGTTCATCACCCGATGGGGAAGATACAGTGGATTTTCCTTCGACACTGCAGCAGTGGTATGTGAGGTGGATCCTTCACCTTCTCCATAATTCCACGAAACCTTGCGCAAGCTAACAATAGGATATTGTGCTCTGCATGGCAAGTTGATTGGCTCGGGAGCGGCCACTGTCAAAGGATTGCTTCCTCCTTTGAGCTGAATTATCGGTGTTATGAGAAAAGTATTAATCCCTTCGACATCAGTAGATATAACTACTACCACACTTTTCCACTTAGTAGGGTCTGCATTCTCACTTGCACGTAACACAGTGTCGTTATCCGCCACATGCCAGCATACACCACCTTTGTCGATTAGATTTTGAATAAGGTGGCGAAGTGCCCGAGATTCTTCTATCTTTGTGTGCCATGAGGCCGGGAGTGGTATTGACATACTCCATCAGAGTTGTACCATCCTGAACGGGGGTTGATTGGAGGTAGAAGGGAACTGATCCTTCTTTCATTGATTAACATTGGAAGGATTTCCTCCATGGGTTGGCCCAAATAGGTGAATTCCCGTTTGTTGGCGAAATCCCAACGGGCTTTGGCATTTGCTCTCTTCGTCACTTTGTCTTCCAGCATTTCATTTTTTGAAAGTGACGATGGAATATTCATGACAATTGGTAGGAGACTGGCATGCTCTGGGCCGATTAATTCTTGAATCACTTGATCTTTGATGAGCCACCGGATTCGCCAATTGCTCAATTTGTTTGGCAGAGAGAGCTTTCATCTTTCATTCCATTGTGGTGGAACTTAGCATAATCCCATCTGTTATCACCGTCTTTGATGGTCTGGGGGGAATCACAGCTATAGTTGGAACTCTGTCCACTGCTCCAATTAATCATGTTGACCTCTTCTTGTTTGTGTTGAGGAAGAGGGTTGTCTTATCTTTGAGGGCGATCGGGTTTGGTGACTCTGATCTCTCCATTATCTATTAGGTCATGGATCTTGTGTTCCAAGGCCCAACATTCTGAGTATCATGTCCGGGTGCCCAAGCATGATAAGCACATTCTAAGCGACATTGAAACCCGAATCCATTAGAAATTTGGTTTGGTGGAAGAAGATGCGTAATTTTCTTACGTGTTGTCGGAAGATTAAGAATGTTCTCGGGGTATACCCTAAGGGTGTAAACACTCGATGGCGTTTGACTTCTCCACCTTTTGGTAATCTTGGAGGGTTTACGCGACCGTGTCTTTGGAAAGGGAGTGTAGTTTCTCCTTTGAATGGGCATATTTTGATTGCCTTTTTGTCCTGTAGTATCGGAAACATCTTCCTCTTTCTTTTTATGGACCCTCAAAGTTGTTCCCATAATTTCAGATTTGATGTGATCAATGACATGACTTTGAGTCGGCTAGGTCTTGAATCTTTCGACTTCAACCCCATTTCACCCATTTCCCCATGTTTAACCATTTCGAAAATGGTTTCACCGATCTTTAAACCAAACTCTCTCATAGAAGGGAGCTTCTTATGCGTCTATGAATGTCACTGACCATTTCATATTACGACATGGCGGGACTAACTTGGGCGACCGGCGTCTCCACCTTTGAGCATACTCTCCGAAAGACTAGTTAGACTATTTCTTGATCTTGTGTCGATCTGGGATCGGGAGCCATTTGAGTTTGAAAACTGTATTGAGTGAGGAAGGCGTGTGCTAGCTCTTCCCATTTGTGGATTTTGGAGTTGTCTAATCTTGTGTACCACTTAAGCAGGCTTCTCGGTTAGACTCTTTTGGAACAATTGTATTCTGAGTTTTTCATCCTCTGCATAGGATCCCAGTTCTCCAATAAAGACTTTTAAATGTGTATAAGGATCCCCTAACCCGTCATATTTTTCAAAGTCAGGAGTTTTAAATTTTTCTGGATAGTGAACACCAGGAAAAATACATAGATCAGATATGAAACACTCCCGTGTGTCCAATTCCTTTGATAAGCGTGAAGGGTCTCTTCCATTTGGAGGACTTTTTTTTGATGTCACCATTGTCTAGATCTCCCAGTGGAATGGGCAACATCATGCGTTTTGTTGGTCGTATCCAATTTGTGGCTCTGTATGGTAATGGCCGAATTCCTCCTTGTGTGGAGGGCTCGGTATGTCTTGGTATTTTCCGACCTGTGTGGTAGTGTAATTCTTTTAATAGAAACAACCAAATCAGAATCTGTTTGCTTAACCCGTCAATTCTTTGTGAGAAATCTGGATTAAGTTCGGTCAGTCGGATGATGACATGATTATTTGTAGGCATATTGCCTTTTTGGACTTTAATGGGGTAGTAGGTCCGATTGATTACTGCTGTAAAGACTGGCATAGTTTAGTCCTTAGTGAAGGTGTATAATGACATGCTATGTGATGTGTCCATTTTAGGAATTTTATCCTACAAAACGGGTGTCAGCTGTTTGTAGCATGTATGTGGACATATTGCTTCATATTTCTCATTACATGGAGATAGATATGGAATGAAATTACAAGTAATTGTGTTTACAAGTAATTGAAATGAGAGCATGAAGAGACTTTCCTTCGTTTTGGGTTTATCAGAGAATGACCTATCTTAGGTTACTCTCGCGGCTTTTTGGCATGAAGGTTCCCAAATCATCGCAATCTACTAGATGGGAAGTTAATCCGGTCTTTCAACTGGAGCGAATTTGGGTGGTGCTTTTCTTGAGCCTCGGAGAATTAGTCTTCTCACGAGTCCAGTAATCAAACACCGACGGGATAACCTCCAGGTGGAGGGACCACACAACATACATTCACATACATCGCGTCTCAGCGTATGAAATGATGACATGTGTGAAGCGCTAATATCATAAGCAGTTTATAGTGTGAAGCACTAACATCACACGCAGATATGATGAGAAGCACTAAGCTCAAACAAGACATGCATTCGTACACATTCATCCAATGTAAATGCAACATCCACACACAAGCATATAATCAGTTTTGAAAAGATTGTAGTAGCGGCTTAAGTCCTCTTACTGGATTCCCCAGCAGAGTCGCCATCTGTCGACGTCGGGATTTTTGGATGTCTCTTTCCGTTATTTGTTCTTTGGTGTTCACATTTTAGGTGAGATTTTTTTGAAAAAACAAGTGAAAAAGGTCCGACATGTATAATGTCGACGATGGGACTATTAAGAGTCACCAGTTGGTTTTTTAAATGGTTGTACCAACACAACCGAGAAAAGGTTTGCATATTGACCCAGTGATGTGACACTGATATACGGGTCGGCAAAACCGAGATTCATTTAGGGTCCGGGGACTTGGTTATGCGGGGGAAGGTGTTAGGCACCCCAGACATCCGTCAGTTACCGGTGGTGACCGTCTCTTTTCAAGAAACTATTATCTGAGTGTGTGTGTGTGTGTGTGGGTCAATGTGCTGTTATAGGAAAGTTGTGCGAGGCCTCGTTCGAACCTATATACACAGGGTTTGAATTTATGTAAAAAATCAATTTTTAGCAAGATATGGCAATAATGTTTTATAAAAGAGGTTTTTCAAACCCTGATGCTCAATAGGAATTGAGATCTTTTACACTTCCATTTTTATTAAGTGAGCGGCTGAATTGATTTTATTTGATGGATACGAGGCATCCGTATGAAAAATAATGCCGACTTCCTCGTAGGTATGGAAACCATCTGAGGAAATACAGACATCGCAGAATAATTTACAAGCTGCTTACAGCTAAAAATGTCCATCACGGGAACCAAATCTAGATCCAATGAGATGAATCTATGATCATATGATTCCTGGGCGCACGGAATATTGCAATTTGTATAAAAGCAATAAGCAGGTATATATATAAAAGCGGTAAATATATATATACAGACAGGATCACCAACCACGAAACCTCCATGGGGATCGAAATGTAAATAAAGTTTGTAGATACGGTCAACCGCCATACGAAGAAAACTCCAAAGTGACGTAATGTAAATAAAAGGAATGCGGCCAATCGCCACGAAGTAAACTCTGGTAGGACCGAAATGTAAAGAAAGCTATAAAAAATCAAGCGCCATGAAGGAAACTCGAGCGGGACAAAAACAAATATATATATATATATATATATATATATATATATATATATATAAATAAAATAATAAACAGCTGGATGTAAAATCCGTGCTCATCGAACATAGTTAACCCATATGATTATATATATACGTATATATATATATATATATATATATATATATATATATATATATATATATATATATATAAAAGCGAATAAACGCACTGCAGGACCAAAGTCTAGGCTCATCGAACAAAGTCCGATGAGACAATTGATATATATAAGTATATATATATATTAAAGCGATGGCCTCGCATCAAAGTCTAGGGCTCAATCAAGGCATAACTCGATAATGTTAGTCGATATATATATAATATATATATATAATATATATATATATATATATATATATATATATATATATACTAGAATGAAACCATGCATCAAAGTCCGAGTAAAAAGCAAGCAACACGACTCTCAACGTGTAGAAGGGTGTGTGCAAAGATGGAGAGAAAGACTATAAAGTGTGTGAGAAGGCTTACAGCTGACTGATAAAAAGGGCTTTTATATCTTTAGAGTGGGTAAACACTGGGCTTTTGTGGGTACAAAAGAGGCTATATATGAGCTCACAGGTGTTTGAAAGTGAGAAAATACACTGTATGGCAAGTGCAGAGCAAATTGTGCAGGGTTTCCCCGTCTTTTTTCTCTTAGAAATCAGCACCCCAAGCCTCTTATTTATAGGCAAAAGGTGTCGCAGGTGTACTAGAGGTGGGTCGGGTCGTCTCGAAGTACGTGCACTTAGGCACTGTAATGTCCACTCGGATTTTGAGAAGTGCAATCCGGGCATCCGTTTTGAGGTATTCAGGACCTATTTCGGACCGCCGTTGTCGAGAGTTGTACGATGGCATGGGATTAGAGTTTGTACGAAGTCTTTGAAGATGGGACGATGCCCTCCGGTCTTCAAGCTTCAACTTTCATCCGTTACCCCGCACAATAGTCACTCGGGATTGGTTAGCCTTGTGGGACATTGTTGCGTAGAGACGAGACGTGGCATCGTGTTGGATGAGATGGCGATGTTGCCCCTCACCGGTGTTAGTGCCGGATTCGGCCGATAAGCAGACGTTGCTCAGACTTCACTGAGATTGGACTACTACATTTGTTGAAGGTCCTCATTGTCATCTTTGAGGCGTGCCTGTCTTCCCGATGTTATTGCCGAGTTGGCACAATGTATTTTATTGTGAGTTCCGAGATTAAAGCTGATGGCATTTGAAACAAGCATTTCCGGGGTTATCTCCGAAACTGCATTCCTTGGGGTTATCACCAAGGTTGGTGGCTATTCCCATGGTTGAGACTGAGACTGGATACCTCGGGGTTATCTCTAAGATTAATCGGTCTTCTTCGGTGTGTGTTCCAGTATTGGATCTACAGGTTTCGGGGTTAGATCCGAGGTTGAAACCGTTACTCCCAGATTGCGATCAGTGGTTGATATTGAACTTCCGGTAGTATCCAGTATGGATTTGGATTGTCTTCGAGGTTCTCTCTTAAAAAGCGAATCATCCTCCTGCAATGTTAATAATGATGAAGAGAAAATTTTGAGTGTCTACAATTATAACATGTTGGTATGATTAAATTCGTGTAGTGATAATTTAATTGGAATTTTTGGCTATGTTCTGCAATTTTTGCGTAATTGCGAGCAGTTCTGATTTCTGGCGTGGCGCCCGATCCAACGCTTTAAGGCCGTCTTAAGTAGAAGCGCCACCACATGTGCAATATGCATGATGTCGGCCATGACCCTTACTACACCGCAAATACAAGACTTAAGATAAAAGTGGTATTGCAGTATACTCTCTCAGAAATGTCCGAAATGAAATATTTTTAATATTCAAGTCTAGCAACGTGATAAAGACTTGATTTAATGAACATAAAACTATGTTATAAGTATAATGAGATGTTAAAATAGATACTTAGTATGTAAATAACATAATTACATGTGGATTGAATTATTGAATACATAATTAGCTTGTTATTCATGATGTGTAAATTATGTGATAAAGTGGTAAATTAACGAAGTATAGTTAATAATCAAAGTAGACAAAGAGAATGAGTTTATGATGATTAGTTAAGTTATAATTAACTGGTATTTTGAATGTGAATGGTATGTAGGAACTAATCCAAAGAACGTGTTTAGTTAAAGTGTAATCTACGTACGAGGCAAGTTTCCTAACCCTACTTGTCATTATTGTTCAAGTTATTAGTTACCTCGAGTAAATTATCATTACTATTATTCAAGTTCAATTGTTATATTAAAGATTTATTATCTTTTCAAAGTATGATTCAGTTATACAATAATTGTCATATTGTATACTTCTTGAGATTATTATTCAAATCGAATATCATTATTGTTAAACGTTATTAAACTAGTGAACTTTATTGATTCAACTAGTCCTTAGTTGATGAACGTTCTAAATTTCAGAACCCTTATTGAATTATCCAAACCAAACTTCCTTTGGTGAGGACTCGAATGTTCAACTGAGATGAACAACCCTGTAAAGGGATTTACTTATGCGTTAGCGTTAAGATATTGTGCACAGTATGGTACTAAGGGCTGATCCCCCAAAGTACGAGTAGAAAGGTCCATAGTCTTATGACTATTAAAGGTTTCAAGTATAACCCTTGATAACCTAGGACATAGTTCAAGGTCTTATGACCCTCAGAATTCTTTTGATTCTTGTTATTCATTCTTGATTCAAAAGTTGAGCATTTATTCAGATGTCTTTGATTTACTCGTATGTTATTATATTGTTATTTCATTATTATACTTGTGGGAAATAGTGCTCACTCTTGCTTAATAATAACATTGCAGTTAAGAACGAAAGAACCGATGAACCTTCCACTAGTAAAGGCAAGGGAAAAGTTAGCAAGTGATGAAGACTTGTTATTTTTATTAGATGATGTATTTATGCTTAAGACTTGAGTTAATGATGTTGTTTAAGACTTATTTGTTTATGATTACTCAAGAGATGTTTAAGGTTAGTTTAACTTTTAGGATTGTATCATTATTATTCAGATGTTGTAACCCTTAAGGGGAAGATTTTTATTCTATTTATTGCATGGCTTGCATTTATTATGGGTAGATAGATAGATGATATTTGTACAGTGAACACCAAATCCCGTGGAATTGAAGTACCCAGATTTGGGGGTGTCACAGTATCGCCAGAATATGTCAAGATCCTATTGGATTTACTGCCAACAACAACTATTGTCAGGGGTGCCTGACCTTTGTTGACGTGTACTTCACCGACATGTGAATCAACGGTTGAAAAATCTTGTGGATATACTGTCAAGGCTGCTTAACCTTCACTGACGTGTGAATTAATGGCTGAAACTCTATGGGTAGATTGTCAAGGTTGCTTGACCTTCGATGTCATGTAGATCAATGGAGCATTGCGTTGTGACCCCCGTCGGGGTACCGCTGGTGAAATATGAGCAATCGAGTATGAAATCCTCGAATAGCTCTAGAGCTCTGATAGGTTTAATCGCTATCGACTGAAATAACGTCAAGGCTACTTGACCTTCGTTGATATGTGTGTCAACGGCTTGAATGTACTTTGTAATCCCTACTTTGAGGACATACGTTGTAACCCCGTCGAGACTCACGTTAGGTCGGGATTCACGAGGTTAACGACACGAGTTAGGCGGATCGGACCAGATAAGGTATTGCCGTATGTGATTTATGACAACTGAGATCATCGGCAGGGTATACCTTGTGTTCAGGTGACTACCAATGAGTGATGTACAGATTCAAAGTCTCATCTGAGAAGACCAGGATTGTATGCTATTTTGTTCAATCACGTGGCATTTTTATTCCTGATTTGACCTTTCTGGTCCGTAAGAACTCCTTTGCAACTTGAACTGGACCAAGCTGGAGGGGTGGGACCCACATAAGGGTGCCACGGGTATTTGTTGGGTGTATGTGACCCATTTCCCTATATTTTTAACTGTACAGAGATGATGTATGTAGATGATGATATACTTAGGAATGTATGAACGTATTTCCATTCCCTATATCACATTGTCATCCATTATTTGATATGCATGTATCATGTTATGCATATGTATATATGTCCAGAGATATTCGGTATTGACCCCTGGATGGTCTTATGACACGGCCCGCCCAGATGTCTTCTTCGACAGTTAGCCGTATTAATCATACCCTACCGTCAGTGGTGGTATGGGGTATGCGATCATGGTATGATAGCATGTCACCACCAGACAGGGTGACTGTAGATCAGTTGTTGTAGTATACCATGACTTTATTGATGTTTCAGGTTCCCACAGGGTTTGTAGACGGGATGCTAGAGCATTGGCTACCGGATAGGCAGGTATTCCGATTTGGTACCCATGAGTTGACTCCTACTTTGGAGGAGTATGCACGTTTGACGATGCTGCCTTTAGACAGACCTTGCGTGCATCTGGCTTTAGGAGACATGAGTAGACGATTCATGACTCTCACGATTGCGCTGTGAGTAGTGCGCAGACGGTGACATCTAGCCACGTGATATCCCAGCATTTTCTGTAAGACAGATTTGGCTCGGAGGATAGCTATTCACGACATTCCGGGGATTTCACCGCACCGGAGGACCACTGGCGTTTGGCCCAAGTTGATGTACTGTTGTTGTGCGTACTGTCGTATGTCTATATGCCACGATATATGGACGAGATAGACATTGGTGTCATCATGGCTGTGAGAGCTCTTAGAGAGGGTCGTACCATTGTACATATGATTGTAGCAGAGACCCTACAGTCAGCGTCCTATTGTTGCACTTATCCTACAGGAGTGTTCACTGGGAGTTCGGTCATGCTGTATGTGTGGTTTATGTCACACTTGAGACCGATTGGTACCCTTAGACGGCATGAGTATTGGTTCACCCATGATGTAGCCATGTCATACTCCTTTCAGCCGTCGGAGTGTATAGATGCTCTGTCTTGGTCCGCATTTTTGGCTGATATCAGAGATCCATTTAGCATATTGTCATGCTCAGGGCTTTGCTCACCATACAACTTCATTACTCATGCTCCGGGCATGGACTTCCTCCCTCTAGCTAGCTTGAGGGGCGTGACTACTTATCACCCATTGGCCGTGATGTCGTAGTTCGACCAGTTCAAGGATTTTCATCCTTTCGAGGGGGCGATAGGTCAGCATTTAGCTTCTCGATATCTCTCAGCAGAGGACTGATCCCGTGTGTATGCTTGTTGGGATCAGCATGAGATAGCTTCTTTTTATATCAGTCATCCAGGTTGTTCTGAAGAGTATTCCGCATGGATGGAGACAGAGATTTTGTCGGCTGCAGAAGTATCTGCAGTACCGGATAACGAGTCAGATAATATAGAGCCCGTGGAGGACATCGATACCTACATCGAGGAGGAGCCCGCTGTTGGGTTGCCAGCATTTCTTCCAGATTCTCCCAGTACCAGTACTGTTGTGATTCAACACTCAGCACAGTACCTAGAGCAAAGTCTTCATCTGATGACCTTTGAGAGAGATCAGGCTCGATCTATGATGTTGACTGCCCTTGATGGGAGTGACGCTGCTCTATTAGAGAGAGACGAGGCATTAGATCGCAGAGATGCCACTTGTTGTTGGCGGGATGAGGCGGATCTCGCGAGACGCGATGATAGTTGAGCGGGATAATGCCATATCTGCTTGGGATGTAGCCGAAATCACAGATAATCTTGTTGTTAGATCCCTTACCACTTGGCATGATTGCGAGAGATGAGCGCATATATTGATGATCATATGGTCACCATGCGAGATGGCTGCGCAGATCTGTTGGGTCGTGTGGATATTCTCGTCTGAGAGACCACAACCGCCTCCTTCTTTTGAGAGGGCCTTGTATGTTGGGCTTGTTAGCTCGCATATACCTGACTTGTAGATGAGCTTGTATTTACACCGCACAAACTAAACAGCCATTTTGTCATGTATAGTTTACATTGTATATATCAAACAACATTATATATATGACAGGGAAATATATTTTTGGATCACTTCCCTTTTAAATATGCTTTGTTGCTTGCTTGATATTTTGCCTGCTGCTTCAGGGCTTATGATCTTGATGTATTCTGAATTCCTCCTGGGTGGATGGACATTGAGTTATCTCTAGATAGTTCAGAATGGATCATCGATCTGTATGTATCCCTACCATATTTGGTGTCTTGGGACTGGTTTCTGGATGGAAATGTGGAGAGGAGTGTGGCTTTCCTCTCTGAGATTGACCGCACCACAGATGGTCGCTAGTACTTCTATTTAGAAGAAGCCTAGTTAATTCCATCTCTTATGGATTGGTGTTGCTCTTCAAGGTATGACCGCAACTTAGATGGTCGCCGAATCTCCTATTTGGGAGGAGTTCAGGTAATTCCATCCCTTTGGTCTGAAGCCAAATGAGATGTAGTGGTTTGAAGCATGATCCCAGTACCAATTGACAATGGTTTATGTTTTGGTAGGGGGTGAGACCGAACCATGAATGGCTGCCTATGTACTCCTATTGAAGAGGAGATCAGGTCTGCGTAGTTCGAACCTGGTGTAAGAGGTTCAACGTTGTGTATGGCAGAAATGGTGTAGGAATGTTTTTGGTTGTTTTTGTTTTTGTAAGGGTAAAAATGTTTTTGTTATTTTTGTTTTATTACGACCAGGCCATGTGACATGGTTGCCTACGTATTCCTATTGAAGAGGAGATCAAGTTGACGTAGTTCGCCCCTCAGGTCGAGAAGAAAAGCATAATCCCATGTGCAGGTCAGAGTGCGGGGAGGAAAAAGTTTAATCCTAGGTTGAGGATAAACTGCAGGTATGAGAAGTTTGATCCCATGTATGGGTAGCCAAACTGTAAGTGCGAGAGGTTCATTCCGTTGTGGGATGACCTAAGTCATAGTAACGCAAAGGAGAGTCAGGCTGCTGGCTTGAAATGTATGTTTCCCCGAGGGACAAAGTGTAGGAAAGTTGTAGGTAGTAAAGGGTTAAAGAACCGGAATGACTGGTGATCTGATGGTCCAACACCAGGGTGTTTGCGAATTACTTCAGACATAGTACCGTTTCACGGCGTCCGAGTTGATGAGTTATGGAAATTCATCGCCGTCCATTTCTTACAATCTGAGAGCGCCTCTGTCAATACTTCCTCGACAATAAACGAGCCTTCCCAGTTAGGAGAGAATTTTCCTTTAGCCTGATCTTGGTTGTCAAGAATCTTCTTCAAAACCAAGTCATATTGTTTAAACTGCCGTAGCCGGACCTTTTTGTTGTAGGATCGGGCGATCCTTTGCTGATATAACTGACCATAGAAGATAGTCGCGGGTTACGTCTTTTCGTCTATTAGAGACAATTGGTGATACTGTCTTGTACCCATTGGTCTTCATCCATCCGGTGGCGTCTATCAACACTCGAGGGATTCCATTTCAACTTCTATGGGGAGTACTGCTTTCATCCCATAGGTTAAAGCGTAGGGGGTTGCCCCAGTGGAAGTACGCATTGAGGTTCTGTAGGCTAACAGAGTCAATAGAAATAGGTCAGGCCAATCTTTGTGGTTGGCGGACATCTTTTGCATAATCTTCTTGATATTTTTGTTAGCCGCTTTAACCGCACCATTCATCTTTGGACGATAGATGACAGAGTTGAGATGTTTGATGTGGAATTTACTGCATAATTCCTCCATCAGTTTGTTGTTGAGGTTCTTGGAATTGTCTGACACAATCACCTCTGGTTGTCCGTATCGACAAACGACATTGTTTCTTATGAAAGAAATGATGACTTCTTTAGTAACCCTGGGGAAGTAGGCTACTTCTACCCACTTGGTGAAGTAGTCGATCATGGTGAAGATAAATCGGTGACCATTACTGGCTTTAGGATCGATGGGCTCGATAACGTCCATTCCCCACACTGAGAAGGGCCAAGGTGAACTCATATTATGGAGTTCCCATGGAGGGGCGTGTATACCATTCCCATGAATCGGGCATTGATAGCATCTCCTGACGTGGTCATTGCAATCAGCTTTGAGAGATAACCAATAATGTCCCGTCCTGAGGACTTTTTTTACAAGGAGGGAGCCACTCATGTGGGGGCCACAGGCTCCACCATGGATTTCATCCATAAGCCTTTGGGCTTGATCTTTGTCTAAACATCTGAGGAGACCTAGTCTTGCATCTCTTTTGTAGAGAGCATCTCCACTCAGGTAGAATTTTATAGCAAGCCTATGGATCCGCCTTTTCTAAGTCGGGCTCGCCTCAGCGGGTGTAGATCCGTCTCGTAGATATTCCATGATATGCTAAAACCAAGGATGTTGGATAGGAGGTAGCTCATCCGATACTTCTCCAACGTAATTCCCATAGGCTGGGGCCTTGTGCAGGGAAATTGTGACGCTCGACAAGTGTTCCTTGTCTGATATGCGAATCAAGGAGGCTAAAGTTGCTAATGTGTCCGCAAAGTCATTCCTATTACGAGGAATGTGTAGAAAGGATATTTCTTCGAAGTCCAAAGCCATCTTCAAAACCTGTCGATGGTAAGGCAGCAAATGTAGTTCCTTGGTTTGATAGATTTCGATGGATTGTCTGATTACCAACTCTGAATCTCTAAAGACAGTTAACCGCCTGATGCCCATTGAACGGGCAAGTTTTAGCCCCATGAGATAGCCTCATACTCAACCGTATTGTTGGTGCTGACAAACTGTAATTTGACTACAACGGGATCTTTGCTCCCGTGCGGATACTAGAACTGCTCCGGCTCGGAACCTTCCATATTAATGACTCCATCAAAATACATCTTCCATGATTGGCGGCGTATAAGATGATGGTGTTCTTTGCCTTGTCATTACTCCTTCATCGGGAAATATGTTTCAAGGGTTTGAAATCCCCTGAAGGTGCGGCAGCCAGTTGATCTGCGATTCCTTGACCTTTGATGGACTTTTGAGTCACATATACGATGTCAAATTGTTGTAGGATCAACTGCCATCTTGACAGCCGGTAATTTAACATGGGTTTATTTAACACGTACTTGAGAGGATCCACGCGGGATATGAGATGGGTTGTGTGACCATGGAGGTAATGATGTAACCTCACGGAAGCCCATGCTAAAGCACAACACGTCTTTTCGATCAGAGTGTACTTGTGTTCAGTGCTGCTGAACCTTTTGCCGAGGTAATAGATAGCTCGTTCTTGGCCTCTATCATCTTTTTGTCCCAGCATGCAGCCCTTGGCATTGTCACATATGGACAGGTATATAAACAGGGGAACACAATCCCTAGGTGGTACCAAGATGGGAGCTTTGATTAGCTGTTTCTTAATTGTGAGGAAGGCATTTTGACACCCATCATTCCATTTCATGGATGAGTTCTTCCTTAATAGCTTGAAGATTGGCTCACAGGTTGCTGTGAGTTGGGAGATAAACCTGCTAATGAAGTTGATTCTTCCCAAAAATCCCCGTATTTCCTTTTCTATCTGAGGAATGGGCATTTCAGTGATGGCTTAGATTTTGGCAGGATCCAGCTCAATCCCTTTGTGGCTGACTAGAAATCCTAGCAACTTGCCTGATTTAACGCCAAAGGCGCCTTTAGCTGGATTCAACTTCAAGTTTAACTTACGCAATCTGTTGAACAACTTTCTAAGATGGTCTATATGGTCATCCTCCTTCCGAGACTTGACAATGATGTCATCCACATAGATCTCGATCTCTTTATGCATTAAGTCATGGAAAAGAGCCATCATAGCTCGTTGATAGGTGGCTCCAGCATTGATGAGGCCAAATGACAACCGTCTATAACAAAAAGTTCCCCAAGGCGTGATGAAAGTAGTTTTCTCACGATCTTCCTCAGCAACCATGATCTGATGATACCTCGCAAAGCAATCAGCAAAGGAGTACATGACGTATTGGGCAGTATTATCAATGAGAATGTGGATGAACGACACGGGAAAGCTATCTTTTAAGCAAGCTTTGTTCAAGTCCCGGTAATTCACGCAAACTCGCACCTTCCCTCCAGGTTTAGGCATGGGCACAATGTAGGATATCCATTCAGGATATGTAGACACCATTATGATGCCAGCTTGAAATTGTTTCACAATTTCTTCTTTCACCTTTAAACTCCATTCAGGTTTCAATCGCCTGAGCTTTTACTTGACTGGCTTAAATCCCTCTTTAATGGGAAGGCGATGAAGGACAATGTCAATGGAAAAACATGCCATGTCTTCATGAGACCATGCAAACACATCCTGGAATTGGGTTAATAGCGTAACCATGTCATTCCGTTGGTTTGGGGTAAGGTCTGAACCAATCTGGATTAACATAGGGCTTTCTAAGGTTCCGAGATTGAAAGAAGTGGTTTGATCAAGGTTGGGTTTAGGTTTGTCTTTTACCCATTCTTGAATTTCTGGAGGCACCTCAATGTCATCCGGTATATCCATCAAGGCTGAATTGATCTCTACATCAAAGGTATAATCCTTGTGGAGAAGAGGCACCGTATAAGCAAGTACAGGCACATCTAAATTCAGAGTCCTGAAACAAAATATGTTTTCACTTAATATATATGAAATGTGTTGATCATACACAGTGTTAGCATATACTGGCAAAATAAACTGCTAATACTGTACAAAAAAGTAAGCAGTTATTATATCAACATGGAAGAAAGAGTTTCTGCCCACTTTACCCTTGACGACCAATGCAAGGAATGTTGTTCCAATTGGCAAGGGCAAAGTCTGGGTGGACCGTAGTGATGGAGGGATTGTCATCATCCTCCATGTCCCGAATGATGGCCATTACATCCGGGCGATCATCGTGCAGGGTGTATCTGTTGGTATGTTCATCATGAATGATGATCACGTATCTGGGACATCATCCGTATGACGTCTTGCTTGATTCTTCGTTCCTCTTCTTCCACTGCGGGATTTGGAACAAAGATTTCTTTCTCTTTCACCGGTACCGGCTTAGGAAATAACATAGTCATTACATTGGCTGGCACCTTTACAAGAGGTTGTGCGGACTCAGAGTTTGAAGGCGAAGATGAACACCGCATAGTTGAAGCTGAAGGAATCTGCTGATGCTTATGAGGATTCCTGTGACTAGAACTGGCAGAATAGCCTAGCCCAACTGTTCCAATTTGCTTGGTTAAGCGAATTGGATATTTAATACCCTAGCAATCTTTACCCAACCCTTGTCCCGGTTTATGACCCAACGACATCATATCTTGAGTAGCCGACATTACTTCTGCAGAAATCTTGGGTTCGGGCAATGGCGCTCCAATAGCATGGTATTGGGTATTGCTTATTTCCAAAGCATGAAAACTGATTGGTTCAACATTCGCATTGGCATTGATGAACGGTATGTCCCCATGTTGAGGATACTCTAGTTCAGCGTTGACCGTGACCAGGCTATTGTTGATAATGTATTTCAATTGTTGATGAAGGGTAGACAAGACCGCAATGTGCAACGGCTTACAATGACCGGTCCCTTCGGGCGGTATGTCATCATCAGTGAAGGATATCACATTGTTGTTGAAAATGTGATCAACCAGATATTGAAACTTTTCCGTATCCACTGATGTCGGGAGATAGGCTTCTTCTAAAACCTTTAACAAGACCTTCCGGTGATCCTCGGAAGTTAGGACCAAGTCCAAAATTGATGTGTTGTGGAGCTTCTTTCAAGCTTAAAACCACCGTAGCTTCATTATGACCCACAGCGCAGAGGAATTTTTCAATCTTCTCCATGGGTATTTTCCCTTTTGATTTGGTGATGGACTTCATCACCCGGTGGGGAAGATACAGTGGATTTTCCTTCGACACTGTAGCAGTTGTATGTGAGGTGGATCCTTCACCTTCTCCATAATTCCACGAAACTGTGCGCAAGCTAACAATAGGATATTGTGCTCTGCACGGCAAGTTGATTGGCTCGATAGCGGCCACTTTCAAAGGATTGTTGCCTCCCATAAGTTGAATTGTTGGCGTCGTGAGTAATGTATTAATCCCATCAGTTTCAGTGGATATGACTGCTACCACACTTTTCCACTTAGTAGGCCCTGCATTCTCATTTGCACGTAACACAATATCGTCGTCCTCTAGGCGCAGGACACCACTGTCGATTAGATTTTGAATAAGTTGGCAGAGTGCCAAGCATTCTTCTATGCTGTGACCGCGAGATTGAGAATGATATTGACACACTCCATCAGAGTTGTACCGTCCTGAACGGGGGTGATTGGAGGTAGAAGGGAACTGATCCTTCCTTCATTGATTAACATATGAAGGATTTCCTCCATAGGTTGGCCCAAATAGGTGAATTCCCTTTTGTTGGTGAAATCCCGACGGGCTTTGGCATTAGCTCTCTTTGTCACTTTGTCTTCCAGCATTTCATTTTTTAAAAGTGACGAGGGAATATTCATGACAATAGGTAGGAGACTGGCATGCTCCTGGCTGATTAACTGATGAGTCATTTGATACTGATAAGTCACCAGTTCCACCAATTGCTCAATTTGCTTGCAGAGAGCTTTCACCTTTCATTCCATTGTGAACTGGAACTTGGCATAATCCCATCTGTCATCACCGTCTTTGAGGGTCTGGGAAGATTCACAGCTGAAATTGGAACTCTGTCCATTGCTCCAATTAATCATGTTAACCTCTTCTTCTTTGTGTTGAGGAAGAGGGTTGTCTTGAACATGAGGTTGATCTGGTTTGGTGACCACGATCTCTCCGATGTCTATCAGGTCCTGGATCTTGTGTTTCAAGGCCCAACAATCCTGAGTATCATGTCCAGGTGCCCCAAAGACATGATAAGCACATTTCTAGCGACATTGAAACCACATCCATTAGAAATTTGTTGGTGGAAGAAGATGCGTAATTTTCTTACGTGTTGTCGGAAGATTTAAAATGTTCTCGAGGGTATCCCTAAGGGTGTAAACACTTTCGAGGCGTTTGACTTCTCCACCTTTTGGTATTGGAGGTTTACTGATTGTGCTTGAAAGGGAGTGTAGTTTCTCCTTTGAATAAGCATGTTTTGATTGCCTTTTTGCCCCTGTAGTATTAGGGAAACATCTTCTTCTTTCTTTTTATGGACCCTTCGGGGGTTGTTCCCATAATTTCCAGATTAGATGTGATCAGCAACAGCTTTGAGTGCAGCTAGGTCTTGAATCTTTTCGGACTTCAATCCCATCTCAGCCATCTCCCCATGTTTGACCATTTCAGAAAATGGTTTACCGATGTCAGCTAAAAATCTCTCATAGAATGGAGCTTCTTGTATGTCTATGAAAGTTATGACCATTTCTGATTCTGTCATGGAAGGACTAACATGGGTAGCCAGGCGTCTCCACCTTTGAGCATACTCTCTGAAAGACTCGTTAGACTATTTCTTGATCTTGGTAATTTGATACCGATCAGGAGCCATCTGAGTTTGAAAGCTGTATTGAGTGAGGAAAACATGTGCTAGCTCTTCCCAGCTATGGATCTTTGAATTGTCTAATCTTGTGCATCACAACCGGGCTTCTCCAATTAGACTTTTCTGGAATAATTGCATTCTAAGCTTTTCGTCCTCTGCATAAGATCCAAGTTCTCCAATAAACACCTTTAAATGTGTGTAAGGATCTCCTAACCCGTCATATTTTTCAAAGTCAGGAGTTTTAAATTTTTCTGGATAATGAACACCAGGAAAAATACACAGATCATCATATAAAACACTCCCGTGTGTTCCAATTCCTTTGATAGCGCGAAGGGTCTCTTCCATTTGGAGAACTTTCTTTTTGATGTCACCAGTATTTGGATCTCCAGTGGGATGGGCAGCATCATGAGTTTTGTTAGTCGTATCCAACTGTAGTTCAGGTATGGTAATGACCGGGATTCCTCCTTGTGTGGAGTATTCAGCATATACGGGTATTTTCTGACCCTATGTAGACTGGTGTAATTCTTTGAGTAGAACAGCCAAATCTGTGATTTGTTTTCTTAATCCGTCGAATTCTTTGCGAGAAATTGGATTAAGTTCAGTCTGGTCGAATGACGACATAATTGACTGTAGGCCTGTTGCCTTTTTGGATTTTGAACAGATAATAGGTCCGATTGATTCCCTGCGAAAGACTTGCATAGTTTAGTCTTTAGGGAATGTGTATAATAAAATGCTATGTGATGTGTCTATTTTAGGAATTTTATCCTGCCAAAAGCAGATGTCAAATTTTTTTGTAGCATGTTTTAAAATATGTATATGTATACATTTCTTCATATTTCTCATTACATGGAGATAGATATGGAATGTAATTACAAGTAATTGTGTTTACAAGTAATTTGAAATGAGAGCATGAAGAGACTTTCCTCCGTTTTGGGTTTATCAGAGGCTGACCTATCTTTGGTTACTTTCGCGGCTTTTTGGCATGAAGGTTCCCAAATCATTGCAATCTACTTGACGGGAAGTTAATCCGGTCTTTCAGATGGAGCGAATTTGGGTGGTGCCTTTCCTGAGCCTCGGAGAATTAGTCTTCTCACAAGTCCAGTAATCAAACACCGACGGGATAGCCTCCTGGTGGAGGGACCACACAACATACATACATCACGTCTCACCGTATGAAAATGATGACATGTGCGAAGCAATAATATCACAAGCAGATATGGTACTCAGCACTAATATCACAAGCAATTATGGTGCGAAGCACTAAGTGCAATAAGGAAATGCATTCGTACACATTCATCAAATGTAAATGCAACATCCACACACAAGCAGATAACAGTTTTGAAAAGATTATAATAGCGGCTTAAGTCCTCTTCTTTGAGTCCCATGAGTCATCACTGTCGACGTCGGGATTTTTGGATGTCTCTTTCCGTTACTTGTTCTTTGGTGATCTCAGTTTAGGTGAGATTTGTTTGAAAAAACAATTGAAAAAGGTCCGACATGTATAATGTCGACGATGGACTGTTAAGAGTCACCAGTTGGTGTTTTAAATGGTTGTACCAACACAACCAAGAAAAGGTTTGCACATTGACCCAGTGATGTGACACTGCTATACGGGTCAGTGAAATCGAGATTCATTAAGGTCCAGGGACTTGGTTATGCGGGGGGAAGGTGTTAAGCACCCCACGACATCCGTGTTACCACGGTGACCGCCTCTTTTCAAAAAGCTATTATCTGAATGTGTGTGTGTGTGGGTTAATGTGCTGTTATTTGGAAGTAGTGCGAGGCCTCGTTCGCACCTATATGCACATGGTTTGAATTTATGTAAAAATTCAATTTTAAGCAAGATATGGCAGTGGTGTTTTATAAAAGAGGTTTTTCAAACCCTGATGCTCAATAGTAATTGAGACCTTTTACACTCCCATTTTATTAAGTATTCAGCTTGATTGATTTTATTTTATGAATGCGAGGCATCCGTATGAAAATAATATACAAAAGTAATCTGAAACTTCCTCGTGGGTATGGAAACCATCGAGAAATTCAGAACATATGAAAAAATAATTTACAAAAGTCGCTTACAATTTGAAAATGTCCATCACGGAACCGAATCTAGATCGAATAAATTTGAATTTGTGATCACATGATTCCTAAAGCACAAGATACT
The DNA here is from genome assembly GCA_020205615.1 of Panax quinquefolius. Classification (NCBI taxonomy): domain Eukaryota; kingdom Viridiplantae; phylum Streptophyta; class Magnoliopsida; order Apiales; family Araliaceae; genus Panax; species Panax quinquefolius. Next base: position 90,871,177 of record CM035166.1, read on the forward strand.
ACAATTTGTATGAAAGCGATGGCGAGATATATATAAAAGTCAGTAAATATATATATATATACAAACATGATCACCAACCACGAAGCACCTCCATGGGGATCGAAATGTAAATAAAAGTCATTAAAAGCTATCAACCGCCACGGAGGAAACTCGAAAGTAGGAGAAAAAATAAATAAAAGGCATATAAGCGATCAACCGCCACAAGTAAACTCGAGCGAGACGAAAACGTAAATAAAGATGTAAAAGCGATCAACCACCACAAGTAAACTCCGGTGTGGGACGAAATATATATATATATATATATATATATATATATATATATAGCGAATAAACATACTTAGGATATAAAATCCGAGCTCATCGAGCAGTCAGTCCCACAGTTAATATATATATATATATATATATATATATATATATATATATATATATATATATATATATAAAAGCAAATAAACGCTCAGGACCAAAGTCTAGGCTCAATCGAGGCATAACTCGATAATGTTAGTCAATATATATGTAAATATATATATACTATATATATATATAGACTAAAATGAAACCACGAACCGAAGTCCGGGCAAAAGCAAGCAACACGACTCTCAACGTGTAGAAGGGTGTGTGCAGAGTTGAAGAGAAAGACTCTAAAGTGTGTGAGAAGGCTTACAGCTGACTGCCAAAGAAGACTTCTATATCTTTAGAGTGGGTAAACACTTAGCCCTTTTGTAGGTACAAAAGGGCTATATATAAGCTCATAGGTGTTTAAAAGGGGAAAGTACACTGCATGGGGTGAGTGCAGAGCAAATTGGGTAGGGCTTCCTCGCCTTTTTCTCTTGCAAAATGGGCAGCCCAAGCCCTTTATTTATAAACAATTTAAGCGCAGGTGTACAAGAGGCAACCCGGGTGGGCCCGGGTTTTTTGGGTCGGGTCGTCTCGAAATACGTGCACTCAAGAACTTTAATGTCCACTCGAACTTTCAGAAGTGCAATTTGGGCATCCGTTTGAGGTATATAGGACCTATTTCGGACCGCCGTTGTCGAGAGTTGTACGATGGCATTGGATTAGAGTTTGTACGAAGTCATTGAAGATGGGACGATGCCCTCCGGTCTTCAACTTCAACTTTCGTCCGTTACCCCGCACAATAGTCACTCAGGATTGGTTAGTCTTGTGGGACATTGTTGCGTAGAGATGTTAAGACGACGTGACGTGGCATCGTGTTGACGAGATGATGATGTTGCCCCTCACCGGTGTTATCACCGGATTGGGCTTGTAAAGCAGACGTTGATCAGACTTTGCTGAGATTGGGCTGCTGCAATTGTTGAAGGTCCTCATTGTCACCTTTGAGGTGTGCCTGTCTTCCCTATGTTATTGTCGGGTTGGTACAGTGCATCTCGTTGTGAGCGCCGAGATTGAAGCTAGTCGCATTTGAAACAAGCATTTTTGGGGTTATCATAGAAAATGCATTCCTTGGGGTTATCACCAAGGTTGGTGGCTATTCCCATGGTTGGGACTGAGACTGGATACCTCGGGATTATCTCCGAGAATAATCAGTCTTCTCCGGTGTGTGTTCCGATATTGGATCTACATGCCTCGGGGTTACAACCGAGGTTGGAATTGTTACTCCCAGAATGTGATCCGGGGTTGATGTTGAACTTCTGGTAGTATCCGGTATGGATTTGGAATGTCTTTCAGGGTTCTCTCTTAAAAGACGAATCTGTCATCCTACAATGTTAGTGACAGTAGTACAGAAAATTTTGAGTGTCTACACCTACTTCAATATCCAACCTGGTGACTATAGTGAATAGCAACACTACTCTCTCTCTCTCTAGTCACATCACTGACGTGCTTGGTTGGCATCAGGTTATGGCAGATAAACTATACTATGCCTTCCCATAGCGTGAGAGCTCGGTGTGTGCAAAACTAGATTTCTCGCCCTCATTTATTCTCCAAGTGGTGCCGTGTTTGCATAACCTCTTGACTATGTCTTCTGAGTCATAGCTTTGCACACCGTCAGTTAGGTAGTCTCTGTCATAATTAGGCATCTGGAAACAAACATTGATTGTTCGCTTATCGAACCGTACTGCCTTGCCCCTAACTATCACCTCTAAACTCCCCTCAGCCGAGGCGTTGGCATAGAACTCCTTAACTAAAGAAATGACTGGGGACAAGGGTTAGTGGGTGAAATGTGTCTAGCTCCTATCAGCGATCATTTGAAACATCTCCCTATCAAGACGTGCATCAGTCTTGAGGCCTCTCTCGGGCACTAAGCTCTTGCTAGCCAAAACAGTATAGAACTTCTCAAAAGCCTCCATACTAATGAACCTCATCTGATGTGACGAATGAATTTATTGAGTTGTGATTCTGGGGACAAAATCCTTTTAAGTAGGGAATGATGTAATGAACGAGAAATTTATATGTAATTTTAATATTTATTGGATTAAATAAATGTTTGAATTTATTTATTTATTGAGATAAATAAATATTGATGAAATTGTTGTGCATTAATTTAGTTAAAGTGTTTTATAATAATTAAATTAATGTATGACAATTTTATGATTTTAAGATTTAATTTATAGAGTTAATTAAATTAAATAAATTATTAAATAATTATAATGTCGTTCTAATCTAATTTAATAATTAAATTAGAGATTTATTAGTTTGTTAAATAAAATTATAATTCATTATGGAAATTATAATTATATGGTAAATGATTAATTTGATTTAAGAGTTATGTTAATTAACTAAGTAAAGGTGTGACAAGGGAACTATGTGACAAGAAAGATATAAAAATAAATTGAGTGGGAGTTTTAATGTGCAAGGCAAACAAAGCCTTGTGGCTTTTGGTTAGTGTAACAGCTAAGGACTTTTGCTTGGTTAAACTTTATCAATTTATATTACGCATACCTTGTTTTAGTTGGTTTATATTACGTATTTTGTTCCAAGACTTATAGTAGAGGAAGAAAACACAGACTGTTAGAGAGAAAATTGAGAAGAGCTAGAGAGAATCTTGTGATCAGAGAAGGAGGGGGTAACCATCAAGTTTTTCAAGGCTTCTTCAAGTTTTCTTTATCATCATCTAGCTAATCCAATAAAGGGTAAATGTAAGACCCCAACTTTTTAAATAAAGATTAAATTTTCTCGAAATATATTTTTGAATATTATGGTGTGGATTTGATATTATGTTATAGTTGTGGGTATTATTTACAAGTTTTAAAAAATACGCAAGTTGTTATATAATATTCGATTGGTGGGGAATATTAGGTACAACTGACACAATCATTGGTGGACCCCACAACGGAATTATTGTCGGATTGAGAAAATGACAAAAATACTTTATGAAAATAACGGCGAAAGTTTTACCGTTAACTGTTGAAACACCCGGTGTTAAAAGTACAGTTATACGCATGGTTGCATAGTAGCACATGGTATTGATTATCGATGCTTATGTGAGAAGTCACTCAGTTATACTCAATTATTGCTATAGTAATTGTTGCATCATATCTCTCATATTATTGATTCAATTATTGTTACAGTATCATTTGCATAATATTTTATATTATTAAATCAATAATTGAGACAACAAAGTTATTCATATTATTATTTACAATATTGACATATGTAGAAGTTACATCGAGGAGAGGTTTGGTCACCTAATTGCGGCGCCAATAAGGAGAAATCCTTATCGAAAAGCCCTCTTTCTCGAGCGACACGGTTGTTAAATATTGTGAGTTATGATATTAATGATGAATAAGTTCGTGTTGATTAAAGATGATATTGATAGTTCCATTGTGTTGGGATTATTAGTGTTAGTGGAAATCGACATCTATTCCGATGATAATTGATGTCTGGGGTTATATTGATAAATCAGGTAATTTATCGGATAAATGAGCAATTAATTGCTACTAATTCACATGCTTATATAACTATTTGTTCACATGTGTGTACTATTGAATCACATTCTTGTACTATTAGGGGAGTTGGTGCAAAATTGATAATAGTTGCATGACTAAGTTATAGATGGAGGTAATATACTGTAATTCGTATTTTTCACATGTTTATATTATTTATTCACATGATTGAACTATTGATTCACATTATTTACTATTAGGGAAGGTGGTGCAAGTTTGATAATACTTGCAGGACTAAATTAAAAATGAAAGAAAAGTTGGAGGTATTGTACTGTAATTTTTTGAGCTCCAAAACGTACAATTATCGAAACTATATTTTCCTATAAATAGAAGCTCATTCTTCCTTAATCTCTCACCAATTCACAAAAGCTTTAAAGCGATTATTATAGAGAGAAATTATAGAAAGAAGAAGAAAGTCTACTACCTCACTATTCCAAAGATCCCGGTTTTTCTAAGGTAGGGAGTATTATTTTTTTCTTATCCATGAAGAGAACTTACATTATTCCATTCTTTATTATTACATTTGGAATAACTTTTGTATCTGTGAGCAACCCTATACTTGGTGAAATTCTTACTAACTATTCCATTCTTTATAATTACATTTGGAACATCTTATCTCGTGCGTTTCTGTGGGACTGGTTCCATTATTTATCATTACATTTGGAACATCCATCTATCGTTCTCTCTGAACTAGTTCCGTCTTTATTATTCTGTTGGAATATCACATGCATGCGTTTTTCTGTGGGACTGATTTAATCTTTATTATTTTGTTGGAATATATCGTATGCATGCGTTTAACGCCGGACTTGATTCCGTTATTTATTATTCTATTGGAATAACTTTTGCTGTCGCGATTACATGGCATGCTGGTGATTTCTTTTGTTATTCCATTCCTTATTATACTACTCGGTTGGTTAAAGTTTTGACTTCTATACTCCATGAAATTAGTGGAATATCGTTGATATTTGCGCTTCATCCAATATCTTTTCATGGAAATATTCTTACGAGCATTCTTGAATTTTACTCTACAAAGCGATATCATGTTGACAATTTGGGCGTTATTAGTTCGGGATAAATTAATTCTTGAACTTGTTTTATTGAATTCTTATATCATTGTCATCATCCTCATGTTTATATTTTGTTGAAAGTCATCTGTGGCCTATAGTGCGAGAGATGGACTTGGTATGATTATGACCGAGGATTATTCGATTGTAATCATGGCCGTAATGTTACAAATGATGTGGAAAAAGTCCTCATTGGCCCGTAGTGCATTGATGGACGATTGTTGGCATGATCATGACCATTAATGAATACACAAATATTCTTGGCCCGCGATGCATGGATAATTGTGGTCGTGATAATAAAGAATATCCTTGGCCGTAGTGCGAGGGTGATTCGATGATGTGGATTATTTATTAAAATTTGAGTCCCGTGATAAAAGTGAAGAAAACCTTCTAAATCATAAAAGATAGTAGATTTTATTCTCTACTTGACTCTTTTAATGGATTGCTTGTTAAGTTCTTGATTAAACTTGATGGTTGTTATATTGTATCGGTTTAACACTATTGAAGGCTAACGATAATATATTACGCATTATCTTAGTCATAATATTTCCCTCTTGGGCTAGTTGAGCTCACCCTTTTACTTTTATTGTTCTCTTGAGAAATGAGAACGTAATAGGGACTAGTCGAGGGAGCAGTGACGGACGGATGATAGCATTAGTAGTCCTCACTATTCGGTGAAATAGTGGAAAATAAATGTAATAATATTGAATTTGAGTTTGTATATTATGCAGGCGACAATATTTGTATTAAAACTCACGACTTATATTTTGTCGTACTTTACACGATAGTTGTATAATTAAGTTGTATTTGTATTCTGTACCATGTATTTGATGACTCAGAATAGGTGATGTATACCTATTTTGGGGGCGTCACAGTAAATTCTTAATTTTGAACTTTTATTGTGTTCTTGAGTTTTATGGGAAATTGAATTTCTATGGTAATTTTTAAGGAATTGAATTGCATAAATGGGTTAATGCATATATAATCTATTGGTTATCATTTGGAAATAAATTTCAGAGGTTAAAATTCATGAATTCGTCTTGGAAATGGAGGTTATTGTTGTTCTTGAGTTTTTGGTGATATATATATATATATATATATATATATATATAACACATGTATGATTTTGGAATCAAAATTGGTGTTTAATCTATTTAGTAATCTGTAAATTGGTTGTCAAGTATGCTAGTATGTTGAATTACGAAAAGAATGTAATTCGTATGGTATAATTTGGTTAAGAAACAAAGTTTTGGTGATTCAATTCACTAAATGTGTTGAAAATGGAGAAAACAACAAAATCATTATTTTAATCCTTTAAATTTGGTTGTTTTTGTTATTAGAAATGTAATATGCATGCTTAGTGATGTTGTTAGTAAGTTTATAGCTTTTGGGTTTGATGAATTTTTGTTGAGTTAGAGAAATTGGGTTGAAACGTTGATGCGAGGTACATGATGATGCAGAGTTTATATACGTGTCTTAAGTGGCAATTTGTACCCGTATATACAAAAAAAAAATAACTTGTGATTATGCTGCTAAGCATTTTAGGTATTGAGCACCGGTAGCAATTTCTGCTTGATCTCTAGCTTGGGGTAAGCCTTTGACTCTGTTATCCCCCTGAATGATAGTTTTTTTTGAAGTTTTCATACCATGACGTGTTGGCCTAACCTAGTCTAAGATGCATGATAAAGTGTTAAACATGTAATGAAGTTTTATAACAGACTGTAAACATGTAGTTAATGATTTCAAATTGTAAATTTAATAAATTTTGAAAAACTTTAATTTGGTATTTGTTTAGTCTTGAGATGTGGTTTAAAGGTTACATTACTATGATAGCCTTGTGATTTCAGATTGGTGAAGTGATGTTAATTCAAAAGTCAGAATTTGAATTGTGTTGACAAATTGGATTTAAATGAGAACTAAAATATATAGGGTTAATGTTAGTGTAACTAATCGGTATTGTGATTCTAATGATATATGTAGGGTTTTGACTAACGTGTGTTATAGTTGTATAGCTTACGCACGAGGCAAGTTCCTTGTAATATTCCAAAATTTTTAAATGTAATATTAAATATTTATTGATTTATATAAATATTTAATGGATGTGATTATCGTTGAATAAATATTTGTTCAATTGATTTAATTTTGTTTTTGTTCAACCGATTTAATTTTGTTTAGTTAATTATTTATTTAATAAATATTTGATGAATTAAGAAAATTATTATTATATTGATATTTCAATTAAATGATTAATTATTTGTATTGTGTTATGTGATTAAAGGATTTATTTAATTAATTGTGATTTGAATTAATTAAAATAAATATGAAAGTTTGATTAAATATAGTGTGACAAATAATTATATTATAAGGAGTTATTAAAATAAATTAAAGTAGTTTTAATTTAGTTTTAACAAGGCTTAAGTATTTTAATCCTTTAAAATTAAATTGTTTTGCCAAACAAGCCTTATAACTTTTGAGATTTCTAGTTTATTTAAATAAAATAAAATTATTTAATTAAATTAAAATAATAAATATAATATATTTATGTTATATACGTTTATCCTAATAACTGATATTACTTATGATGAGTACTATTAAGCCTATGTCAATTTTTTTTATATCTTTACGCATACTAGTTGGTCAGTTGGATATTGGCTTAGTCTGAGTTCAAAGAGAGTGATAGAGGGCTTGAGAGATTTGAGAGGAAACTAGTAAATCTTCACAACAATTCTAGTGATCGTAGCAAGAATTACACGCTAATCGAAGGTATATTCACAACCTTTAAGTTATATATGTGTATGTACATGTCTATGTGTTTCACGGTAGAAATTTCATGTTATGTAATTTCATCTCATTCAAATTGTTGTTAGATAATTGGGTACTTGTGATTATATGAGTATATGGTGATTAAAGATTATGTTTAAACAAAAAATGTATGCTAAATTCGTTTGACAGTGCAAGAAATTTTTTTGACAGTGTATGTTTATATATATTTTCATGTGTTCATGAAAAGTACCGTTTTAGATGGTAAATTCTTATGTGAAACTGTAAATTGAGTCTTGTATATGTTAGTTCAATGACATATGAGTATAACGTAATTAGAATGAGGTAAATTGGACAAGAATTGAAATCACAGTGTTCAATTTTGTGAAGGAACTCGAAAATGGAGTTTTTATTTGAAAACTTGAATTTTCAGAAATTAAAATAGTTTTAGTTAGTGTTAAATTGTGCTAATTGGTTGTAAATGTGAGCAATCATGTTTGTGATAGTTGTATATCTATTATACGTGTTAATATTACTATCTATTGGGTGAAATTTGTGTTTGTTGGGCTAAAGTTGGCTACTGTTCATAGCCTTCTCTGCGTCTGTCTGAACAACGCGCAGCGATTGTCTGTGCCGTACCAAGAAAAAAAAAAGCAGTAGCATTGCCTGTGGCCCCAAACTTTTGTTATGGCGCAATTTGCTTTCATACCCAGTTTGAGATTCTGACTTCTGCTATTACAGTAGACTTGTGGGAAACATCCTAGCATGGTCTGAAATTATGTTAGCATGTTAAATGAGTAATGTTAAGTGAGTTGTGGTTAGTATGATCAAAGTTGCAAAAATAATTAGTAAATCGAAAACGCGTTATGTGGTAATTTAGTATACATAACGAAAGTTAGACAAGTGTTGTGATGTAAAACACTTAGAGTTTCTGAAATTTGAATGGTAATGAACATGTTATGATATGGTAGCATGTCTAATGGGTATTGTGTTTCTAAAATTATGTGTAGGTGATCGTGAGTTTAATTTTATAGCTTACGCTCAAGGAAAGTTTTCTAACTCTACACTTTCGTTGAGCTAGTTCGTTTATTACATTGTGCAAGTTCTAACTCTACATTTTCGTTGAGTTGGTTCTATTATTACATTGTGTAACTTCATTCTTTTGACTGAGAAAGCTTCTAAACCTATCTATTACATTGAGCATGTTTTAATTCTAAATTATTGGAATTCTAATCATTGTTGACCTACTCTAACTTGTCTATAGTTAAACAAGTTTCTTTAATTTAATCTTTTACAATGAATGTTCTTGAACCTTATTTCCTTGTGTTGAATGGTTCAATCACTTTGTATATTTTATTACATATAGAGTAAGCATTGTTTCCAGCTTGCTATCAATTAATGCATGTTCGGTAACTAAAATCCTAATTTGAAAAGATTATAGACCTAGCTTATTATTGTTCAAGCCAAGGTTTATCATTTCTTTATTTTGATCAATACTTATGCTCTCTAGTTATTTCAAGCATGAGTCTAGAATATAGTCAGTTCACCTATGATTCTCAAATGTTCTAAGTTATGTTGTTATTAAACAACTGTTGTATTATTCAAGCATTGTTGATTCAACTAGTTCCCTAGTTGATGATCATTAAACTTCAATTACCCTTGTAAGCTTATCCAAACCAAACTTTCTTTGGTGCGGACTTGTACTCTAAATACTGAGATGAACAACCCTATGTTTAGGAGTTTGCGCTTAGCGTTGAAATGGTTGTGCACAATACATTGTACGAAGGATTGATCCCCCAAGTACGTGCATGGAGTCCTTATAGTCATATGACTGTTAAAGTTAAAGTTGAAAGATTACTTATAACTGTGGACATGGTTCATGGTCATTTGACCCTCAGTAGTTTATTTAAGAATGTTAATAGAATAAATTATTCAGTTCTATTGAGCCTATGAGTTAGCAAATGTTGAAATGTTAATAGAACATATCATTCAGTTCTATTGAGCCTATTATTTGGCAAATGTTGTAATGTTAATAGAATATATTATTCAGTTCTATTGAGCCTATTATTTGGCAAATGTTGTAAAGATATTTATTCTTATCTCAAGTGAGCTTTGTTTGCTCACTCTTGCATATTTATACACTTATTGCAGCTATGGTTGAGAAGGTAGATAAACCTACAACTAGCAAAGGAAAGGGAAAAATGTACAAGTGATGAAGACTTGTAATTTTGCTTTATCGTTATGATGATAGACTTTTAATAATGATGTGATGTAATAATTTTATTTTCGCACTTGAATGATTGTATTAAAGGTTAGAGAACCTAGGAGATAATGTTTTTATTAAAGTAATCCTGTATGGACAGGTTTTTTATTATTCAATTTATTATGATTGGGTAGTTAGATATTAATGTTTTGATTACGAGAACACCAAATCTTGAGGTAATGAAGTACCGGGATTTGGGGGTGTCACAAGTTGGTATCAAAGCCATAGGTTATGAACCTTAGGTGGGGAAAAGTCTTAGGAAGTAACCTTTAAAAAGATAGTGGTGATTAACTATTATCGAGTTTTAAGGAAGAAATAATAAAACACTTATGTGATTATGTGTTTATACTTATGTGCTCGTGAGTGTCGAGTAGTAATGATTAATGATTAAAACTTAAAAATTTTGTTGTCAGGATGACTAATGTCGGAGAATCCAGTCAGGCTAGGGAGGATAGACCTCAGGTGCCTACAAAGGAGGAGCCTCGCGACGTTCATGTTAGTTGGGAACAACTACTGCCACGGGAGTCAGCCCCGTTGGTCACCGTGGTTGAAGATGAGGGTGATGATGTGGAGACGGATGAGGATGATCCCGTTGAGCTGCCACAGGAGGATGAGGATGATCCCGTTGAGTTGCCACAGGAGGATGACAAGGATGACAAGGATGAGGAGGAGGAGACTCCACTAACCTCAATAGCTGCTCGAATGTACGATGAAGTCTACGACCATAACGTGGAACTTCAGGATACAGTCAAGGAATTGCAAGAAATAGTAGCTGAACAACAGACTGCAATGACACAGAAAGATGATGAGATCCTAGACCGTGAGGAATGACTGACTAATGCCGAGGAAACGCTAGAACAGACTGAAGGAGAGAAAGACCAACTAATCGAGGAGGTCGCTGAACTGAAGAATAAGCTGAGGGAAGAAGCTACGAAGAGGACAAGAGCCGAGGACGCATATGATGTAATGTTTCAACGAGCTGGGATAGCAGTAAAAGATGCACATGCAAAGAGAATGAAGATGGAAGAAATGAATAGAGTATTCAACACCGTGGTTAATCGAGCTCAAGATAGGGTCATGAGTTATCCGATTCAGTTCGAGACGATGCTATCATATGTATTAGATCGCCGAACAATGTTTCGGATCATGGAGGAAAAACGTGGTAAGGCTAAGCAGTATCTTAGTAGAACATCGTAGTTATTGTACGATGAATAAAATGTTAAATAAATTGTAAATCCCAAGTGTTATGAAACCTATGGGATATGATGATGATGTTGTCCTGAAACTTTTGTAGTTCAAGAAAGTAATGAAAATAGCAGTGATGCTATTGTTTTATGTTTTCAAAGAGGTTATGAATAAATAAAAGTTGTTATTTTATTCAAAGTGTTACGTGATTATGTGGTTATTTCTTTTGTGGAGGCAAGTTAAGTAGAAATTACTTAAAAGAGTTGAATAATAACCTAATGAGTGTATTTTTAAACAGAAAATGCCTCCCAAACGTCAACCAACACGATAGAGAACCACCGAAGGAACCAACAATAACGACAATGTTGATGCTAACCCAGTTCAACAATTAGTGACGTTACTGACAGGAGCGTTACAGAATCAACCACAGAACCAAGGAACAACGTTTAAGGAGTTCAAGGCGGTTGGACCACCTGAATTTTGAGGGTCAGTGAATCCAGTCGAGGCACAGACTTGGATTATGGAGATAGAGAAGGTGTTCGATGTTGCTAGGGTAGGAGATGACCAGAAGACTGCTTTCGCAACGTTCATGTTAAAAGCAGAAGCTAGTTATTAGTGGCAGGCCAATAAAACTCGAGAAGGACCAGGGATGATGACCTAGGATAGGTTTAAGGAGATATTCTTCGAGACCTATTTTCCCGAGAGTTTGAAGGGTCAGCTGGAAGTGCAGTTTCTGGAATTGAAGCAGGGAACGATGACGGTATCTGAGTATGCCACTAAATTCAACGATTTGGCGAGGTTTGCGCCTTATCAAGTCAACACAGATGAATGCAAGGCGAAGAGATTTGAACATGGACTGAAGCCCTGGTTGTACAATAGGGTTTCCCTATTTCAATTGAAGACTTTCGCAGTAGTGATGGAGAAAGCAATACTCACTGAAGGTGGAGACGAGGCAGTGACAAAGTTCAATCAGGAGCAGGAGAAGAAGAAGAATGAGGTGGAAATTAAGAATGGAGGTGGTAGTGGTGGAAACAACAACAACAACAACAACAACTTGAAGAGGAAGTGGAATGGAAACGTGGGTGGGTCTTTGGAAACCAAGTAGGTAACCAAAGAGAACAAGAAGTTTGAAGCATGTGCTACATGCGGGAAGTTTCACAAGGGTGCGTGCTTGATGGGGAAACGAGTATGCTTCAATTATGGCCAGGAGGGTCACATCGCCCCAAATTGCACTTAACCTAAGAAGAACGTGTGCTTCACGTGCGAATCTAAGGATCATTTTGCTCGTGAATGCCATAAGAAGAAGGATGGAGTGACAACTAGAAGCAATGGAGGTAACAATAGAGGTACAACATCAAACAAACCCACAGCTAGAACTTTCAACATGACTGTGCGCAAGATGTTGTGCAATCAAAAGATGTCGTGTCAGGTATTATCCCAATCAATGATATTGATGTTTATGTATTATTTGATTCGGGTGCTACTTGCTCGTTTATCTCTGATGAATTTGCTAAGAGGTTAGGATTGCCTAGAGAAGAACTGAATTTCCCTTTGAACATAGAAATTGCGAATAAAGAGATAATCCCTGTTAGATTCATATACAAGAACTGTAGGGTGAACATTAAGGAGAATATCTTGATGGTAGATTTGATTCCGATTAGACTTGGAGAGTTTGATGTTATTTTGGGAATGGATTGGTTGTTCAAATATGGAGCGGTAATTGATTGCCAAAAGAAATGTATAAACCTTATGACTCCATCAAAGGTAGTATTCTATGGTAGCAAATCGCCTAGACAAATGAAATGTCTGACGATTATGCAGGCCAAGAAATTGTTGAGTCAAGGCTGTGTGGGCTATTTAGCTTACATAGTTGATACTCAGAAAAAGAATGTGAAACTGGAAGAGATACCAGTGGTGAGGGAATTTCAGGATGTGTTTCCAGAGGATTTTCCAGGACTTTCGCCTAACAGAGAAATTGAGTTTGTGATCGACTTAGTGTCGGGGACAGCACCGATATCGAAGGCCCCGTACAGAATGGCTCCAGTAGAAATGAAGGAACTGGTGGGACAGTTGCAAGAATTGTTAGACAAAAAGTATATTCAACCAAGCGTATCACCATGGGGAGTGCCAGTGTTATTCATAAAGAAGAAGGATGGGTCAATTCGTCTTTGCATTGATTATAGAGAATTAAACAAAGTCACTATTAAAAACAAATATCCATTACCAAGAATCAATGACTTGTTTGATCAGTTGAAGGGTGCTAAATACTTCTCGAAAATAGATTTGAGAAGTGGGTATCACCAGTTGAAAGTGAGGAAGGAGGATATACCATGAACGACATTCAGAACTCGGTATGGACATTACGAGTTTCTGGTGATGTCTTTTGGTTTAACCAATGCACCTGCTGCATTCATGGATTTGATGAATAGGGTGTTTAAACCATTCTTAGACAAGTTTGTAGTGGTATTCATCGACGACATTCTAGTGTATTCCAAAACTCAAGAAGAACATGTGGAACACTTACGTTTGACATTGGAAACACTAAGAAAGGAAAAGTTGTACGCGAAATTCTCTAAGTGCGAATTTTGGCTAGATCGTGTTCAATTTCTTGGGCACGTGATTGACAAAGATGGGATATTCGTGAATCCATCAAAAGTGGAAGCTGTAATAAATTGGGAATAACCAAGAACACCGTCAGAAGTAAGGAGTTTATTGGGACTGGCCGGTTATTACAGACGATTTATTCAAGATTTTTCTAAGATAGCTACTCCATTAACAAATTTGACCAGGAAAGCTGTGAAATTTGTTTGGACGGAGAAATGTGAAGAAAGTTTCCAGGATTTGAAGAAGAAATTAAGCATGGCACCTGTGTTGTCATTACCAAATAGTACAGGTAACTTTGTGGCGTATAGTGATGCCTCACATAAAGGGTTGGGATGTGTTCTTATGCAGAACAGCAAAGTTATTGTGTATGCATCAAGACAACTGAAGGATTATGAGAAAGGTTATCTGACTCATGATTTGGAATTGGCTGCAGTAGTGTTTGCTCTCAAGATATGGAGACACTATCTCTATGGAGATAAATGTGAAATCTACACAGATCATAAAACTCTGAAGTATATTTTCACACAAAAAGACCTGAATATGCGACAAAGGAGATGGATGGAATTGATAAAGGATTACGATTGTGAGATCTTTTATCACCCGGGCAAAGTGAATGTGGTTACAGATGCTTTGAGCAGGAAAGGTCAGGAGAAGTTGATGTTGATAACTACTCAGGAGGAGCTTATTTCAGCAATGACGAAGCTAGAGTTGGAAATCATATTTCCAAAGGAATTCGATGAACGACTATTCCAGATAGATACCAGTCCAACTTTGGTGGAAAAAGTGAATAGTGCTCAACTACAAGATAAAAATGCGAAACAATCAAAGAGAAAGTGGTTGAGAGTAGTGATGTAAATTACAAGATCGACACCGAAGGACTACTACGATTCGAGGAAAGAATTTGGGTTCCAGCAGTGCCAGAACTTAAAGACAAAATCTTGATCGAAGCACACAACACAAGATATTCGATTCATCCAGGAAGTACAAAAGATGTATCAAGATTTGCGGTGTCATTTTTGGTGGTCGAATATGAAAAGAGACGTTACAGAATGCGTTGCAAAATGTTTGAAGTGTCAGAAAGTGAAAGCTGAACATCAACGACCAAGCGGGTTACTTCAACCATTGGAAATACCGGAATGGAAGTGGGAGCATATCACAATCGATTTTGTGGTAGGACTTCCAACGACTCAGAAAGGATACGATGCGATATGGGTGATAGTGGACATACTAACAAAATCTGCACACTTTTTGCCAATAAAGATTAGATTTAATCTTGATCAGCTAGCGAAATTATATGTTAAGGAGATCGTGTCAAGACATGGAACTCCAGTGTCAATTGTGTCAGATAGAGATCCAAGGTTCACATCAAACTTATGGAAGAGACTACAAGAATGTATGGGAACATAGTTGCGATTGAGTACATCATACCATCCGCAAACAGACGGATAAAGCGAACGAACTATCCAAACGTTGGAAGATATGCTGAGAGCATGCATCATGGATTTCAAAGGAAGCTGAGATGAACATTTACCATTGGTAGAATTTTCCTACAACAACAGTTATCACGCGAGCATCGGCATGCCACCTTACGAGGCATTGTACGGCAAAAAGTGCAGAACTCCACTGTGCTGGGATGAAGTCGATGAATGCCAACTGCTAGAACCAGAACTGGTACAACAAACTGCTTAAGTTGTCAAATTCATCAGGACAAGATTGGTAGCAGCCCAAGGCCGACAGAAAAAGTATGTCGATCAACACAGGCAGAATCACGAATTTGAAGTAGGAAATTTCATTTTCCTAAAAGTTTCTCTTTGGAAGGGGAAGATTCGTTTTGGCAAGAAAGGAAAGCTCAGCCCAAGATTTATTGGACTGTTTGAAATACTACGAAGAGTGGGGGAAATGGCTTATGAGGTAGCTCTACCTCCAGAATTAGAAAACATTCATAATGTTTTTCATATTTCGGTGTTACGACCGTATAAAACCGATTACAAACATGTGATCAAGTACGAACCATTGCAATTCGATAAAGATTTGTCTTATGAAGAGACTCCTATCCAGATAGTCGACACAAAAGAACAAGTGCTCAGAAATAAAGTGATACCTTCTGTGAATGTGATATGGAGAAACCACAATGTCGAAGAGGCAACGTGGGAACTCGAAGCTGAAATGATGAAAAGTTACCCTGAGTTATTTGTTTAATCTATGTTTTCGATTCTGGGGAAAGAATCTTTGTAAGTAGGGAAAATGTGACGATTTGATTGTTTGAATTGTGATTCTGAGGACAAAATCCTATTAAGGAGGGAATGATGTAACATTCCAGAATTTTTAAATGTAATATTAAATATTTATTGATTTATATAAATATTTAATGGATGTGATTATTGTTGAATAAATATTTGTTCAATTGATTTAATTTTTATTTTGTTCAATTGATTTAATTTTGTTTAGTTAATTATTTATTTAATAAATAATTGATGAATTAAGGAAATTATTATTATATTGATATTTCAATTAAATGATTAACTATTTGTATTGTGTTATGTGATTAAAGGATTTATTTAATTAATTATGATTTGAATTAATTAAAATAAATATGAAAGTTTGATTAAATATAGTGTGACAAATAACTATATTATAAAGAGTTATTAAAATAAATTAAAGTAGTTTTAATTTAGTTTTAACAAGGCTTAAGTATTTTAATTCTTTAAAATTAAATGGTTTTGCCAAACAAGCCTTATGGCTTTTGAGATTTCTAGTTTATTTAAAAAAATAAAATAAATTAAATAAATTAAAATAATAAATATAATATATTTATGTTATATATGTTTATCCTAATAACTGATATTACTTATGATGAGTACTATTAAGCCTATGTCAATTTTTTTTATATCTTTACGCATACTAGTTGGTCAGTTGGATATTAGCTTAGTCTGAGTTCAGAGAGAGTGATAGAGAGCTTGAGAGATTTGAGAGGAAACTAGTAAATCTTCACAACAATTCCAGTTATCGTAGCAAGAATTACACGCTAATTGAAGGTATGTTCACAACCTTTGAGTTATATATGTGTATGTACATGTATATGTGTTTCACGGCAAAAATTTCATGTTCTGTAATTTCATCTCATTCAAATTGTTGTTAGATAATTGGGTACTTGTGATTATATGAGTATATGGTGATTAGAGATTATGTTTAAACAAAAATTGTATGCTAAATTCGTTTAACAGTGGAAGAAAAAGTTTTGACAGTGTATGTTTATATATATTTTCATGTGTTCATGAAAAGTACCATTTTAGATGGTAAATTCTTATGTGAAACTGTAAATTGAGGCTTGTATATGTTAGTTCAATGAGATATGAGTATAACATAATTGGAATGAGGTAAGTTGGACAAGAATTGAAATCACAGTGTTCAATTTTGTGAAGGAACTCGAAAATGGAGTTTTTGTTTGAAAACTTGAATTTTCAGAAATTAAAATAGTTTTAGTTAGTGTTAAATTGTGCTAATTGGTTGTAAATGTGAGAAATCATATTAGTTAGATGTAATTGATTTGGATAGTGAGCACCAAATCCTATGAGAATGAAGTACCCGGATTTGGGGGTGTCACATCTGATCCCAGTGCGTTAAGGATGAAGATGATCCTCCCACACTCAGCTTTTGCTTCTTTGTTGCCATTTCAGAAATTATCAACCACATGCTAAACTGAAACCCCAAACAACAAGCCACCAACTGAACCTTACTCGACTGACTATAATATAGATAATTCACGAGCCCAATAATACCACAAAAGTGGCAAAATGCAATCAAATCTTACTCAAACAATTTATCAAACACTTGTCGTACTGCCTTAACCCAAATTGTCTAGCACTAATCTAAGCTCCTCGAACCCAAGTATAATAACAGTAATGACACACATCCAAATTTAATTCAGAAGTATGCAAGCTATTTCCCAGGCCAAGCAGCCAATGAACAAGTTAATACCAATAATAGGCTGCAATACCCAATACCTGGAATCGAAGAACCCTAGCAGTAGCAACCTCTGGGAAGTCCCTAGTTTTTGAATTGATTGGAGGCATAATTTGATTGGTTGCATGATTAGAGCAAGAATCTGTTGATATGGTGAATTAAGAGCCGAGCTGGGTAGAGGGTGTGTCGTGTGAGAAGAAGGCAGCGAAATAAGGGAGAGATGTGGGAAAAAGAAAATGAAACAGCCCTACTTAATCAACTGAAACTCGTTAACCTGCAACACTGATAATCCTTTGCAAACTGGCATTGCAGCACTAGTTTTGAATACTGGCTTTTTAAAGTGGTAAATATAAATACCTTGTCCATAAACAACAAGATGGCATTTATATTTGATATTTCCAGTACTTGATATGAAGATGGCGCTGCAACGCTGTGATTCCTTTGTAAACTGGCGCCGCAGCGTGTATTTCTAGTAATTTGCTAGTGTTGACGGCGCTGCAACACTGGTACACCCTTATAAACTGGTGTTGCAGCGCTATCTTGCAAAATAGGGCTTTAAAGTTGGTGATGCAGCACTGGTTCAAGGCTATAAATTGGCGCCGCAGTGCCGTCCCTGCATCAATCCAAGACAGAGTGTTTTCCTGCACATGCCAAGTAAAGCTATAAGCTATCATAACTAACAACACACAAAAAACTATTAAAGACCCACATAATACTAATTTAACTCTAACTACTACATATACCAACAAAATACTTTATACACACTCATTACTACATATCTGAAAACTAAATTAGCGTATACTAAAACAAAAAAAACTACAATAACATTCAATACACCGTAACTGGTTTGACCTATACCAAATCATACCCAAAAGCAAGAATATAACAACATGCAGACCAGTTAGGCAATACCTAATATATAAATCACTACTAGCAATAAACATATTGAAATCAATGCTAACAAACAATATAGACAAAATGCACTATAAAATAATACAGAAACAAAGAGAAACAGAGAAATTGATACTGAGATGGGGTTGCCTCCCCACCGAGCGCTTGTTTATAGTCGTCAACCCGACTATGTCACTGTCGTTTAATCCGGCTCATATGCAAAGGTGACCATTTCATGCCGCCTATTTGTCAACTCCTTTATGTTCATGACAGATATGGATGAGTGGCCATTCCCAAACTTAACTTCACCCATCGACACAAAGAATCGTTCACCACTAGAATTATCCACTAATTCGCCTTTCTCATTAAACTGAAATCGTTCTTTGTGAGCTAGTGGGCCCTCTAGGGGTTCCAATAACCTTGAGCGTGGTTTCCAAATTTTCATTAGTCTTGACAATACAACCATACATGATCCTCTCTTCTCCTTCTTCAAACTCCACAGGTTGGTCAATAGGCACTTTGACATCTCCCTCAACAACTTGGTGAGACTCATCGCCTTTTCCTAGCGTATCCACCATGAAATTCTCTTCAACTACCTCGTTGTGATTAGTTATGACCGGTAGATTGCCTTACGGTGGATTTGAGATAGCATTGGCAATTTATCCCAATTGACTCTCAAAGCTCTGCAATGAGGCGTCTTGGTTTGCCATTCGAACCTCATTTCTCTCTATGAGGTTGGTAAGGAGCTCTTCAAACCTTTTCTCTTCGTCACGTTTTATGTATTTAGACATGCTCTCAACAGTTTGAGATGTCACCTTATATTGCGGTGGAGACTGATATTCACATTCTGTTTGATAGGAAAATTTTGGATCAGGATATTGCTCTTGACTGTACTCCTAAGAGTTTGGATAACCGTGACAGTCTGGATGATAGTAAGTCGGTTCATTGTCAGCTCGTTCCTGAAAGTAGGTATTCTGAGTGGACAGACATTCAAGATTGTCAGAAAACCTCAAGAGATTTGAAATTTGATCTTGCAATCGCTCAAGTCTTTCTTCCAATCTTGGTTGTGTCGTTCTCTCAAAAGGCCATTGATAACAATGATCGTCTATAACCTGTAAGCTTAAAAATAAAAAGGAAGATCAAACAAATAAAAGATAAATATATACGTTCAAATTAAGACTAAATTGATTAAAATCAATATTGGACAATATTAGAATAATAATTCCCCGACAACGGCGCCAAAAACTTGTTGGTCGAATTACCAATCACTAAACACGAGCAATTATACGAGCTCTAACAAGTAATACATGTTAGGTTTGTAATATTGTTGAAAGCAATCAAATTGCACAAAATAAGCGGAAACGTGGAAAAATCAGAGTTTTAAATATTTTATAAACCATATACCCAGATCATCCTTTATGCACAATTATTAATTAAACGAAAAGATAAAGAATAAAAATCATACCCTTGAAGATTCGAGCTTCCTCAGGTACAAGTTCATCTCCAAATACTTTTGCGTTCAACTTGAATCCACCGGGTTTGGTTCCTTCCTTTGATCAACATTAGCCACCGAAGTGTTTGGCCTTTAGAGGTGATCCACCTAGGAAGAAGAAATATTCAAGAAGGAGAGTGGTTGGCTAAACCCTAGTTTTTTATCTCTGTAGAAAAAGAACGTATTCTCCAACTCTTGGAATTGCGTATATCTGATATATGATATAAGACTCCTCTTATAAAGATATCAGGTAACCCTATTTAAACTCCTTCAACTAATTTTTCCTCCTAATCCTATTAGGAATAAATGAGAGTACTTATATTAAATTAATTCCTAAACTCTTTTAGAAATTAAAATAATAATAATTGTAATAATATTAATAAGACTCCTCTTATTAGTTTATATTTAATATTTTTAAAATATTAAATAATAAATATTAAGCTATTTAATTTATTCTATCACTCTAGATTAAATTAAATATACTTAACATATTATTACGATTATGCCATTAACTTCTTAAATAATTATTCTTCCTTTTATGGTATGACCCTTTAGGTTCTCCATATTAAACCAGTTGTGAATAAATCAATTAGAACAACTCTAATCTTATTTAAATAAATAAATTAAATAATTAATTTATTTAAATAAATAATATTTATTCTACAATAAGGATAAGTCTCCCTAGCGATTAACGACTTTCCAGATAATACAGATTTCAACATTAATCATAAAAGAACATTTGAGTAAATAGTTACCGTACAATTTAATCCTTCCACCATACAATATCCCAATTAAATATAAGACATGGAATTACTGTCAAGTCTTATTTTATTTAATTTTATGTATTTCGAATCTTAAATGCACAACTCCTTTCTAATTTCATTCTACCTTGGCCAAATACTACTGGGTTGTCATTTATCGAATCACATAAGACATTTCTCTTTTTTTACTAGAAGCGGTAGATTCTTTATTGAGCATGCATTATCTCTATGTACAACTTATTATACCCAAGCATACTCTTTGATATACCCTAAGGGTCTTAAGGAATAAGTCAAAGTATAACTCATCATACACAAGATACTATGATGATCTTAAGTTCAAGGATCACTTGTACTACTATCACTACAGGAATTCCTATTGAAGGACAAGCAAAACTCCATTAGGTATTCCTTAGCGAGCCGCGTTCAGTGAACTTATTCTCAAATAAGCACATATGTGACGCCCCCAAAATAGGTATACATCACCTATTATGAGTCGCCAAATACATGGTACAGAATACAAATACAATCTTTAATATACAACAAGAGAGTTGTGAGTTTTAATACAAATACTGTCTTCTAGACAATATCCACTCTCAGAATAAGTCCTCATTACATTTATTGTCACACTATTTAATAGAATAATGAGGACTACTAGCTAATAGTATCATCCGGACCATCACTAAGTTCCCCGACTTGTCCCAGCTACGTTCTCATTTCCTGAAGAGAACAATGAAAGAAAGGGTGAGCTCAACTAGCCCAGTAAGAAATATTATGACTAGGATAATTCGAATAAATTATCATTAGCCTTCAAATGTTGTTAAACCGATAAAATATAACAAACATCAAGTTTAAGCTGCGGTGAACAAGCAATCCATTAGAAGAGTCAGTAGAAATAAAATCTACTATCTTCTATGATTTAAAAGGTTTTTCATGACTTTTATCGCCGAGACTCGACAATAAATAATTTACATCATCGAATCACCCCCATACTACTCTGCCAAGGATATTCTTTCTTCGTCACGACCACAATTATCCATGCACTACGGGCCAAGAATATTTGTGTATTCATTAATGGTCATGATCATGCCAACAACTGTCCATCAATGCACTACGGGCCAATAAGGACTTTTACCACATCATTTGTAACATTACGGTCCATGATTACATCGAATAATCCTAATCGTAATCATGCCAAGTCCATCTATGCACTCTGAGCCACGAGATGACTTTCAAAAAATATAAACATGAGGATGATGACAATGATATAAGAATTCAATAAAACAAGTTCAAGAATTAATTTATCCGAGAACTAATAATGTCCAAATTGTCAACATGATCTTGCTTTGTAGAGTAAAATTCAGAATGCTCGGAAGAATATTTCCATGAAAAGATCTTTGGATGAAGCGCAATTATCAAGGATATTCCACTAATTTCATGGAGTATAGAAGTCAAAACTTTAACCAACTGAGTATAATAAAGAATGGAATAACAAAAGAAATCACCATGCATGCGGTCATTCGCATAGACAGGTTATTCCAATAGAATATAAAATAACGGAACGAATCGGTCAAAGCGAAATTACACCAAAGCGGATGTTCCAACAGAATAATAAAGAATGGAATAACAAATGAAATCACCATATATGTGGTACTTGCGTATGACGAGTTATTCCAACGAATACTAATAAAGAGGCGGAATCGTCCCAAGCAGAAAAAGCATGCATACATGATATTCCAACAAAATAATAATAAAGACGGAACCGAGTCCCACAGAAACGCATGCATGCGAAATTCCAACAGAATAATAATGACGAAATAATAGAAGAATGTCACGAAGTATAGGGTAGCCCGCGTATACATGTTATTCCAACAGAATAATAAAGAATGGAATAACATAAGTTCTCTTCATGAATACAAAAGAATAACACCCCTTACGAGTACAACAAATAATATTCCCTACCTTAAGAAGAAGACTAATGGATATATAATTAGTGATGTAGCAGAATACTTTCTTCTTTCTCTCTATAGTTTATCTCTCTAGAGTTTCAGTGAATTCGTAAGAAAATAATGAAGGAATGAGCTTCTATTTATAGAAAAATGGATTGCATAGTAACTAACTCATGAATGGTCTAGATTAATTTACTTTAATCTGACGGTCCATATTTAAAGCAAAATCTTTTAAATAAAATATAATATATTCTATTTATTATATAATAAAACAGAATTTATATATATATAAAATTTGCCCATTACTTATGACACTTCATACACCCCCAAAAAAAACACTTAAGTCAATAGAATTTTGAAAGCCTTCATATTGGGACATAATATCAACCACTAAAGTCATAAAGCAATTTGGTACTTGTTGGCAAACAAAGACCACTTGTCTAATTCCCACAATTTCCACCCGTAAATGTCTCCCCCCATGTGACTAAACATTTCATTTCCTTTATTCATGGGCCACACCACTATATATATATATATATATATATATATATATCTTGAATAACTTTCTACCGATTATTTTGAAAAATGGGTAAATGGGGGTCCAAAAATAAGCAAAACTGAGTGACTTCTCACGTAAGCATCAATAATCAATACTGTGTGCTACTACTATGCAACCAATGCCAGACATCTTGTACTTTTAACACCGGGTGTTTCAATAGTTAATGGTAAAACTTCCGCCGTTATTTTCATAAAAGTATTTTTGCGCTTTTCTCAATCCGACAATAATTCCATTAATAGGGTCCACTAATGATTGTTTCGTTTATCTGAATATTCCTTGTTAAAACGAATATTCCCCAACCAATCGAATATTATATAACAACTTGCGTACTTTGCAAAATTTATAAATATTACCCACAACTATAACATTATATCAATTTCACTCCATAATATTCAAAAATAATATTTATAGAAAA
Organism: Panax quinquefolius; assembly: GCA_020205615.1. NCBI lineage: Eukaryota > Viridiplantae > Streptophyta > Magnoliopsida > Apiales > Araliaceae > Panax > Panax quinquefolius. The sequence goes on from CM035166.1 coordinate 90,894,985, forward strand.
TTCATCTTTATTTAAAAAGTTAGGGTTTTACAATCTCCCCTTCTTATGAAATTTCATCCTCGAAATTAGGGTACGTACCTGGTATGTAGAAGAGGTAAGGATACCTTGATTTTATTTCAGATTCTAACTCCTAAGTCATTTCCTCAACATCGTGGTTTCTCCACAAAACTTTGACTTGAGGTATAACCTTGGTGCGTAGAATATGTTCCTTCTTATCCAAGATTTGAACAGGAACCTCTTCATACATCAAATCTTCCGCTATTTCGTCCGATTCTAACTCAATAATGTGGTTCGGGTCTTCCACATATTTACGTAGCATGGATATGTGAAAAACGTTATGAACATGAGACATACTTGGCGGTAAAGCGAGTCTATAGGCCACAGTTCCTACTCGATCGAGGATTAAAAATAGGTCGATGAATCGAGGATTGAGCTTTCCTCTCTTTCTAAATCTCGTAACTCCTTTCCATGGAGCAACACGTAACAACACATGATCTCCTATATCAAATTCCACATCCTTTCGATGAAGATCAGCATAACTATTTTGTCAATCTTGTGAGGTTTTTATACGTTGCCGGATCATTTGAATCTTTTCTGTAGTCATACGTACCAACTCCGGTCCCAACAACGTTGTTTCTCCCACCTCATCCCAACATACTGGAGAACGACACTTTCTTCCATACAACGCTTCGAATGGAGCCATGCCAATACTTGCTTGATAATCTGTTGTTATAGAAAACTCCACCAATGGTAAGAACTTGTCCCAACTTCCTTGAAATCAAGGACACAGAGTCTTAATAGATCTTCAAGAGTTTGAATAGTCCTCTCCGATTGTCCGTCCGCCTCGAGGATGATATGCCGAAGCTAAATCGTAAATCATGCCCATAGCTTTCGCGCAAACTAACCAAAAATCGTGAAGTGAATCTTGGGTCTCAATCGAAACTATGGATATGGCATACCATGAAGTCTTACAATCTCGCTTATGTACATACTGAGCAAGACGTTCAAGTGTATAAGTTTCTCATATCGATGAAGAAATGAGCGAGACTTGGTCAATCTATCAACAATGACCCAAATCACATCTATACCTTGAGAAATCTTAGGAAGACCGTGCTTGAAATCCATGGTAATGTGCTCCCACTTCCATTCTAGAATTTCAAGCGGTTCAGAATGGACCTTTTGGTACTTGATGCTCCGCCTTGACTCGTTGACACATTAGACACCTTAAGATAAACAAATACTATCTCTCTTTTATATTGCCCCACCAAAATGTATGTCGAAGATCATGATACATTTTGGTACTCCCAAGATGAATTGCAAATGGTGTGTTGTACGCCTCCATCATGATTTTATACTTTAAATCAGGGTCATTAGGAACACAAAGTCTGGAGTTGACACAAAGTATTCCTTCTTCATTGATTCTTGTTTCCGGCATAGCACCTTCTTGCACTTTCTTCCTCATACATGCATCGCCTCCGTGTCCAGTAGCTTGAGCAGCTTTAACTTTATCAATTAAAGTTGGTTCTACTCCTATATTCACCATCATCACATGGGTCCCTGGAGTCTTTAAATCTATCTCCATTCTTTGTAAGTCACACAAAATGGGCCTTTGTGTTGACAATATCGTACTCGTACTTGCATATGATCTTCTACTCAATGCGTCAGCTACCACGTTCGCTTTTCCAGGATGGTATTGGATGGTATGATCATAATCTTTCAACAGTTCAAGTCAACGTCATTGTCACATGTTGAGTTCCTTTTGAGTGAAGAAATATTTGAGGCTTTTATGATCCGTAAAGATCTCCACCTTCTCCCCATACAAGTAGTGCCTCCAAATTTTAAGTGCGAAGACAACAGCTGCTAACTCTAGGTCATGAGTAGGATAATTCCTCTCATATTCTTTGAGTTGTCGTGAGGCATAGGCTATGACTTTCCCATGTTGCATGAGAACACATCCTAACCCTTTGCCCAAGCATCATCAGAGATGACAAATCCTCCGAACCGGATGGTATTGTCGAACAGTCTTTGAAATGAGTCTCGTCTTGAGTTCTTGAAAACTCTTCTCATATTCCTCGCTCCAACCGAACTTTGTATCTTTCCGAGTCAGCTGAGTTAGTGGAGTAGTGATTCGAGAAAACCCTTTTACGAATCTCCGATAATAACCAGCTAAGACGAGAAAGCTACGTACTTCGGTCACTGATTTAGGTTGCTCCCAGCTTTGAATAGCTTCAATCGTTGCTGGGTCAATAGATATTCCATGACTTGATACCATGTGCCCAAGGAATGCTACTTTCTCAAGCCAGAACTCGCATTTCTTCAACTTGGCATAAAGCTTGTATTCACGAAGCTTTTGGAGTATCAGCCTCAAGTGTTGCTCATGATCTTCACGGCTTTTGGAATAAATAAGGATGTCATCAATAAAGACGACCATAAAGTGATCCAAATATTATTTGAATACTCGGTTCATCATATCCATGAAGGCAACAGGAGCATTAGTCAATCCAAAGGACATGACTAGGAATTCATAATGCCCGTACCGAGTTGTGAAAGTCGTCTTTGGAATGTCATCGGTTCTAATCTTCAATTGGTGATATCCAGAACGAAGATCAATCTTTGAAAAGAATTTGACTCCTTGCAACTCGTCAAACAGGTCATCAATACGTAGCAATGGGTACCTATTTTTTATGGTGACATGATTCAACTCCCGATAATCAATACAAAGTCGCATACTCCCATCTTTCTACTTCACGAATAGAACAGGAGCACCCCAAGGAGAAGTACTAGGACGAATAAAGCCAATGTCTAACAATTCCTGCAGGTTGAGTCTTTAACTCCACGAAGTTTAATAGAGCCATTCGATATGGGGCTTTGGAAATGGGTTTTGTCTGGGGTTCAAGGTCGATACAAAATTCAATTTCATGCTCTGGGTGTAGGCCGGAAGTTCTTCGAGAATACGTCGGAAATTCATTAACAATAGAAATATCATTCAAAACCGGACGTATTTTGTTTAGATCTCGTGACTGGGCTAAGAAAGCTTGACATCCGTTTTTCAATAAATGAATAGCTTTATGGCTTGAGATGACCGTGATTGATTTTAATGGTTTGGTCGCTTGAATTCGCATAATAGGTTGATTAGGAATATGAAAGCTAACAACCTTACGAAAATAATCAATTTTAGCATGATGAGTAGTTAACCAATCAATCCCCAGAATCACATCAAATGCAAGTATTTTTAAAGAAATAAGATCGACAGGTAATGTGAGGGTACCGATTTGAACCAAACAAGACTTATAAATAGTGGATGTAATGAAGGTTTCTCCCAACGGAGTTTCTACAGATAAGTCAAAGTCTAATTTCTCCGGAGTCAAATTTAATCGTTGAGCGCAAGTAAGAGAAATAAAAGAATGGGTAGAACCGGTATCAAATAAGGTATAGACTTCACTAGAGTTTATGATAAGCTTACCCGTGATGACCTCATTCGGGTTCCTTACTTTCTGGGAGGTCACAATAAACGCTCTCCCTTCCACTACCGGCTTTGACTTTTCTCGGACGGCCTTTGGTGCATCCATCCTGGCTGAACTTGTCTTTGGTGAACGATAAAATCGGGCTAAGTGACCTTCTCTTCAACAATTATAACATGCTTTGGACGACATCGCGCAGTTTGGACTGATGTGTCCCTCCCCTCCGCATTTGAAGCATATGATAGGTGGTCATTCTAATTCCTTAACAACAGGTGCTGGTGCTGACGTCCTTCCATCATTGTTGAATCTCCTTTTATTGAAATGTCCATTTTTACTGTCTTGGCCATGATTACCACCGAAGTGGTTACCATTTTCGGCATGTTGATTCCCTCCATGTTTGTTGTCACCGTTTTGATGACTGATACCACTGATATTTTCATGCTGCCGGCTGCTTTCTCTAGGTTGCGTTGACTCGTTACTGCGCTCCAATAACTGAGCCCTATTTACAACATCTGAGTACGAACACAGTTTATGAGAAATAAGATATTGACGTATCTCCGGTTTTAAACCTCTTAAAAACATTCGCGTCATTCGCTCCTCATTATCGACCAAATGGGATGCAAACCGGGATAACTCCGCAAATTTAGCCTCATATTGTGACACGGTCATATTTTTTTTGTTCCAATTTGATAAACTCCACTTCTTTCATGTGACGAATACTCTCGGAAAAGTACTTGTCGTTGAATAGCTCTTAGAACTTCTCCCAAGACATCTTGAGTGCGTCAGGCTGGGTACATTTTACAGATTCCCACCAGTAATCTACCTCTTCACGCAACATGAAGGTGGCGAAGGGAACCTTTTGCTCCTCGGATCATCCCAAGACATCAAATATCTTGGTGATCTGCTTTATCCACGCTTCCGCCTTAAGTGGTTTTGGCTCTCCAATAAACTCCGATGGTCCCAGCTCCTTGAACTGTTTAGCAGTGACCGTCCGAGAGTTTCCAGTGTTTCCACCTACATTTTGGACAGGAGCCGCTCTCGTTTGATGTTGTATGAATTGCATAAAGCCTCTGAACAATCCATCATTCATCATTTGGTCAATGTTGTTGTTTGCATGAGGATTGTCGCCTTCCTGATGCACATTCTTCTGATTATTGATATGTGGAGACTCAACGGTCTCTTGTGCTCCATTGCTATTCTCAACATTCTAGGATGTCATTTTCAGATACTGCCACAAAACAAAGGTTAATTAACATATAACATATTATCCCTATACTTTGACCGACCAATTAAATACCAAATAAACTTAGGTAGGTCATACTAGCGAAGGAATTCCCCATCTCTCCCCTCTTAGTTCTAGTCTCACATTTTAGCCAGGGATCATATCCCTAAGCTTTGATACCAACTGTGACGCCCCCAAAATAGGTATACATCACCTATTATGAGTCGCCAAATACATGGTACAGAATACAAATACAATCTTTAATATACAACAAGAGAGTTGTGAGTTTTAATACAAATCTCGCCTTCTGACAATATCCACTCTCGTAATAAGTCCTCATTACATTTATTGTCACACTATTTAATGTAGAATAGTGAGGACTACTAGTTAATACTATCATCCCAGGACCATCACTCCGCTCCCCAGACTCGTCTCCAAATTCCACGCTCTCATTTCCTCAAGAGAACAAAGGAAAGAAAGGGTGAGCTCAACTAGCCCAGTAAGAAATATTATGACTAAGATAATGCAGAATAAATTATCATTAGCCTTCAACAGTGTTAAACTGATAAAATATAACAAACATAAAGTTTAACTGCAGTGGAACAAGCAATCCATTAAAAGAGTCAAGTAGAGAATAAAATCTACTATTTTCTATGATTTAAAAGGTTTTTCATGACTTTTATCGCTGAGACTCAGCTTAATAAATAATTCACATCATCGAATCACCCCTGCACTACGGCCAAGGATATTCTTTAGTATCACGACCACAATTATCCATGCACTACGGGCCAAGAATATTTGTGTATTCATTAATGGTTATGATCATGCCAACTATTGTCCATCAATGCACTACGGGCCAATGATGACTTTTACCACATCATTTGTAACATTACGATTATGATTACACCGAATAATCCCTGGTCATAATCATACCAAGTCCATCTATGCACTATAGGCCACAGATGACTTTCAAAAAATATAAACATGAGGATGATGACAATGATATAAGAATTCAATAAAACAAGTTCAAGAATTAATTTATCCAGGAACTAATAATGTCCAAATTGTCAACATGATACTGCTTTGTAGAGTAAAATTCAAGAATGCTCAGAAGAATATTTCCATGAAAAGATACTGGATGAAGCGCAATTATCAAGGATATTCCACTAATTTTATGGAGTATAGAAGTCAAAACTTTAACCAATCGAGTATAATAAAGAATGGAATAACAAAAGAAATCACCATGCATGCGGTGCCCGCATATGTATTGAGTTATTCCAATGTATCACAAAATAACGGAACCAAAGTTAGGCTAAATTCACCAAACGGGATGTTCCAAATGTAATAATAAAGAATGGAATAACAATGAAATCACCATGTATGCGGTACTTAGCATAAACAAAGTTATTCCAATAGAATACTAATAAGATTTTAATCGAGTCCCACAGAAAAACGCATGCGATATATGATATTCCAATAGAATAATAATAAAGATGGAACCAGTGTCAGCGTAAAACGCATGACATGGATATTCCAACATAATAATAAAGACGAAATAATAGAAGAATGTCACCAAGTATAGGTAGTAGCTCACAGATATAGGTTATTCCAATAGAATAATAAAGAATGGAATAACATAAGTTCTCTTCATGAATACAAAAGAATAACACCCCTTACGAGTACAACAAATAATATTCCCTACCTTAAGAAGAAGAGTACTGGATATATAAGTAGTGAAGTAACAGAATACTTTCTTCTTTCTCTCTATAGTTTATCTCTCTAGAGTTTCAGTGAATTCGTAAGAAAATAATGAAGGAATGAGCTTCTATTTATAGAAAAATGGATTGTATAGTAACTAACTCATGAACGGTCCAGATTGATTTACTTTAATCTGACGGTCCATATTTAAAGCAAAATCTTTTAAATAAAATATAATATATTCTATTTATTATATAATAAAATAGAATTTATATATATATAAAATTTGCCCCGCCGCCTATGACACTTCATACACCCCCAAAAAAAACACTTAAGTCGATAGAATTTTGAAAGCCTTCATATTGGGACATAATATCAACCACTAAAGTCATAAAGAAATTTGGTACTAGTTGTCAAACAAAGACCACATGTCTAATTCCCACAATTTCCACCCGTAAATGTCTCCCCCCATGTGACTAAACATTTCATTTCCTTTATTCATGGGCCACGCCACTATATATATATATATATATATATATATATATATATATATATATATAATACTGAATAACTTTCTACCGATTATTTTAAAAAATTGGTAAATGGGGGTCCAAAAATAAGAAAAACTGAGTGACTTCTCACGTAAGCATCAATAATCAATATCGTGTGCTACTATGCAACCACGCGTATTACTTTACTTTTAACACTGGGTGTTTCAATAGTTAACGGTAAAACTTCTGTCGTTATTTTTATAAAGTATTTTTATCGTTTCTCAATCCGACAATAATTTCGTTGTGGGGTCCGCCAATGATTGTGCCATTGTACGAATATTCCCCGACAAATCGAATATTATATAACAACTTGTGTACTTTGCAAAATTTATAAATATTACCCACAACTATAACATTATATCAATTTCACTCCATAATATTCAAAAATAATATTTTTAAAAAATTCATCTTTATTCAAAAAGTTGGGGTTTTACAACATACATACTTACTTTAGTGTCTCCACACAAATGATCATGAGATCAATCATCCTCATCCAATGAGCAAGCAACGTATGTACCAATCTATCCGAATTCACTAATCCCCAATTTAGTAATCCAACGATTGTGAACTATTTTAGTTTTAAGCTTTCTAAGAATTTAAATCTTATTAGAATGATCATCATCATTATTCTAAAAGCATTGCTTAAAACTATAGGTTTATCACATATTATAAAATAACATCATGTAGATAATTAAAAGCCTTTAATAAATTAATACTTTTTATTAATAAATGAATAAGATTGTTACAAAGCATATGCTTTATCATCAAACATGATTGACTTGTGTGTATACTACTTTCAATCTCCCACTTGCACTAAAGCCAATCGTCATGGTATCTCATTCCTTTCTTCTCTAAGTGACGATTATCCTGCTGTTGGATAAGCTTTAGTTAATGGATATGTAATGTTGTTATTGAGAGTCCACTATCTCTATAGTGATTTCCATCTTTCAATGATTCCTATAATCAAATGAAAGTTCCACAACACATGTTTAGATCCAAGATGAGACTTAGGAACTATTCCTAGTTCTGTAATGAACTTTTCATCCAAACAATCAACTTGTAGCTTCATTTATAGTTATATACTTTGTCTTTATCACTAAGCCAACAACTCTTTGTTGTTTGGAACCTTTCCAATTCACTGTACCACTGTTCAAGGTAACGCTTTACCTTAAAATAGATTTTCTGTCGTCTTGGTCTATCTTAAAACTTGAGTCTGTTATCCCTCTAATTTTAATTTAGACCCACTATAAATTTTAATCACATCTTTAGTGCCAGTTAAGTACTTTAAGATGTTTTTCACTGTCTTATAGTGAAATTCTCCAAAATATGACTGATCAATATCAGGTCTCGTATATTCCATTGCATACATGATAGTTACTCATGTAATCTCTCTTTTTGGAGTCTTTGGGGACTATTAAGAGAGATACACTCCATGGCTCATCAACATGAGACGTCTCTTGGAGTTTGTCATGCTAAACGACTTTAGCATCAAATGAATATATGTTCCTTGGGTTAATCCGAGTATTCTTTTAAATCTATCTATATAGATTTGTATCCCCAATTACGATACTCTTCCCAAATCATTCATGGAGGAATGTTTAGATAACTTTATCTTTACTGATTGTAGCATTGGTATGTCATTCCTTATCCATAGTATATCAACATATAATATTAGGAATGTCACGGCGCTCCCACTGACCCTTTTGTACACACTAGATTCATTCTTATTTGTGGTAAAATCAAACTCTTTTGATTGTCTCATCAAAACGAATGTTCTATTTTGAGAAGTTTGCTTCAATCCATTTCTCTGAGTGTCTACAACTCTTACCTCATCGAATGTAACTTGATCATCATCTTCTATGATGTGTACCTCATCATCATCATCATCTATGATGAATCCATACCTCCTAAGTATCTTGGTGACTATTCCGATTTACTGATTCTTGGTGTGGTACAATAGGTTTATCTCTGTGTTCCTCTTATTTGACTTATAGTGTTTTGTGGTTCTTGAACTCTTCAAGATCTATTATCCTCCCACTAGCCCCTTCAATGATAAACATCTTTATCTTAGAAGGCAACGTGTTTCGCAACAAACACCCTTTGCTAAGTAGGATTATAGAACATATACCCTAAACTTACTTTAGGATGTCCCATAAATCTGTACTTGTCAAATTTTGTCCCAAGCTAATTGTGACGCCCCCAAAATAGGTCCACACGACCCATTCTGAGTCGCCAGATATCACACTATAAAATCAAATATAAACTTCATTTATACAACTGTTGAACTGTCATATAGAATACGACCACAGTTAACTGTGAGTTTTAATACAAATGTATATAACTCCCATTGTGTCTCGACCACATCCTTACAATGATACTTTACATAAAAGTATAGTCAAAAATCTTTTTAGAAATTAAAATCTTTGGGAAGTTCTCAAGGAAACCTTTGTACATGGGAGGCCATGCGTCTAGGTTATGATAAATATCATATGTCCATAGAATTATCCATGGTTCTCCCAAAAGACCCCAAAGAAAAACAAGAATATTACTATCATCTTTTTTCCAATGGTGAGTCTTCTCTTGACATATAAATACCTCCGTTGTCTCCAAGTGAAAATTATATTTCAAATAAACTCCAAGATCATATAGGTAGTGCTCGTAGATATATTCAGCAAGTGGATGTGCACAACCATGTCTTATGAGAACACGAGGTAGTTTGTCATTAGACATCTTGTATGATAGTGGCAAAACACCCTTCCAAAGTTGGGTTTGCCTCACCCTATTTGATTCACCAAATATAACTACTAAATAATGTATAGAATACAACACACTTTTCTAAACTGTTTAGGGAGAACCACCACAGCTAGAGACCACCATTCTATTCCCCTGTTATCCCCGCTCGACCCGGCAACACTCTTATTACCTGAAAGGAATTGTGAAGCAGAAAGGGTGAGCACAACTAACCCAGTAAAACATATCATGACTAAAGCTAATTTACATCATTAATAAATCAGAGATTTAGAACATATGGTAGATGATAAAACTTTTCAACCATAGTTGCAGCGGAACGAGCAATCCATTAGAAGAGTCAAATAAACCATAAGGTCTATTATCTTCTCCATGTTAAAAGTCCACCAACAATGTTTTAACCCTGTAAAATAAATCAACAGTTCATGTCCACAATCATATGAATAACTCATAATCATAATTGTGGTTCTAAATTCCTCTTCGCAACCAGGACGAAGATAATTTTTATCACCTATCTTCACCTGAAACATCAAAAATTATGGTTATACCAAATCATAATTCCTGCTCATAATCATACTACCAAATCAGAATTCCTGCTCATAATCATACTAATAAATTCATCTTTGCACTACGGCCAAAGATATTCATTAACAATTCATCTTTGCACTACAGGCCAAAGACATACAACTGTATTTTAGAAGAGTCAAGTAGAGCATGATATCTACTATCTTCTACGAATTAAAAGTGTATAATAAATATTTTATCGCTGAGACTCCGCTTAATAAATAATTCACATCATCGAATCACCCCTGCACTACGGCCAAGGATATTCGTTAATATCACATCCATAAATTTATATTTCATCGCTGAGACTCAGCTCGATAATCAATCCATATCACTAAATTAACCATGCACTACGGCTAAGGATATTCGTTAATATCACGACCATGAATTATCCACGCACTACGGGCTAAAGATAATCGTGTTTTCATCAATGGTCATGATCATGCCATAAAATAATTCATCTTTGCACCCTTGGCCGAAGAAAATCCATAGTCATAATCATACCAAAAACTGTCCATCAATGCACTACGGACCAATGAGGACTTTTTCCACATCATTTGTAACATTACGATCATAATTATACCGAATAATCCCTGGTCATAATCATACCAAGTCCATCTATGCACTACGGCTAAAGATGACTTTCAACACAATATAAGCATGAGGATGATGACAATGATATAAGCATTAATCAAACGAAAACAAGGATAAATATTAAAGACTTTAAATTTATCCAAATATTATCAATCACTTAATAAACTCATAATCTAATATTATTAATATTATAACAATATTTTAATCACTTCTTAAACTTATAAACAATTTATTTCAATTGTTTACACTTTACCAAAAAAATACATTTAATCATTCAAAATGTCATACTCATAAGATTTCATCACCAATGATCAAATCCTCATCAAAAATCAGATATACCCTATATAGGATTCCCAAGCCATAAAATCCTATTTTTCAATTTTGTTACTTCACATAACATATTTAATTCATTTACTCATAACTAGTTCATTTTCATGAAAAATACCAAATCAAATCCCCAAAAAATATTTCTTTTCCGAATTTAGCGTAATATAGTCCCATATTGAACATATATTTTATCTCCTAATTTTTAAAATTCAAGCCATTATATTTTCATATGGCCAAAACTACCTAATATTTAGACATTTATCATAAATTATACTTTTGTCCAAAAATTCCGCAATTTACAGGGTATACTCATGTTATATACATGTACTCCCAATAAAATTTTTACCAATTTTGGAGTTAACCACAAAGAGTTATAATGGTTTACTATTAAAATAGTTTTTTCCCATAAAATCCATAACTCTTAATCTATAGATCCAAAAATCGCCATTTTTGGACACAATCTAGAAAACTCATTAAATTATCATTTACAATTTTTCTAGAATTTTTGAGGGTCAAAAAAATTACGAAGCTGCCCCTGGCAGAAACCCCTTTTTAATGAAAATACTACTCGTATGAATACGAAGGATCATTTACCATACATGCGGTAATCCACATAGACAGGTTATTTCAACAGAATAATAAAGAATGGAACTAGGTCATGCGTAAACGTACAGATAGGATATTCTAACAGAATAATAAATAATAGAAAAACAGAAGAATTCATTAGGCATGCGATAGAAGCATGCATAAAAGTTATTCCAATGTAATAATAAATAATGGAACCAGTCATACGTGAACGCACGCACGCATGTGATATTCTCGATGTAATAATAAAGAATGAAATAATAGAAGAATTTCATCATGTATGCAGTACGTCGCATAGACAGGTTATTCCAACATAATAATAAAGAATGGAATAATAGAATAATTTCACCATGTATACGGTCGTCCGCGTATACAGGTTATTCCAACAGAATAATAAAGAATGGAATAACAAAAGTTCTCTTCATGAATAAGAAAGAAAGAATACCCCTTACGAGTACAACAAATAATATCCCTTATGAGTACAACAAATAATATCCCCTACCTTAAAAAGAAAAGTATTCCGACTGGTAGAGCGGGAATATACTTGAAGAAAACTTGCACTATCTTCTACACTCAAAGCTTTCTTAAACTCTAAAGAAATACGCTAGAGATTACAGAAGAAGAACTTTCTCTATAGTTTCTATCTCTAGAGTTTCAGTGAATTCGTAAGAAATAATGAAGGAATGAACTTCTATTTATAGAAGAATGGACTGAATAGTAATTAATTCATGAACGATCCAGATTAATTTACTTTTAATCGGACAGTCCATATTGATTTAATAAAATATTCTAATAAAAGAAAACCTTTTAAATAAAATATAATATATTCTATTTATAATCTAATAAAACGAATAACTTTATAAAAGTATTCTATTTTATATAAAAAGATTTTACTATGCAAACACTATGCAGGCACTATGCAAACACTATCGACGTTGGGATTTTTGGGTGTCCCTTTCCGTTACTTGTTCTTTGGTGTTCTCATTTTAGGTGAGATTTGTTTGAAAAAACAAGTGAAAAAGGTCCGACATGTATAATGTCGACGATGGGACTATTAAGAGTCACCATTGGTTTTTAAATGGTTGTACCAACACAACCGAGAAAAGGTTTGCACATCGACCCAAATGATGTGACATCGATATACTGGTCAAAAAACCGAGATTCATTTAGGGTCCCGGGGACTTGGTTATACTGGGGAAGGTGTTAGGGACCCCCCGACATCCGAGTTACCACGGTGACCGCCTCTTTTCAAGAAACTATTATCTGAGTGTGTGTGTGTGTGTGTGTGGGTCAATATGCTGTTATATGAAAGTTGGTTGAACTATTATCTTATCTCGTGTGGGGGGGTCAATGTGTCTTATTATATGAATGTTGTGTGAGGCCTCATTCGAACCTATATACACAAGGTTTGAATTTATGTAAAAATTTAGTTTTTAGCAAGATATGGCAATGATGTTTTATAAAAGAGGTTTTTCAAACCCTGATGCTCAATAGGAATTGAGACCTTTTACACTCCCATTTTTATTAAGTGAGCGGCTGAATTGATTTTATTTGACGGATGCAAGGCATCCGTATGAAAATAATATACAAAAATAATGCCGACTTCCTCGTGGGTATAGAAACCATCTGAGGAAATACAGACATCGCAGAATAATTTACAAGCTGCTTACAGCTGAAAATGTCCATCACGGGAACCGAATCTAGATCCAATGGGATGAATCTGTGATCACATGATTCCTAGGCGCACAAAATATTGCAATTTGTATAAAAGTAATAAGTAGGTATATATATATAAGTGGTAAATATATATATATATATATATATATATAGACAGGATCACCAACCACGAAGCACCTCCATGGGGGATCGAAATATAAATAAAGTCAGAGATACGGCCAACCGCCACGAAGGAAACTCCAGGCGTGATGTAATGTAAATAAAGTCAGAATGCGTTAATCGCCACGAAGTAAACTCCAAAAGTGCGTGACTTAAAATGTAAAGAAAGTCAGAAAAATGATCAATCGCCACTTAAGGGAACTCTGTGTAGGACAAAACAAATATATATATATATATATATATATAAGAAAGCAATAAATGCACCGATGTAAAATCTGTGCTCATCGAACATAGTTCACCACGCTTCATATATATATATATATATATATATATATATATATATATATATATATATATATATATATAAAGCGAGTAAACGCACTGCATCAAGTTCAGGCTCATCAACAAAGTCCCACACACAATTGATATATATAAGTGTATATATATATATATATATATATATATATATATATATATATATATATATATATGTTTAATAAACGCACTGATCGAAGTTCAGCGCATCGAACAAAGTCCGATGATAGTTAATATATATAAGTATATATATATATATATATATATATATTAAAGCAAGAACGCATTCAAACCAAGTCTAGGCTCATCGAACAAAGTCCGGCATGACATGCTTAATATATATAAGTATATATATATATATATATATAAAAGCAAGAAACACTCTGCATCAAGTTCAGGCTCAATCGAGGCATAACTCGATAATGTTAGTCAATATATATATATAAATATATATATATATATATATATATATATATACAGATCGAAATGAAACCACTGATCAAGTCCGTAAAAAAAAAGCAACACGACTCTCAACGTAGAAGGGTGTGTGCAAAGATGAAGAGAAGGACTCAAAGTGTGTGAGAAGGCTTACAAATGGTGATAAAAAGGGCTTCTATATGTTTAGAGTGGGTAAACACTGGGCTTTTGTGGGTACAAAAGAGGCTAAATATGATCTCACAGGTGTCTGAAAGTGGGAAAATACACTGTATAGCAAGTGCAGAGCAAATTACACAGGGTTTCCCAGTTTTTTTTCTCTTAAAAATCAGCACCCCAAGCCTCTTATTTATAGGCAAAGGTGTCGCAGTGTACTGGGCTCACCCAGCAGTGTACCAGAGGAGGCGGTGGTCCGGTCGGCCTCGCTGTGCTGTCGGGTCGTCTCAAGCACGTGCACTTAGGCATTGTAATGTCCACTCGGATTTTGAGAAGTGTAATCTGGGCATCCGTTTTGAGGTATTCAGACCTATTTCGGACCGCCGCTGTGTCGAGAGTCAGTACGATGGCATGAGATTAGAGTTTGTACGAAGTCTTTGAAGATGGGACGATGCCCTCCTGGCCTTCAAGCTTCAACTTTCATCTGCTACCCCGCATAATAGTCACTCGGGATTGGTTAGCCTTATACGGGACATTTTTATGCGAGAGCGAGACGTGGCATCGTGTTGGGCCGAGATGGCGATGTTGCCCTCACCGTGTTACTTCCAGATTGGTAGATAAGCAGACGCTGCTCGACACTTCACCGAGATTGACTGCCACGATTTGTTGAAGGTCCTCATTGTCATCTTTGAGGTGTGCCTGTCTTCCCAATGTCATTGCCGTGTTGGCACAGTGTATTTTATTATGAGTGCCCAGATTTGAAGCTGATGGCATTTGAAATAAGCATTTCTGGGGTTATCTCCGAAACTGCATTCCTTGGGGTTATCACCAAGGTTGGTGGCTATTCCCATGGTTGGGACTGAGACTGGATACCTAGGGTTATCTCCTAGATTAATCGGTCTTCTCCTGTGTGTGTTCCAAAGATTGTATCTCTGCAGTCTCTCGGTTAAATCCGAGGTTGAAATCGTTACTCTCGATTATGCGATCCAAATTTAATGTCAACTTTCGGTAGTATCCTGTGTGGATTTGGATTGTCTTTCGTGGTTCTCTCTTAAAGATGAATCATTCCTCCCGTAATGTTAAGTAATAATGAGTAAGAGAAAAAATTTTGAGTGTCTACAGATGCCCTCTTTATCATACTCATGCATAGCGATGTACGGGTAGGTTAAAGAATCCTGAACACTTGAAACGTAATAAGATAAACATGGTGCTAAGGGTAGCAACATGATGCAAAATGTATGATGCATGTATACGGGTCAGGCCCAACATGCCGATGATTATCGGTTCCTGTTGCTTCAACTGGGGATTGGCAATACTGACCAGATCTAATGTGCAAGCCGAACCTGTTAGAATGTTGGTGTTGGAATTATCACCAAATTCCTGTGTTCTTGATAACGACTTGATCCTGAAGGGGTATCTCTTATGTGTAAGAGATCTGTGGGGATAAAACTTGATCTGTTTGAGGATGTGTATAACATATTCCATCATCTATCCTCTTGGATAATGTTGACCTCTCCTGGTTAGTATCGCCAGAATATGTCACGATTCTCATTAGATTTATCGCCAACAAAGAAATGCCGCCGTGACGCCTCGACCTTTGTTGACTTGTGAATCAACGGCTAAAACATCCTGTGGGATATACTGTCAAGGTTGCTTGACCTTCACTGACGTGTGAATCAACGGCTGAAACTCTGTGAGGAGATCGTCAAGGTTGCTTGACATTTACTGACGTGTAGATCAACGGAGCATTGCATTGTGACCCCACGGGATCCGGCTTGGGAATATGAAAGCGGTGGGTATGAGAACCTCGAATGCGACTATAGCTCGATAGGTTTAAACGCTATCTACCGAAAATGATGTCAAGGTTGCTTGACCTTTGTTGATATGTGTGTCAACGGCTGAGCATGCGTTGCTACTCCCGCCGGAGATATACGTTGTAACCCCCATCGGGGATCTACTGGGGACGCATAAGTACGTTCGCAACTACCGAACGGTTCTCAATGCTTCGTTGGGTTTACCTGCCATCGATTGAAATAATGTCAAGGCTGCTTGACCTTCGTTGATAGAATTGTCAATGGATGAACGTGTTGTAACCCCCACCGGGGATCTACGTTGTAACTCCCATCGGGGACTCACGTTGTGACCCCCGTCAGGGACTCACATTGTAACCCCCGTCGGGGACTCACGTTGTAACCCTCGTCGGGGACTCATGTTGTAACCCCCGTCGGGGACCTACGTTGTAACCCCCATCGGGGACCTACGTTGTAACCCCCGTCGGGGACCTACGTTGTAACCCCCATTGGGGACTCATTTAGGGTAACGACTCGGAGTTTGGCGGCATCAGACCTGTACAAGGTATTGTCGGATGTGATTTGCGACAACTGAGGTCATCGGCAGAGTATATCTTGTGTTCAGGTGACTACCAATGAGTGATGTGCAGATTCAAAGTCTTATCTAAGAAGACCAGGATTGTATGCTATTTTGCTCAATCACGTGGCATTTTTATTCCCGATTTAACCTTTCTAGCTCGTAAGAACTCCGTTTTAACTCGAACTGGACCGAGCCAGAGTGGTAGGGCCCACATATAGGAGCCGTAGGTGCACCTGCTGCAGCCGCAGGTGGGCCTGCGGCCAAGCGTGGATGATAAATCCAAGCAGGCTTCACTTCACAAGTCACTTTCAACTTGTTTCACTTTAGAAAAACCGCGATCCACCTTCAAATCTGCTGAGTTCGGGCTACTTTCTGTAAATTCTGTCACCGTACAAGTGTTCTACACTATCCTGGTAACGCATGCATGTATTTTTTTTCGGTTTCTGTCCGTTAGATTATGAGATATTGCACGAAATGCATCTAAACACATAGTAGTGATTATGTATGCACAAATGACTTGATAAAAAATATTCATCATAGTAAATGTTAGTATTAAACCATGCTGAACATAATGATGTGAAAAAATTTAACTTCTGAGATAGTCAAATTGGCACCTTTTTCTGCTATTTTTTGTCCTATTTGAGGTTCAATGAGCAAAAGGTAGAAAGGCAAAATACTCCTAGCATTGAGGTTGACCTTATGCATGATGAGTTTGATTTTTAATGCATATATTATGTATATGACTTTGGGGCAGGTGTGCTACTGAATGGCCACTTAGACATGCCTGTGCGCATGTGGATAGTCATATTTTCAAAGGGGACTATGGCAAAATTTTTCAAATGTAGGCATTGGGTAGTCATGCATTCTAACTCTATTATATGTTAAAGTAAATGCATGCATGCATATAGCCATATAATGCATTTTAGAAAGCTCCAGGTAAGGCAATACCACACCCTTTCTGAGGTGATTTGGAGACTTGTTGTCCAGATATTATGGATCCTGGATCACCGAAAGCGCTTCTTACAGACTACTTCGGCGCATTTACGAGGGCTTCTAAAGTGCCTCGTCCCCTGTTTCATCGCATGACCTCGTCGATTGGTGGAGGCTGTGATTCGTCCCGTCCAGGTAGAGGTTCCAGACGTCGAGGACGAGGAGGTGAATATTGAGGATCCCGCTCCTGCGGCACATACCCCTCGCAGGGAGCTTCCGAGCATCCAGGTGGTGAACCCAGAATTGCTGGGTGATTTGGGTAGACACCCATCGATGTACTTGTATGCTAACGAGGTATGACGTTAGACTTTATCTTCCTTCTTTCCTATTGATGAGGATTAAAAGGGTTCTGATGTTGATCTGTGCTTTCATGCAGTTCCGTGTTTTACACACGGCCTCTGGGAATCGGGTTTAGCATCCACTCCATGTACCAGGCGCTTCATCCTGATTATAGAGCAGTAGTGCATGAGTGGGGATTTGGGGCATTCTTCTCCATCATTCCCCATCGTTGTCCCTGGGGTTACCTCAGGGCATTGTCTGAGCGATGGTTTCATCAGACTCAGTCGCTCCACCTACTAGATTGCTAGGTGATGATGACGCCTATGGATTGGCGATTTATCACAGGTATGGAGTTTGGAGGGGAGCCAGTGCCTTGCATAGCGAATATCACCCCTACTGCTGTCCGGTCCTTGTTAGGAGTTCCGGCGGGTGCGCTCAAAGGTAGGATCGTCTGCTCGTGTCCTTTGAAAGCGTAGATGTTATGAGCGGGCTATTGAGTGAGCCCATGCTCGATGATGTTAGGATCGTGGATCGCGTTTGCAAGCAATTGTTCCCGATGATCATTCGAGGTCGCCATAGCGTATAACTCTTCCACGGTATCTTTCGCTTTGGCACCCACGAGTTGACTCCTACCGGAGGAGTATGCCTGCTTGACGACACGCCTTGCACCGACCTTGCGTACACACGGCTTTAGGAGACATGAGTAGATTTATTCATGACTCTCACCGGATTGAGGCGCAGAGTGGTGTAGATGAGTCGACATCCGCCATGTGATCTCTCAACGCTTTTTTGTGTGATGATTTGGTGCGGAGGATAGCTACTCATGACATTGTGGGATTTCACCGTGGTTTGAGGATCATTGGCGTTCACCGTAGTTGATGTAATCGATACTATGTGTCTAATCATTATACGTGTACATGCCGCGGTACATGGATGAGATAGATATAGGCGTTATCATGGCGGTGAGAGCTCTCAAAGAGGGTCGTACCATTGTACCTATGATTGTGGCAGAGACCTTGCGATCGTTGTCCCACCGTCAGACTTTACCGTCGCCGTGTGTTCACACAGGAGTTCTACCATGTTATATGTGTGGTTTATGTCACACTTGCGAGCAATTGGTACCTTTAGACCAAGACGGCATTGTTTCTCCCATGAGGTGGCTATATCGTATTCCTTTCAAAGACGGAGTGTGTAGATGCTCAGTCCTGGTCTGTATTTTTGGCAGATATCCGAGATCCATTTAGCATATTGTTGTGCTCGGGGGCTTTGCTCACCATACAGCTTCATTACTCATGCTCGGGCATGGATTTCCTCCCTTTGGCTGGCTTGAGGGGCATGATGACTTATCATCCATTGGTCGTGATGTCGCAGTATGACCAGTTCCAGGATTTTCATCCTTTCATGGGGGCGGCAGGTCAGCGCTCAGCTTCTCAATACCTCTCAGCCGAGGACCAATCTCGTGTATACGCTTGTTGAGCTAGCTGTTTTTCCTGTCAGTCATCCCCGTTATTCCGCAGAGTACTCCGCATGGATGGATACAGAGGTTTTATCGGCTGCAGCAGTATTTGCAGTACCGGAGAGTGAGTTAGACTATGTAGAGCCTATAGAGGACATTGGTACCTACATCGAGGAGGATACTGCTGTTGGGTTACCAGCATTTCTTCCGGATTCTCCTAGTACCAGTACTTTTGTGATCCAACACTCAGCACAGTATTTAGAGCAGAGTCTTCATCTGATGACCTTTGAGAGAGACCAGATTCGATCTATGATGTCGATCGCTTCGATGTGAGGGACGCCACTTATTAGAGAGAGACGAGGCATTAGCTCAGATAGATGCTGCGTGTTGTTGAGCTTGAATGAGGCCAGTCGACAGAGACGCAATGATAGTTGAGCGGGATAGTGCTATATCTACCCGGGATGTGGTCATCACGATAGTAATCTTCGCAATGAGGTCCCTTACCACTGGTATGATCGCAGAGATGAGTGCTTACATTGATGAGCATATGGTCATCATGCAGACAGCTTCCGATCTATTAGGTCGCGTAGATATTCTCATGCAGGAGACCATAGCTTTACTTCCTTCTTCTGAGAGGGATGCCATATTGGTCTTGTTAGCTCGCATGTACCCTGATTCGTAGATGAGCTTGTATTTACCTGCACAGACTAGCTTAGCCATTTTGTCATGTACAGTTCACATTGTATATATCAAACAAAGATTATATATGATAGGAAATATATTTTTGATCACTTCCCTTTCGATATGCCTTCTTATTTGCTTGATATTTTCCCTGCTACTTGGTGGCTTGTGATCCGGATGAATTCTCGAATTCTTCCTCGGTGGATGGACATCGAGTCGCCTCTCGGATAGTTCGGAATGGATCATTGATCTATGTGTATCCCTACCATCTTTGGTGTCTTGGGACTTGTTTCTGAATGGAAATGTGGAGAGGAATGTGGCTTTCCTCTCTGAGATTGACCGCACCACAGATGGTCGCCAGTACTTCTATTTAGGAGAAGCCTAGTTAATTCCACCTCTTATGGTTTAGTATTTCTCTTCGAGGTATGACCGCAGCTTAGATGGTCGCCGAATCTCCTATTTGGGAGGAGTTAAGGTAATTCCATCCCTTTGGTCTGAAGCCGAATGAGATGTAGTGGATTGAAAGTGAATCCCAATAACCGCTGACAATGGTTTGTGTTCTGGTAGGGGGTGAGACCGCATCATGAATGGATGCCTACGTACTCCTATTGAAGAGGAGATCAGGTCTGCGTAGTTCGAACCTGGTGTAAGAGGTTCAACGCTGTATATGGTTGCTATGGTGTAGGAATGTTTTTGGTTGTTTTTGTAAGGAGAAGAGGGTAGAAATGTTTTTGTTGTTTTTGTTTTATTACGACCGGGCCATATGAAATGGTTGCCTACGTACTCCTATTGAAGAGGAGATCGTCGACGTAGTTCGCCCTTAGTAGGTAGAAGAAAACTGTAATCCCATGTGCGTGTCGAGTGCGGGAGGAGGAAAGTTTAATCCTAGGTTGAGGATAAATCGCAGTGAGGGAGAAGTTTGATCCCATGTATGGGTAGCCAAATCATGAACGCAAGAGGTTCAATCCGTGGTGGGATGACCTAAGTTGTTGTATGAGTCTAAGGAGAAAGCCAGTCATTGGCAAGAGTATGTTTTCCTCGAGGGGCAAAGTGTAGCAAGTTGTAGGTGGTAAAGGGTTAAAGAACCGGAATGACCGGTGACTGATGATAATGCACCGTGGGTGTTTGCGGTTACTTCGCATATAATATCGCTTTCATGGTGTCTAAGTTGATGAGTTGTGGAAATTCATCGTTTGTCATTTCTTGTAATCGATAGCGCCTCCCGTCAATACTTCTTTGACAATAAACGGCCTTCCCAGCTAGGAGGAATTTTCCTTTGGCCCGATCTTGATTGTCAAGAATCTTCTTCGTAACCAAGTCATGTTGTTTAAATTGCCGTAGTCGGACTTTTTTGTTGTAGGATCTGGCCATCCTTTGCTAATATAGTCGACCATGGAAGATAGCCGCGGTTCGCTTTCCTCTATCGAGACAATTGGTGATACCGCCTTGTACCCATTGGTTTTCATCCAAATTGAAGCGCCGATCAACACTCGAGAGATTCCATCTCAACTTCTATGGGAGCACCGCTTCATCCCATAGGTTAAAGCATAGGGGGTTGCCCCAATTGAAGTACGCATTGTGGTCCTGTAGGCTAACAGAGTCAGAGGCAATAGGTCAGGCCAATCTTTGTGGTTAGCGGACATCTTTTGCATAATCTTCTTGATGTTTCTGTTAGTCACTTCAAGAGCACCGTTCATCTTCGGACGATAGATGACAGAGTTAAGATGTTTGATGTAGAATTTACTGCATAACTCCTCCATCATTTTGTTGTTGAGGTTTTTGGCATTATCTGACATAATCACCTATGGTTGTCCATATCGACAAACGACATTGTTTCTGATGAAAGCAATGATGACTTCTTTAGTGACCCTGGGGAAAGAGGCTTCTTCTACCCACTTGGTGAAGTAGTCGATCATGGTAATGATAAATCGGTGACCATTACTGGCTTTAGGCTCAATGGGCCCAATAACGTCCATTCCCCACATTGAGAAGGGCCAAGGCAAACTCATATTGTGGAGCTCCCGTGGAGGGGCGTGTATAGCATTCCCATGAATCTGGCACTGATAGCATCTTTTGACGTGGTCATGGCAATCAGCTTTGAGAGACAACCAAGAATGTCCCGGCCCCGAGGACTTTTTTTGACAAGGAGGGGCCACTCATGTGGGGGCCACAGACTCCGCCATGGATTTCATCCATAAGCCTTTGGGCTTGATCTTTGTCTAGACATCTGAGTAGACCTAGTCCTGCATCTCTTTTGTAGAGCGCACTCCACTCAGGTAGAACTTCATAGCAAGTCGATGGATCCGCCCTTTCTCAGTCAGGCTCACCTCAGCGGGTGTAGATCCATCTCGCAGATATTCCTTGATATGTTGATACCAAGGATGTTGGATGGGAGGTAGCTCATCCGATACTTCTCCAACATAATTCCAATAGGCTGGGGCCTTGTGCAGGGAAATTGTGACGCTTGGCAAGCGTTCCTTATCTGATATGCGAATCAAGGAGGCCAAAGTTGCTAATGCGTCTGCGAAATCATTCCTATTATGAGGAATGTGTAGAAAGGAGATTTCTTCGAACTCCAAAGCCATCTTCACAACCTGCCAATGGTAAGGCAATAAATGTAGTTCCTTGGTTTGATAGACTCCGGTGGATTGTCTGATTACCAACTCTGAATCTCCAAGGACAGTTAACCGCTTGATGCCCATTGAACGGGCAAGTTTTAGCCCCATGAGATGTACTTTCATACTCACCAGTATTGTTGGTAATCGATAAACCGTAATTTGACTAAGAATGGGATACTTCTCCCGTGATCGAGATATTAGAATTGCTCCAGCTCCAGAGACTTTAATATTAACAGCTCCATCAAAATACATCTTCCATGATTTGCGTGTATTGTACTGATGGTGTTGATGTACTATCATTACTCCTTCATCGGGGAAATATGTTTCCAAGGGTTTGAAATCCCCTGAAGGTACGGCGGCTAGTTGATCTGTGATTCCTTGACCTTTGATGAACTTTTGAGTCACATAGACAATGTCAAATTATTATAGGATCAACTGCCATCTGGACAGCTGGCAATTCAACATGGGTTTGTTGAACACGTACTTGAGAGGATCCACGCGAGATATGAGATGGGTTGTGTGACCATGGAGGTAATGTTGTAACCTCATGGAAGCCCATGTTAAAGTACAACACGTCTTTTCGATCAGAGTGTACTTGTGTTCACTATCACGAACCTTTTCTTCGAGGTAATAGATAGCTCGTTCTTGGCCTCTATCGTCTTTCTGTCCAAGCATACAGCCCATGGCATTGTCACTTATAGACAGGTACATGAACAGGGGAACATTGTAAGACCCCAGTTTTTATAAATAAAGATGAATTTTCTATAAATATTATTTTGAATATTATGGAATAAATTTTATATAATGTTATAGTTGGGGTAATATTTATAAATTTTGCAAAGTAAGCAAGTTGTTATAAAATATTCGCTTGGTCTGGGAATATTCTTTTTGTCGGGGAATATTCAATGCGACGACTCAATCATTGGTGGACCCCATTAACTAAGTATTGTCGTAGTTAGAAAAACGACAAAATTATTTTTCTATAAAAATAACTACAGAGGTGTTACTCATTAAAACCGCTGAACTACCCTTAGTAGTAAAAATACAATGAATACGCGTAGTTGTATAAGTAGCACACGATATTGATTATTGATGCTTACGTGAGAAGTCACTCAATTTATGCTCAATTATTGCTACAGAATTAATGCATCATATCTCTTATATTATTGATTCAATTATTGTCACAAAGATCATCCGTATAATATGTTATAGTATTAAATTATTAATTGAGACGATGAAGTTATAAATGATTAATAATTGTTGAAAGATTAAATATGTGTTGATTAAAAATAAAATGATTTGTGGTAATATTTATTCAATCCTCGATGTATATAAATAGTCCATTATGAGACGCTTGTGGTAAGTTTGATTATTTTATGGGGGGGCCATATGTCATCATCTAAGAGTCCCTTCAATCAATAGTAATTACCTTTGTGAATAGTAATTACCTTCGCCAATAATATTTTACCTTCGCCAATAGTAATTACCTTCTTCAATAGTATTTACCTTCACAATAGTAATTACCTTCTTCAATAGTAATTACCTTTGTGAATAGTAATTACCTTCATCAATAGTATTTACCTTCGTAATAATATTATTTACCTTCACAATAGTAATTACCTTTGTGAATAGTAATTACCTTTGTGAATAGTAGTAATTACCTTCGTCAATAGTATTTACCTTCGTCAATAGTAATTACCTTCTTCAATAGTAATTACCTTCACAATAGTAATTACCCCTTCATAAATAGTAGTTGTCCCTTCAATATTACCAAGAGTTAACTCGCCTCTTCTTGTTCCAAGGGTTAATTACCCCTTCAAGAAATAGTAGTTGTCTCTTCAATATTACCAAGAGTCATTTTGACCCTTCGTTAAGACCAAGAGCCACCCTCGCTTTTTCTATAAATAGAAAGCTCATTCTTTCATTATTTCTTACAAATTCACCAAACTCTAGAGAGAAACTATAGAGAGAAAAGAAGAAAAGTATTTTGCTACTTCACTTTTCCAATATTCAGCTTCTTCTAAGGTAGGGAATATTATTTGTTGTACTCGTAAGGGTGTTATTTTTTTTATTCATGGAGAGAACGTCTCATTATTCCATTCTTTATTATTTTGTTGAATAACTCAGTAAAAAGTGGCATACCCTATACATGACCTTCAGATATGCGAATACCCTATACTTGGTGAAATCTTTATATTATTCCATTCTTATTTATTCTGTTGAATAACTCAGATAATGCGCAGAATCCCCTA
This sequence comes from Panax quinquefolius, assembly GCA_020205615.1. Classification (NCBI taxonomy): domain Eukaryota; kingdom Viridiplantae; phylum Streptophyta; class Magnoliopsida; order Apiales; family Araliaceae; genus Panax; species Panax quinquefolius. The sequence goes on from CM035166.1 coordinate 90,920,123, forward strand.
TACTTGGTGACATTCTTCTATTATTTTATTATTCCGCTGGAACATCCTCGTCAGGCTTTACGCCGGGACCGGTTCCGCTCTTTATTATTCTGTCTTTATTATTCTATTGGAATATCCTGTCTGTGTGTTTTACACCGGACCTGGTTTCGTTTTTATTATTCTGTATTTATTATTCTGTTGAAATAACCTGTAAAAGTGGCATACCCTATACATGACATGTATATGCGGAATACCCTATACTTGGTGAAATCCTTATATTATTCCATTCTTATTTATTCATTGAATAACTCAGTATACGCTGAATCCCCTATACTTGGTGACATTCTTCTATTATTTTATTATTCCGCTGAACATCCTCATGCATGCTTTATATGCTTTGGGACGGGTTCCGCTTTTATTATTCTATCTTTATTATTCTATTGGAATATCTTGTCATGTGTTTTTACACCTTGACCGGTTCCGCTTTTATTATTACAGTATTTATTATTCTTTTGAATAACTCGTCTATGCGTAGCACCGCATGCATGGTGATTTCTTTTTGTTATTTTATTCGCTATTATACTCAAATGGTTAAAATTTTGACTTCTATACTCCATGAATTTAGTGGAATATCCTTGATATTTGCGCTTCATCCAAAGATTTTTCATGAAAAATTTTTCCGAGCATTCTTGAATTTTACTCTATAAAGCAAAGATTATGTTGACAATTTGGACGTTATTAGTTCCTGAATAAATTAATTCGTGAACTTGTTTTATTGAATTATTATGTCATTGTCATCATCCTCATGTTATATTATGTTATCTTTAGCTTACGTGCATAGATGAACTTAGTATGATTATGACCAAGGATCATTCGGTATAATCATGGCTTGATATAAATGATGTGACAAAAGTCCTCAGTGGCCTGTAATGCAGTGATGGATAGTTTTTGGTATGATTATGACCAGGGGTGATTCGGTATAGTCATGACCATTTGATGAAAATCCTTGACCGTGGTACATGGATGATTAGATATTGTGGTTTATTCATTAAACTGAGTCTTAGTGATATAAATTGATGAAAACCTTTTAAAACCTAAAAGATAGTAGACTTTATTTTTTACTTGACTCTTTTAATGGATTGCATATTCATCACCGCAGCTTAAACCGATTGTCCATTGTATTTTATCGCTTTAACATTGTTGAAGACTATTGATAATTTATTCTGCATTATCTTAGTTATAATATTTCTTACTGGGCTAGTTGAGCTCACCCTTTCTTTCACTGTTCTCTTCAGGAAATGAGAATATAGTTGGGATGAGTCGGGGAAAAGAGTGATGGTCCCGAATATAGCATTAGTAGTCCTCACTATTCTCATTAAATAGTGTGACAATAAATGTAATGAGGACTCCTTGAGTATGGATATTGTCTAAATGATAATATTCCTATTAGAACTCTCGGTTATGTATTGTCGTATGTTACACTACGATGTATAATTAAGTTTGTATTTGTATTTTGTACCATGTATCCGGCGACTCGTAATGGGTGATGAATACCTAGTTTTGGGGGCGTCACAAACATCATCCCTAGGTGGTACCAAGATAGAGCTTTGACCACCTATTTCTTGATTGTAAGGAAGGCATTCCTAAGACTCATCATTCCATTTCATGGAGGAGTTCTTCCTTAATAACTTGAAGATCGGCTCACAGTGTTACTTTGTGAGTCGAGATAAACTCGCCGATGAAGTTGATCCTTCCCAAAATTCCCCGTATTTCCTTCTCTCTCGTCTCGAGGAATGGGCATTTCTACGATGGCTTGATTTTGCTAGGATCCACCAATCCTTTGTGGTCGACTAGAAATCCTAGCAACTTGCTCGACTTGACGCCAAAGGCGTTTCTATTCGATTCAACTTCAAGTTGTACTTTTACGCAACCTATTGAATAACTTTCTGAGATGGTCTAGATGGTCATCCTCCTTCCGGGACTTGACAATGATGTCATCCACGTAGATCTCAATCTCTTTATGCATTAAGTCGTGGAAAAGAGCCATCATAGCTCATTGATAGGTAGCTTCGGCATTGATGAGGCTGAATGACAACCGTCTATAGCAAAAAGTTCCCTAAGGAGTGATGAAAGCGCCTTTCACGATCTTCCTTGCAACCATGATCCGATGGTACCCCGCAAAGCAATCAAAGAAAGGAGTACATGTCATATCATCAAGTAAGATTGTCAATGAGAATGTGGATAAATGGCACGGAAAGCTATCTTTTAAGCAAGCTTTGTTCAAGTCCCGGTAATCCACGCAAACTCACACCTTCCCTCCAGGTTTAGGTACAGGCACGATGTTGGATATCCACTCAGGATATGTAGACACCATGATGATGCCAGCTTGAAATTATTTCACAATTTCTTCTTTCACCTTTAAACTCCACTCAGGTTTCAATCGCCTGAGCTTTTGCTTGATTGGTTTAAATCCCTCTTTAATGGGAAGGCGATGAAGGACAATGTCAGCGGACAAACCCACCATGTCTTCATGAGACCATGCAAACACATCCTGGAATTGTGTTAATAGCGTAATCATGTCATTCCGTTGGTTTGGAGTAAGGTCTGAACCAATCTGGATTAACTTAGGGCTTTCTAAGGTTCCGAGATTGAAAGAAGTGGTTTGATCAAGGTTGGGTTTGGGTTTGTCTTTGACCCATTCTTGAATTTCGAGGCACCTCAATGTCATCCTCAAGATCCAAAGAAGGTCAATTCATCTCTACATCAAAGGTACAATCCTTGCGTAGGAGAGGCATCGTATCCGCAAATACAGGCACATCTAAATTTAGAGTCCTGAAACAAAATATGTTTTCACTTAGTATATATAAAATGCGTTGATCATACACAATGTTAGCATATACTGGCAAAATAAACTGCTAATACCGTATGTAAAAGTAGCGCTTATCAGATATCTGAGGCGAAAAAGAATTTCATCCACTTTACCCTTGTCGACCAAAGCAAAGAATGTTGTTCCAATTGGTAAGGGTAAAGTCCGGGTGGACCGCAGTGATGGAGGGATTGTCATCATCCTTCTTGTCCTGAATGATAGCCATTACATCAGGGCAATCATCATCTGGGGTGTATCTGTTGGTATGTTCATCATGGACGATGATGCGCATGCCCGACATTATTCGGACAACATTTTCCTTGATTCTCCGCTCCTCTTCTTCGATCATGGATCCGAATAACGATTTTCTTTTCCTCCACCTAAGTTTGACCTTCAGGAAATAACATGGCCATGATATTGGCTGGCACCTTTACTAGAGGTTGTACAGACTCGGAGTTTGAAGGTGAAGCCAAACGCCACATGGTTGAAGCTGAAGGAATTTGTTTATGCTTATGAGGATTTATGTGACTAGAGCTGGCAGAATAGCCTAGTCCAGCTGTTCCAGTTTGCTTGGTTAAGCGAATGGGGTACTTGATACCCTGGCCATCTTTACCCAACCCTTGTCCTGGCTTATAACCCAACGACATCATTTCTTGAGTGGTTGACATCACCTCATCAAAAATGTGGGGTTCGAGCAATGGTTCTCCAATAGCGTGGTATTGGGTGTTGCTTATTTCCAAAGTATGAAAACTGACTGGTTCTACGTCTGCATTGGCATTGATGAATGGTATATCCCCATGCTGAGGAATCTCTGGTTCAGTGTTGACCGTGACCAGGCTATTATTGATAATGTACTTCAGTTGTTGATGAAGGGTGGAGGGGACTGCCCCTGCCATGTGGATCCATGGTCGTCCCAAGAGCAGGTTGTATCCCGAATCTATCTTGAGCACATGGAAGGATACGCAGAATGTATGAGGGCCAATTTCGATGGGCGCTTTCAATTACTCGATCGAAGTTACTTACGGCTCCATCAAAAGCTTTGATGATAGTATGGCTACTCCGAATTCGGTTGAGATTGATATTCATCTTCACCAAGGTGGCATATGGGCGATATTCGTGAGAGGAACCTCCATCTATTAAGACTCGCTACCATATATCCCAGGACAAGACCGCAATGTGTAACGGCCAGCAATGACCAAATCCCTTCGGATGGTATGTCATCATCAGTGAAGGATATCACATTAGTGTTGAAAATGTGATCAACCATGCGTTGAAATTTTTCTGTATCCACTAATGTCGGAAGATAGGCTTCTTCCAAAACCTTTAACAAGACCTTTCGGTAATTCTCGGAAGTTAGGACCAAGTCCAAAATTGATATTTGTTGTGGAGCTTCCTTCAAGCTTAAAACCACCGAGGCTTCAAGTTATGACCCACAAATATGCGGAGGAATTTTTCAATCTTCTCCATGGGTATTTTCCCTTTGATTTGGTGGTGGGGTTCATCACCATGGGGAAGATACAATGGATTTTCCTTCGACAATCGTAGCGAAAGGGTATGTGAGGTGGATCCTTCACCTTCTCCATAATTCCACGGAACCTCGCGCAAGCTAACAATAGGATATTGTGCTCTGCATGGCAAGTTGATTGGCTCGAGAGCGGCCACTTTTAAAGGATTGCTTCCTCCTTTGAGCTGAATTATCGGTGTTGTAAGAACAGTATTAATCCCTTCAACTTCAGTAGATATAACTTCTACCCACACTTTTCCACTTAGTAGGGCCTGCATTCTCACTTCATGTAACACGTTGTCGTTATATGCCAAGCGCAAAGACACCACCGCCGATTAGATTTTGAATAAGGTGGCGGAGTGCCCAACATTCTTCTGTGCTGTGACCGTGAGACTGGGAGTGGTATTGACATACTCCATCAGAGGTGTACCGTTCCGAACGGGAGTTGATTGGAGGTAAAAGGGAACTGATCCTTCCTTCATTGATTAACATGTGAAGGATTTCCTCCATGGGTTGGCCCAAATAGGTGAATTCCCGTTTGTTGGCGAAATCCCAACGGGCTTTGGCATTTGCTCTCTTCGTCACTTTGACTTCTAGCATTTCATTTTCTGAAAGTGACGAGGGAATATTCATGACGATTGGTAGGAGACTGGCATGCTCCTGGCTGATTAATTGTCGAGTAACTTGATGCTGATAAGTCACCAGTTCCGCCAATTGCTCAATTTGTTTGTAGAGAGCTTTCATCTTTCGTTCCATTGTGAATTGGAACTTGGCATAATCTCGCTTTGTCATCACCGTGTTTGATGGTCCAGGGGAATCACAACAAGTTGGAACTCTATCCACCGCCCAATTAATCATGTTGACCTCTTCTTCTTCTGTGTTGAGGAAGAGGGTTGTCTTGCAGACGTGAGGTTGATCGGGTTTGGTGACTACGATCTCTCCATTATCTATCGTGTCCTGGATCTTGTGTTTCAAGGCCCAATAATCCTCGAGTATCATGTCCGAGTGCCCCTAAGATGATAAGCACATTTCCTAGCAAAGATTGAAAACCCGCCCATTAGGGGTCGGGTGGTGGAAGAAGATGCGTAATTTTCTTCTGTGTTGTCAGAAGATTAAGAATGTTCTCGAGGGTATCCCCTAAGGGTGTAAACACTCGAGGGCGTTTGACTTCTCCACCTTTTGGTACTAGAGGGTTTGTAGACTGTGCTAGAAAGGGAGTGTAGTTTCTCCTTTGAATGGGCATATTTGATTGCCTTTTTGTCCCTATAGTATCAGGAAACATCTTCCTCTTTCTTTTTATGGACCCTCCGGGGGTTGTTCCCATAATTTCCAGATTGGATGTGATTAGCAACAACTTTGAGTGCGGCTAGGTCTTGAATCTTTCCTGACTTCAACCCCATTTCAGCCATCTCCCCATGTTTAACCATTTCAAAAACTATTTCCGATGCCGCTTAAAACTCTCTCATAGAAGGAGCTTCTTGATGTCTATGAATGTCATGACCATTTCGGTTCTCACACGGCAGACTAACTTGGGCGACCAAAGCTCTCCACATTTGGCATACTCTCTCGAAGACTCTTAGATCAAGCTTGATCTTGGTAACTGATACCGATTAGGAACCATTTGAGTTTGAAAATCAGATTGAGTGAGGAAGGCATGTGCTAGCTCTTCCCAAATTGTGGATTTTGGAGTTGTCTAATCTTGTGTACCATAAACCAAGCTTCTCCAGCTAGACTCTTTTGGAACAATTGCATTCGAAGTTTTTCATCCTCTGCATAGGATCCAAGTTCTCCAATAAAGACTTTTAAATGTATATAAGGATCCCCTAACTGAAAGTAATATGCACACAAGCCAATCGTGTTTGATGATAAAGCTTATACTTTGTAACAATCTTATTCATTTATTAATAAAAAGTATTAATTTATTAAAGGCTTTTAATTATCTACATGATGTCGTTTTTATAATATGTGATAAACCCATAGTTTTAAGCAATGCTTTTAGAATAATGATGATGATCATTCTAATGAGATCTAAATTCTGTAAAGCTTAAAACTAAAATAGTTCCCAATCGTTGGATTACTAAATTGGGATTAGTGAATCCGGATAGATTGGTACATACGTTGCTTGCTCATTGGATGAGGATGATTGATCTCATGATCATTTGTGTGGAGACACTAAAGCAAGTATGTAGGTGCTTATTAGAGAATAAGTTCACCGAACGTGGCTCATGAAGGAATACCTAATGGAGTTTTACTTGTTCATCAATAGGAATTCTCAGTAGTGATAGTAAAGACAAGTGATCCTTGGACTTGAGATCATCATAGTATCTCGTGTATGATGAGTTATACTTTGACTTATTCCTTAAGACCCTTAGGGTATATCAAAGGGTATGCTTGGGTATAATAAGTTGTATACGGAGATAATGTATGATCATTAAAGAATCTACCACTTCTATTAAAAAGAGAGAAATGTCCTATGTGATTCGATAAATGACAACCCTAGTAGTCCTTGGCTAAAGCGTAATGAAATTAGAAAGGAGTTTCTAATTTGCATTATTTGGTGTCAGTGCATTTAAGGATCGAAATACATATAATTAAATAAAATAAGACTTGACAAGAATTCCATGTCTTATATTTAATTGGGACATTGTATGATGGAAGGATTGAATTGTCTTGCGGAATTATTTACTCAAAGGTTCTTTTATGATTAATGTTGAAATCTATATTATCCGGAAAGTCGTTGATCGCTAGGGAGGCTTATCCTAATTGTAGAATCAATATTATTTATTTAAATAAATTAATTGTTTAATTTATTTATTAAATAAGATTAGAATTTTTCTAATTGATTTATTCACAACCTAGGTTTAATATGGAGAACCTAAAGGGTCACACCATAAAAGGAAGAATAATTATTTAAGAAGTTAATGGCATAATCGTAATAATATATATGTTATGTATATTTAATTTAATCTATGGTGATAGAATAAATTAAATAGCTTAATATTTATTATTTAATATTTTAGAAATATTAAATATAAATTAATAAGAGGAGTCTTATTAATATTATTACAATTATTATTATTTTAATTTCTAAAAGAGTTTAGAAATTAATTTAATATAAGTACTTTCATTTATTCCTAATAGGATTAGGAGAGAAAATTAGTTAAAGGAGTTTAATTAATTATCCCTAATAAGATTAGGGAGCCCATTTAATTAAAAGAGTTTAATTAAATAATACCTTATTTTATTAAATAAGGTTACCTGATATCTTTATAAGAGGAGTCTTATATCAGATATTAAAAATACGTGATAATTCCAATGGTTGGAGAGTACGCTCCTTTTCTATAGAGATAGAAAAACTAGGGTTTAGCCAACCACCCATCTTCTAGAATCCTTCTTCTTCCTTGGTGGATCACCTCTAGAGGCCAAACACTTGGGTGGCTAACGTTGATCAAAGGAAGGAACCAAACCCGGTGAATTAAAGTTGAACGCGAAAGGATTTGGAGGTGAACTTGTACCTGAGGAAGCTTGATCTTCAAGGGTATGATTTTATTCTTTATCTTTTTGTTTAATTAATAATTGTGCATAAAGGGTGATCCGGGTATATGGTTTGTAAAATTTTTAAACTCTGATTTTTACACGTTTCCGCTTATTTATGCAATTTGATTGCGTTCTTGAATATTACAAACCTAACACTAACCCGTCATATTTTTCAAAGTCAGGAGTTTTAAATTTTTCTAGATAGTGAACACCGTGAAAAATACATAGATCAAGATATGAAACACTCCCGTGTGTTCCAATTCCTTTGATAAATACAAGGGTCTCTTCCATTTGAGGACTTTCTTTTGATGTCACCATTGTTCGGATCTCCAAAGGAATGGGCAAGATCACGCGCTTTTGTTGGTTGTATCCAACCGTGGCTCGTATGGTAATGACCGAATTCCTCCTTGTGTGGAGGGCTCAGATATATGGGTATTTTCGACCACCTCGTAAACCGTGTAATTCTTTTAGTAGAACAGACCAAATCAGAATCTATTTGCTTAACCCGTCGAATTCTTTGTGAGAAACTGGATTAAGTTCACCGTCTGATGACGATATTACATGATCGATCAGTAGGCTGCCGCTTTTTGGACTTTGACCGAGTAGTAGGTCCGATTGATTCCCTGCGAAAGACTAGCATAGTTTAGTCCTTAGGGAAGGTGTATAATGACATGTTATGTGATGTGTCCATTTTAGGAATTTTATCCTGCAAAATTGGTGTCAGCTGTTTGTAGCATGCTAAATATGTATGTGTACACATTTCTTCATATTTCTCATTACATGGAGATAGATATGGAATGAAATTAATTGTGTTTACAAGTAATTGAAATGAGAGCATGAAGAGACTTTCCTCCGTTTTGGGTTTATTAGAGGCTAACCTATCTTAGGTTACTCTCGTGGCTTTTTGGCATGAAGGTTCCCAAATTATCGCAATCTACTAGACGGGAAGTTAATCCGGTCTTTCAACTGGAGCGAATTTGGTGGTGCCTTTCTCGAGCCTCGGAGAATTAGTCTTCTCACGAGTCCAAAGAATCAAACACCGACGGATAGCCTCCCGGTGGAGGGACCACACAACATATATTCACATACATCGCGTCTCACCGTATGAAATGATGACATGTATGCGCACTAATATCATAAGCAATTTATAGTCTGTAAGCACTAACATCACACGCAGATATGATGCGAAGCACTAAGCTCAAACAAGACATGCATTCGTACACATTCATCCAATATAAATGCAACATCCACACACAAGCATATAATCAGTTTTGAAAAGATTGTAGTAGTGACTTAAGTCCTCTTACTAGAGGTCCCCAGCAGAGTCGCCACCTGTCGACGTTGGGATTTTTGGGTGTCCCTTTCCGTTACTTGTTCTTTGGTGTTCTCATTTTAGGTGATATTTGTTTGAAAAAACAAGTGAAAAAGGTCCAACATGTATAATGTCGATGATGGGACTGTTAAGAGTCGCCAGTTGGTTTTTTAAATTGTTGTACCAACACAACCGAGAAAAAGTTTGCACATTGACCCATTGATGTGACACTGATATACGGGTCGACAAAACCGAGATTCATTTAGGGTCCGGGGACTTGGTCATTTAGATTCATTTAGTGATGTGACTGCCTCTTTTCAAGAAACTATTATATGAGTGTGTGTGTGTGTGTGTGTGTGTGTGTGTGTGTGGGTCAATATGTTGTTATATGAAAGTTGTGCGAGGCCTCGTTCGAACCTATATACACAGGGTTTGAATTTATGTAAAAATTCACTTTTTAGCAAGATATGGCAATGATGTTTTATAAAAGAGGTTTTTCAAACCCCGATGCTCAATAGAATTGAGACCTTTACACTCCCATTTTTATTAAGTGAGCTATGAATTGATTTTATTTGACCGAATCGCGAGGCATCCGTATGAAAATAATATACAAAAATAATGCCGACTTCCTCGTGGGTATGGAAACCATCCGAGGAAATACAGACATCGCAGAATAATTTACAAGTCGCCATAAATTGAAATGTCCATCACGGAACCGAATCTAGATCTAATGGGATGAATCAGATCACATGATTCCTAAGGCGCATGTAATATTGCAATTTGTATAAAAGCAATAAGCGAATAATATATATAAAAGCGTAAATATATATACGCATGTGATCACCAACCACGAAGCACCCACGGGGATCGTAAATATAAATAAAGTCAGAGATATCGGCCAACCGCCACGAAGGAAACTCCAAAGTGACAGTAATGTAAATAAAGTCAGAATGCGGGTCAACTACCACGAAGTAAACTCCAGGCAGGACGAATGTAAAGAAAGTCAGAAAAAGCGATCAACTGCCACGAAGGGAACTCCAGCAGATAAAACAATATATATATATATATATATATATATATAAAAGCAATAAACGCACTGGATGTAAAATCCAGTGCTCCTAACATAGTTCGACTACGCTCATATATATAAGTATATATATATAAAAGCGCGAGTAAACGCACTCAAACCAAGTCTAGCTCATCAAACAATGTCCGACACACAATTGATATATATAAGTATATATATATAAGCGAATAAACGCATCAGATCGAAGTCTAGGCTCATCGAACAAAGTTCGATGACGATTAATATATATATAGTATATATATATATATATTAAAGCAAGAAACGCATTAAACCGAAGTCTAGGCTCATCGAACAAAGTCCGAACAAAGTATATATATATATATATATATATATATATATATATATATATATATATATATATATATATATATATATATATATATATATATAAAAGCACTAAACACTCTGCATCAAGTTCAGGCTCAATCGAGGCATAACTCGATAATGTTAGTCAATATATATATAAATATATATATATATATATATATACAGATCGAATGAAACCACTAATCAAGTCCGCAAAAAGCAAGCAACACGACTCTCAACGTGTAGAAGGGTGTGTGCAAAGATGAAGAGAATGACTCTAAAGTGTGTGAGAAGGCTTACAAATGACCGATAAAAAGGGCTTTTATATCTTTAGAGTGGTAAACACCGGATTTTGTGGGTACAAAAGAGGCTAAATATGAGCTCACAGTGTTTGTTTGAATGTGGGAAAATACATCAGATAGCAAGTGCAGAGCAAATTGTGCGTGGTTTCCGCCTTTTTTTCTAGAAAATCAAGCACCCCAAGCCTCTTATTTATAGGCAAGGGTGTCAAGAGTATATACCATACCACCATTGTAGTGTACCGTAGGCGGCCTGCCTGGTCGTTCTCGGCACGTGCACTCGTGCACTATAATATCCACTCGGATTTTGAGAAGTATAATTCGCATCCGCTTTTGAGGTATTCAGACCTATTTTGGACCGGGTTGTTGTCGAGTCGCATCGATGGCATGGGATTAAAGTTTGTACAAAGTCTTTGAAGATGGGACGATGCCTCCTACCTTCAAGCTTCAACTTTCATCCGCTACCCCGCACAATAGTCACTCGGATTGGTTAGCCTTATGGGACATTATTACGTAGAGACGAGACGTGGCATCGTGGTCGACGAGATGGCGATGTTGCCCTCACCGGCAGCCATCAGCTTGATCGATTGGGATAAGCGACGCTGCTCGACTTCACCGAGATTGACCGCCGCATTTTGTTAAAGGTCCTCATTGTCATCTTTGAGGTGTGCCAGTCTTCCCGATGTCATTGCCGTGTTGGCACAGTGTATTTTATTGTGAGTGCCCAGATTTGAAGGTGATGGCATTTGAAACAAGCATTTTCGGGGTTATCTCCGAAACAGCATTCCTTGGGGTTATCACCAAGGTTGGTGGCTATTCCTATGGTTGGGACTGAGACTGGATACCTAGGGGTTATCTCCGAGATTAATCGGTCTTCTCCGGTGTGTGTTCCGGTATTGTATCTGCAGGTCTCGGGGTTAAATCCGAGGTTGAAATCAACTCTCTTTATTATGATCCGGATTTAATGCTTTGAACTTTCTAGTAGTATCTCGTGTGGATTTGGATTGTCTTTCGTGGTTCTCTCTTAAAGATGAATCATCCTCCGTAATGTTAGTAATGAGAAGTACGTAAAATTTCTAGTGTCTCACAAACACTACGCATAATAGAATATTATATATTCTATTTATAGTCTAATAAAACAAATAACTTTATAAAAGTATTCTATTTTACATAAAAAGATTTTACTATGCATACACTATGCAAACACTATGCATAATAGAATATCATATATTCTATTTATAGTCTAATAAAACAAATAACATTATAAAAGTATTCTGTTTTATATAAAAAAACTTTTCTGTTTTATTACATTAATAATACTAATAAAACAAAACTCATCATCATTATTATTATTCACACCATTAATCGACCAGGTCGTTCCCAGGAAAGAGGGGGCTTTCCAATAAGGATTTCTCCCCATTGGCACGCAATTAGGTGACCAAACCTCTCCTTGACAGAACTTCTAGACATCGTTAATATTGCAAATAATAATATTAAAAACTTTGTCATCTCAATTATTGATTATAAAATATTGACAATAATTGAATCAAATAATGTGAGATACTACGCAAAGAATTATCGTAATAATAATTGAACAAAAATGAATGACTTCTCACATAAGCATCAATAATCAATACCACGTACTACACAAGCAACCACGTGTATTCATCGTACTTTTACTATCGAGTGTTTCGGCGCTTTAATTCAGTAAAACTTTCGCCGTTATTTTCATAAAAATATTTTATCATTTTCTCAATCCGATAATAATTAGATTGTGGGGTCCGCTGATGATTGTACCATCGTATAGATATTCCCCGACAAAAAGAATATTCCCTGACTAATCGAATATTCCCCGACACAACGAATATTTTATATCAACTTGCTTAGTTTGAAAAATTTTCACATATTACCCTTAACTTTAAACTTTTATCAATTTAACTATTTACAAAAATAGAAAAATTGAATACTTTTATTTCTTAAAATTCGGGGTCTCACAATCTCCCCTCCTTATGAAATTTCGCCCTCGAAATTTAAGTACGTACCTGATATTCGAAGAGATGAGAATACCTTGCTTTCTTTTCAGATTGTACATTCCCGGTAATTTTTTCGCTATCATGATTTTCCCATTTCCCATCTCATGTATTTCAGATATCATTCTAGAATATAGCTTCAAAACAAAGGTTAATTGACATATCACAATTTGTCAACTTATCAAGTAAAAAATTTAAGCTTAGGTAAGTCACACACTAACGAAGTATATAACTCGTCTCTCCCCTCCTAGTTCTAGACTCTAATCTCCGCCAGCGACCATATCCCTAAGCTCTAATACCATTTGTGACGCCCCCAAAATAGGTCCACACGACCCATTCTGAGTCACCAGATATCACACTATAAAATCAAATACAAACTTCATTTATACAACTGTTGAACTGTCGTATAAGATATGACCATAGTTAACTGTGAGTTTTAATACAAATGTATATAACTCCCATGGTGTCTTGACCACATCCTTATAATGATACTTTACATAAAAGTATAGTCAAAAACTGTTTTAGAAATTAAAATCTTTGGGAAGTGCTCAAGGAAACCTTCGTACATGGGAGGCCATGCGTCTAGGTTATGATAGATATCATATGTCCACAGAATTATCCATGGTTGTCCCAAAAGTCCCCAAAGAAAAACAAGAATATTACTATCATCTTCTTTCCAATGGTGAGTCTTCTCTTGACATATAAATACCTCCGTCGTCTCCAAGTGAAAATTATATTTCAAATAAACTCCAAGATCATATAGGTAGTGCTCAGAGATATATTCAAAGAAGTGGATGTGCACAACCATGTCTTATGAGAACACGAGGTAGTTTGTCATTAGACATCTTGTATGATAGTGGCAAAACACCCTTCCAAAGTTGGGTTTGCCTCACCCTATTTGATTCACCAAATATAACTACTACATAATGTATAGAATACAACACACTTTTCTATACTATTTAGGAGAGACCACCACAATACCTAGACCACCATTCTATTCCCTCATTATCCCCGCCAACCCAAGAACTCTCTTATTACCCGAAAGGAATTGTGAAGCGGAAAGGGTGAGCACAACTAGCCCAGTAAGAATATCATGACTAAAGCTAATTTACATCATCAATAGCCTTCATCATTAATAAATCAGAGATTTAGAACATATGGTAGATGATAAAACTTTTCAACCATAGTTGCAGTGGAACGAGCAATCCATTAGAAGAGTTAAATAGACCATAAGGTCTATTATCTTCTCCATGTTAAAATTCCACCAACAATGTTTTATCCCTGTAAAATAAATCAACAGTTCATGTCCACAATCATATGAATAACTCATAATCATAATTGTGGTTCTAAATTCCTCTTCGCAACCAGGACGAAGATAATTTTTATCACCTATCTTCACCTGAAACATCAAAAATTATGGTTATACCAAATCAGAATTCATGCTCATAATCATACTAATAAATTCATCTTTGCACTACGGCCAAAGATATTCATTAATAATTCATCTTTGCACTACAAGCCAAAGACATACAACTGTATTTTAGAAGAGTCAAGTAGAGCATGATATCTACTATCTTCTACAAATTAAAAGTGTATAATAAATATTTTATCGCTGAGACTCAACTTAATAAATAATCCACATCATCGAATCACCCCTGCACTACGGCCAAGGATATTCGTTAATATCACATCCATGAATTTATATTTCATAGCTGAGACTCAGCTCGATAATCAATCCATATCACTGAATTATCCATGCACTACGGCTAAGGATATTCGTTAAAATAATGACCACGAATTATCCATGCACTACGGGCTAAAGATAATCGTGTTTTCATCAACGGTCATGATCATGTCATAAAACAATTCATCTTTACACCCTTGGCCAAAGAGAATCCATAGCCATAATCATACGAAAAACTGTCCATCAATGCACTACGGGCCAATGAGGACTTTTTCCACATCATTTATAACATTACGGTCATGATTATACCGAATAATCCCTGGTCATAATCATACCAAGTCCATCTATGAACTACGGCCAAAGATGACTTTCAACACAATATAAGCATGAGGATAATGACAATGATAAAAGCATTAATCAAACGAAAATAAGGATAAATATTAAAGACTTTAAAATTATCCAAATATTATCAATCACTTAATAAACTCATAATCTAATATTATTAATATTATAACAATATTTTAATCGCTTCTTAAACTTATAAACAATTTATTTCAATTGTTTACACTTTACCAAAAAATACATTTAATCATTCAAAAATGCCATACTCATAAGATTTCATCACCAATGATCGAATCCCTCATCAAAAATATGCATATACCCTATATAAGATTCCCAAGCCATAAAATCCTATTTTTCAATTTTGTTACTTCACATAACATATTTAATTCATTTACTCATAACTAGTTCATTTTCATGAAAAATACCAAATCAGTCCCCAAAAAAATTTCTTTTTCTGGGATTTAGCAGAATATAGTCCCATATTGATCATATATTATTCTCTAAATTTTTAAAATTCAGTTACTATTTTTCATATGGCTAAAACTACCGAATATTTAGACATTTATCATAAATTGTACTTTTGTCCAATACTTTCGACATTTACAGGGTATACTCATGTTATATACATGTACTCCCAATAAAATTTTTACCAATTTTGGAGTTAACCACAAAGAGTTATAAGGGTTTAATTTTAAAATAGTATTTTTCTATAAAATCCATAATTCTTAATCTATACATCCAAAAATTGTCATTTTTGGACACAATCTAGAAAACTCATCCAATTATCATTTCAAATTTTTCCAGAATTTTTGAGGGTCAGAAAAATTACGAAACTGCCCCTGGCAGAAACCCCTTTTTAATGAAATTATTGTTCGTATGAATACGAAGGATCATTTACCCTGCATGCGATAATCCACATAGACAGGTTATTTTAACAGAATAATAAAGAATGGAACCAGGGATCATGCGTAAATGCACGCATAAAGATATTCTAACGAGTAATAATAAATAATGAAATAATGTAAGAATTCACCGTGCATGCGATAGATCAAGACAGATAAGTTATTCTAATGTAATAATAAATAATGAAACCAGTCATGCGAAACGCATTTATGTGATATTCCGGCGTAATAATAAAGAATGGAATAATAGAAGAATTTCACCATGTATGCAAAGATTGTGATGTATGTGTTTTTCCAACATAATAATAAAGAATGGAATAATAGAAGAATTTCACCATGTATACAAGAGAGTCACAGATACAAAAGTTATTCCAACAGATGAATGAACAATGGAATAACAGAAGTTCTCTTCATGAATAAGAAAGAAAGAATACCCCTTACGAGTACAACAAATAATATCTCTTACGAGTACAACAAATAATATCCCCTACCTTAAAAAGAAAAGTATTCCGACTAGTAGGGCGGGAATATACTTGAAGAAAAATTGCACTATCTTCTACGCTCAAAGCTTTCTTAAACCATAAAGAAATACGCTCGAGATTACAGAAGAAGAACTTTCTCTATAGTTTCTCTCTCTAGAGTTTCAGTGAATTCGTAAGAAATAATGAAGGAATGAACTTCTATTTATAGAAGAATGGACTGAATAGTAACTAATTCATGAACGATCTAGATTGATTTACTTTTAATCGGACGGTCCATATTGATTTAATAAAATATTCTAATAAAACAAAATCTTTTAAATAAAATATAATATATTCTATTTATAATCTAATAAAATGAATAACTTTATAAAAGTATTCTGTTTTATATAAAAAGATTTTACTATGCAAACACTATGCGTAATAGAATATTATATATTCTATTTATAGTCTAATAAAACAAATAACTTTATAAAAGTATTCTATTTTATATAAAAAAAATTACTATGCAAATATATGCATAATAGAATATCATATATTCTATTTATAGTCTAATAAAATAAATAACGATATAAAGTATTCTCATTTTATATAAAAAGCTTTTCTGCTTTTATTACATTAATAATACTAATAAAACAAAACTCATCATCATTATTATTATTCACACTATTAATCGACCAGGTCGTTCCCATGAAAGAGGGGGCTTTCCAATAAGGATTTCTCTCCATCAAGCGCCGCAATTAGGTGACCAAACCTCTCCTCGATGTAACTTCTGACATCGTTAATATTGCAAATAATAATATTAATAACTTTGTCATCTCAATTATTGATTATAAAATATTGACAATAATTGAATCAAATAACGTGAGATACTATGCAAAGAATTATCGTAATAATAATTGAACAAAACTCGAGTGACATCTCACGTAAGCATCAATAATCAATATTGTGGTGCTACTCATGCAACCACGCCAGACATCGTACTTTTTACTAATGGTATTTCAACATTTTTAATTCAGTAAAACTTTCACCGTTATTTTCATAAAAATATTTTTATATAGTTTTCTCAATCCGATAATAATTCCATTGTATGGTCCATCAATGATTGTACCGTCGTACAGATATTCCCAGACAAAAAGAATATTCCCCAACTAATCGAATATTCCCCGACACAACGAATATTTTATATCAACTTGCTTATTTTGAAAAAATTTCACATATTACCCTTAACTTTAAACTTTTATCAATTTAACTAGTTACCAAAATAGAAAAATTGAATACTTTTATTTCTTAAAATTCGGGGTCTCACAATCTCCCCTCCTTATGAAATTTCGCCCTCGAAATTTAAGTACGTACCTGATATTCAAGAGATGAGAATACCTTGCTTTCTTTTCGTTATCAGACATTCCGGTAATTTTTTCGCTATCATGATTTTCCCATTTCCCATCTCATGTATTTCAGATATCATTCTAGAATATATCTTCAAAACAAAGGTTAATTGACATATCACAATTTGTCAACTTATCAAGTAAAAAATTTAAGCTTAGGTAAGTCACACACTAGCAAAGTATATAACTCGTCTCTCCCCTCCTAGTTCTAGACTCTTATCTCCGCTAGCGACCATATTCCTAAGCTCTGATACCATTTGTGACGCCCCCAAAATAGGTCTACACGACCCATTCTGAGTCACCAGATATCACACTATAAAATCAAATACAAACTTCATTTATACAACTGTTGAACTGTCATATAGAATACAACCACAGTTAACTATGAATTTTAATATAAATGTATGTAACTCCCATGGTGTCTCGACCACATCCTTACAATGATACTTTACATAAACGTATAGTCAAAAACTGTTTTAGAAATTAAAATCTTTGGGAAGTGCTCAAGGAAACCTTCGTACATGGGAGGCCATGTGTCTAGGTTATGATAGATATCATATGTCCACAGAATTATTGTGACACCCCCAAATTCGGGTACTTCGATTCCAGGGGATTTGGTGTTCATTGTACAAATATCATCTATCTATCTACCCATAATAAATGCAAACCATGCAATAGATAGAAATAAAATCTTCCCTTTAAAGGGTTACAACATCTGAATCATAAACATAATCATAGGTTAAACTAACCTTAAACATCTGTGCGAAATCATAAACAAATAAGTCTTAACAACATCATTAAATCAAGTCTTAAACAAAATACATCATCATATAAACAACAAGTGTGAGACCCTCGATTTTATGAATAAATATTTAATTTTCTCGAAATAATTTTTTATATTATGGTGTGAATTTGAGATAATGTTATAGTTGTGGGTAATATTTATAAATTTTGCAAAGTATGCAAGTTCTCATATTATATTCGATTGGTCGGGGAATATTCGCTTTAAAATGTGAAATATTCATACGATGGCACAATCATTGGTGGACCTCATTAACGGAATTATTGTTTGATTGAGAAAACGACAAAAAATATTTTATTAAAAATAACGACGGAAGTTTTACTGCTTGATACCGTTGAACTACTTTTCAGTAAAAGTAAAGTACGAATACGATTGTCAGATAAGTAGCACACAAAGATTGATTATTGATATTTATGTGAAAAGTCACTTAGTTTTGTTCAATTATTGCTACAATAGTTGTTGTATAAGATCTCACATTATTTGATTCAATTATTGTTGATTTAGAAGTTTTGTTTTATTCGTAATAAAATAAAACATCTTTTATATAAAATAGAATACTTTATTAAAGTTATTCTATAAATAGAATATATTATATTCTATTATGCATAGTGTTTTGCATAATAAAATCTTTTATAAAGTTATTCGTTTTATTAGATTATAAATAGAATATATTATATTTTATTTAAAAGATTTTGCTTTAAATATGGACCGTCAGATTAAAGTAAATCAATCTGGACCGTTCATGAGTTAGTTACTATGCATTCCATTTTCCTATAAATAGAAGCTCATTCCTTCATTATTTCTTACGAATTCACTGAAACTCTAGAGAGAGAAACTATAGAGAGAGTTCTTCTTCTATAATCTTGAGCGTATTTCCTTAAGAGTTTTAAGAAAGCTGTGAGCGTAGTGCAAGTTTTCTTCGAGTATATCCTCAACCTACTAGTCGGAGTACTCTTCTTTCAAAGGTAGGGAATATTATTTGTTGTACTCGTAAGGGATATTATTCTTTTGTATTCAAGAAGAGAACTTCTGTTATTCCATTTCTTTATTATTCATTGGAATAACTCAGATACGCTGCTACCCTATACTTGGTGACATTCTTCTATTATTCTGCTTTTTTTTTATTCTCGCTTTTAATATCCTCGTCTGTATATATCGCTTGGGACTGGGTTCCATCATTTATTATTTCGCATTTATTATTCTGTTGGAACATCCTCGCTTGTGAATTTCACCGACCGTTCCGTTATTATTATTCTGTTGAAATAACCGTCTATGCGAAGTACCGCATGCATGGTGATATCTTTTGTTATTCCATTCGTTATTATACTCAATTGATTAAAATTTTGACTTCTATACTCCATGAAATTAGTGGAATATCCTCGATATTTGCGCTTCATCCAAAGATCTTTTGTGGAAATATTCTTCCTGAGCATTCTTGAATTTTACTCTACAAAGTAGTATCATGTTGACAATTTGGACGTTATCGGTTCTCGGACAAATTAATTCTTGAACTTGTTTAATCAATTCTTATATCATTGTCATCATCCTTATGTTTATGTTATGTTGAAAGTCATCTGTGGCCTATAGTGCATAGATGGACTTGGAATGATTATGACCAGGGATTATTCGGTAGAATCATGACCGTAATGTTACAAATGATGGGAAAATTAAAAGTCCCCATTAGCCCGTAGTGCATTGATGGACAATTTTTGGTATGATTATGGCTATGGATTCTCTTCGGCCAAGGGAGCAAAGATGAA
The DNA here is from genome assembly GCA_020205615.1 of Panax quinquefolius. Lineage (NCBI taxonomy): Eukaryota > Viridiplantae > Streptophyta > Magnoliopsida > Apiales > Araliaceae > Panax > Panax quinquefolius. The sequence goes on from CM035166.1 coordinate 90,940,400, forward strand.
TTTTTTTATGGCATGATCAGGACCATTGATGAAAACACGATTATCTTTGGCCCGTAGTGCATGGATAATTTCTGGCCGTGATACTAAAGAATATCCTTGGCCTGTAGTGCAGGGATTATTTAATGATGTGGATTATTTATTGATCTGAGTCTCAGCGATAAAAGTGATGAAAAACTTTTTAAATCATAAAAGATAGTAGATTCTATTCTCTACTGACTCTTTTAATGGATTGCTTGTTCATTGCAGCTTAAACTTGATGTCTCACTTGTATTTTATCGGTTTAACATTGTTGGAGACTAATGATAATTTATTCGCATTATCTTAGTCATAATATTTCTTCTTGGGCTAGTTAAGCTCGCCTTTTTCTTTCACCGTTCTCAACAGAAATGAGAATATAAGCCGGACGAGCCTGGGAACGGAGTGATGGTCTAGAGGATAGCATTAGTAGTCCTCACTATTCTCGTGAAAATAGTGTGATAATAATTGTAATGAGGACTCCTTTTGAGTTTGTATAATCTGTAGTAGATAATATTTGTATTCAAACTCACAGTTTATGTTTTGTCGTATTATACACGACAGTTGTATTAGTAAGTTGTATTTGAATTCTGTACCATGTATCTGGAAACCCAAGATGGGTGATGTATACCTAATTTTGGGGGCGTCACAACAAGTCTTTGTCACTTGCTAACTTTGCCCTTGCCCTTACTAGTGGAAGGTTCATCAGTTCTTTCGTTCTTAACTGCAATGTTATTATTAAGCAAGAGTGAGCACTATTGCCCACAAGTACAATAAGAAAATAACAGTATAATAACATTCGAGTAAATCAAAGACATCTGAATAAAAGCTCAATTTTTGAATCAAGAATGAATAACAAGAATCAAAAGAATTCTGAGGGTCATAAGACCTTGAACTATGTCCTAGGTTATCAAGGGTTATACTTGAAACCTTTAACAGTCATAAGACTATGGACCATTCTACTCGTATTTAAGGGGATAAGCCCTTAGTACCATACTATGCACAATATCTTAACGCTAACGCATAAGTAAATCCCTTTGCAGGGTTGTTCATCTTAGTTTGACATTCGAGTCCGCACGAAAGGAAGTTTGGTTTGGATAATTCAATAAGGGTTCTGAAATTTAGAACGTTCATCAACTAAGGACTAGTTGAATCAATAAAGTTCACTAGTCTAATAAGGTTCAACAATAATGATATTCAATTTGAATAATAATCTCAAGAAGTATACAATAGGACAATTATTGTATAACTGAATCATGCTTTGAAAAGATAATCAATCTTTAATATAACATTTGAACTTGAATAATAGTAATGATAGTTTACTCGAGGTAAATAATAAACTTGAACAATAATGATAAGTAGGGTTAGGAAACTTGCCTCATGCGTAGATTACACTTTAACTAAGCACGTTCTTTGAATTTAAATCCTACATACTATTCACATTCACAATACCAGTTAATTATAACTTAACTAATCATCATAAACTCATTCTCTTTATCTACTTTGATTATTGACTATACTTAGTCAAATTACCACTTTGTCACATAATTTGTACTTCATGAATATCAAGCTAATTATGTATTCAATAATTCAATCCACATGCAATTATGTTATTTACATGTTAAACTATTTCAACATCTCATTATACTTCTAACATGTTTACATGTTCATTAAATTAATTTACTAACACATTGTTAGACTTAAATATTTTAAAAATTACATTTCAACTTTTCGGAGAGTGGTATTGCTGGCTACCATCGCTTACACTTGGCGCTTCAAGGCTAGGACTCTTGGCGTTACATACATGTGAGACCCTTTATTTTATCAATAAAGATTTAAATTTTGTCGAAATAATTTTTAATATTATGGTGTGAATTTGAGATAATATTATAGTTGTGGGTAGTATTTATAAATTTTGCAAAGTATGCAAGTGGTTATATTATATTCGATTGGTCGGAATATTCTGGTTTAGCAGGAATATTCGTATAACTACTCAATCATTGGTGGACCCCACAATGTAATTATTGTCCGATTGAGAAAACTACAAAAATATTTTATTGAAATAACGGCGGAAGTTTTACTGTTGATATCTTTGTTGAACTACTCTTCAGTAGTAAAAGTACAATATATATGTGGTTGCATAGTAGCATTACCAGTATTGATTATTGATGTTTATGTGAGAAGTCACTCACTTTGATTCCATTATTGTTTATTAATAATATGAATTATTATAATGATAATAACATTTTGTTTTATTCAGATTATTAACGTAATAAAATGTAAACATCTTTTTATATAAAACAAAATACTTTATTAAAGTTATTCTATAAATAGAATATATTATATTTTATTATGCATAGTGTTGCATAGTGTTTTTGCATAGTGTTTTGTATAGTGTTGTATAGTGTTTGCATAGTAAAATATTTTTATATAAATAGAATATATGATATTTTATTTAAAAGATTTTGCTTTAAATATGGACCGTCCGATTAAAGTAAATCAATCTGACCGCTCATGGATTAATTACTATGCATTCTATTTTCCTATAAATGAAGCTCATTCCTTCATTATTTTCTTACTTAATTCACTAAAACTCTAGAAAGAGAAATTATAGAGAGAAGCTATGAGAGAAAATCTATAGAGAGAAAAGAAGAAGAGTATTCGGTACTTCACTACTTTGATATCCAAAGGTGTCTTTTACTAGGTAAGGGATATTATTTATTGTACCCGTAAGTGGGTGTTATTCTTTCTTATTCATGAAGAGAACTTATGTTATTCCATTCATTATTATTCATTGAATAACTCCGTAAAAGTCAGATACCCTATACATAACCTCGATACGCCAGATACCCTATACTTGGTGAAATCCTTATATTATTCCATTCTTATTTATTCTGTTGGAATAACTCAGATACGCTTAATCCCCCTATACTTGGTGATCTTCTTCATTATTCCATTCTTTATTATTCATTGGAATATCCTGTCTGCATGTGTTTTACACCGACCGGGTTCCATTGTTTATTATTTCGCATTTATTATTCTCGTTGGAATATCCTCGTCTGCATGTGTTTTACACCTAACACGGTTCCATTGTTTATTATTCAAATTTATTATTCTCATTGGATCATCCTGCTTGCGGTGAATTTCACCCGACCGGTTCCGTTATTATTATTCTATTGAATAACTCGCTCATGCGGCAATCGCATGCACGGTGATTTCTTTTGTTATTCCATTATTTATTATACCCAAATGGTTAAAACTTTGACTTCTATACTCCATGAAATTAGTAGAATATCTTTGATATTTGCGTTTCATCCAAAGATCTTTTCATGGAAATATTCTTTTGATCATTCTTGAATTTTACTCTACAAAACAAAGATCATGTCGACAATTTGACGTTAATAATTCCTGGATAAATTAATTCTTGAACTTGTTTTATTGAATTATTATGTCATTGTCATCATTCTCATGTTATATTATGTTATCTTTGGCTTACGTGCATAGATGAACTTAGTATGATTATGACCGAGGATCATTCTTGTATAATCACGGCTTGATATAAATGATGTGACAAAAGTCCTCGATGGATCGTAATGCGTTGATGGATAGTTTTTGGTATGATTATGACCGGGGGTGATTCGGTATATAGTCATGACCATTGATAATTTGATGAAAATCCTTGACCGTAGTACAGTGGATGATTAGATATTGTGGTTTATTCATTAAACCGAGTCTTAGTGATAAAAATTTATGAAAACCTTTTAAAACCTAAAAGATAGTAGACTTTTTATTTTCTACTCAACTTTTTAATGGATTGCATATTATTTGAAGTTAAACCGGTTGTCTATTGTATTTTATCGGTTTAACATTGTTGAAGACTATTGATAATTTATTCAAAGATTATCTTAGTTATAATATTTCTTCGGGCTAGTTGAGCTCACCCTTTCTTTCACCGTTTCTTCTGGAAATGAGAATATAGTTTGGGATGAGTCTGGGAAAAGAGTGATGGTCCCGAAGATAGCATTAGTAGTCCTCACTATTCTCATTAAATAGTGTGACAATAAATGTAATGAGGACTCTTGTGTATGGATATTGTCTAAATGACAATATTTCTATTAGAACTCTCGGTTTATGTATTGTCGTATGTTACCTACGTATGTATAATTAAGTTTGTATTTGTATTTTGTACTATGTATCCATGCATCGTAATGGGTGATGAATACCTAATTTTGGGGGCATCAAAGGCGCCAATGTATGCCATGCTCTCAAGACTTGGAAATGCTACATGGGACTTCAGCTTCTAAAGTTAAGTCGCCACACGAAACTCCAGACTTTGATTCCCGGTCATAAGAACACGTAGTTCAAATGAAAAGGACACTAAATCATCATTAATTTCACTAAATTAACATACCCACATGCTACGATTTATACATAATCATTACCCAACAATAATAGAATGATTTTAATCCATTAAAACACATAATTACAGAATTAAAATATGCGAATTTCACTAACTTTGATGTTCTTGGAGGTTTTAAAAATAAAATATGAAAATTGTCACTACGGATTCGTTATAACACCGAATCCGTTCATTTAAACTTTGGTCTCTTCGTATCAACATGCATAATAAAATACAAGTGTAAAGTTTAGGGATAATATATGATCCATACATGAAATACCACGTATAAGGCCATAAGGCCAAAACCCATACTCTGTAATTTTGTAGAAATCATATACTACATATTTTCATGAAACTGATGACATGGTTTACATAATATATATAATTAAATATGATTTGATAACATCTTAACCTATATATACACATAAGCCTTACAATTTCCCATCGTAGAGACTTTACAGAATACTATGAAAGCCATTTTTATCAAAACTTAAATAACGTAACTTGTAAATTTGGGAAGGAGGAGATTACCTGTAGAGTATAAAGCGTAGATTTAGAAAACTCAGATGTTTCTTCAATCACTCACTCTTAATCTCCTTCTCAATATTATAAATATCTCTGATAAACACTCTCCGATTATTCTCTCAGGCTTAGGCAAATAATGAAGAAAGAAAAGAAGACGCTAATTGAAATAAAGAATCGACGCGATGTGGTCAGCTTATCCAATCATGGGTAACTCGCTCCCAACTTCCAATAAGGCCTTGTTTGGCTAGCAAGAAAAGGTTTCAAATCCATTTAATTTAATAAAACCTTTATAATATAGTTTGAAAATGTCACACTCCTTATAAAATAAATCCAATATTTTATTTAAATTTACTTTAAATAAAATATAATAATTTCATAAATTCACATAGTCATATATTTAAGTTTCTTATTAATTAATAATGTCAAATTATTAACTCTCTAATTAATAATTAAATTAATTAAAATACCAATAGGCTTAATTAAATATTTCTTTTAATACAATAAGCTCACACAATCATATACTTCGATAATAAAATTCTCTACATTAATTTAATAAATGTAACACATATAATTAAATTAATCTACCACAATCACATCAATTAATTATTTAATCTAATAATTAAATCATCAAAAAATATTTATTTAATTCAATAAATATTAAAAGTAATTACAAAAATCTCGTTTGTCACATCTTTCCCCCTTAAAAGGATTCTGTCCCCAGAATCACGACTCAATAATTTTGACCTGTTACATTCTACCCCCCCTACAAAGATTTTGTCCCCAAAATCGCTTACACATAATTAAATAAATAAATGAGGGTAGTTCTTCATCATATTCTCTTTGAGTTCCCACGTAGCTTCTTTAGCGTTGTGGTTTCTTCAAATTACCTTAACAGAAGGTATAACTTTATTTCTGAGAACTTGTTCTTTTTGGTCGACAATTTGAACGGGGATTTCTTCGTAAGATAAGTCTTTCTCAAAATGCAGGGGTTCGTATTCAATTACATGCTTGTAATCGGCTTTATAGGGTCGTAACACAGAAACATGAAAGACGTTGTGGACATTCTCGAGTGCTTGAGGTAAGGCTACCTCGTACGTGACTTCTCCGATTCTTCTCAGTACTTCAAAGGGTCCAATAAATCTTGGGCTCAATTTTCCTTTCTTTCCGAATCTGATCTTCCCCTTCCAGGGAGAGACCTTCAAGAAAACATAACTACCTGATTCAAACTCGATATTTTTACGATGTGGATCAACAGATTTTCTTCTGTCGATCTTGAGTCGCTACCAATCGTACTTCGGATCACTTTGACTATTTCATTGCCTCATTGCATCAATTCGCCCCTAGCAATTATCTCTCACCAACTTCATCCCAAAGAAAGCGTAGTTCGCACTTTCTTTCGTCAGATAACGCTTCATAAAGCGGCATGCCAATACTAGCGTGGTAACTCGTTGTTGTAGCCGAACTCTACTAATGGTAGGTGATCATCCCAATTTCCTTTAAAGTCCATCACACATGCTCTTAGCATATCTTCTAATGTTTGAATCGCTCTCTCGCACTCGCCTGTCTCTGCTTGAGGGTGGTAAGTCAGACTCATTCGCAATTGCATACCCATGCATTCCTCAAGACGCTTCCAAAAATTTGATGTGAAGCGTGATCCCTATCTCGTGGGTTTGATACCTAACTTCGTGGCTCAAACAATTTCTTTTATGTATAACCTCGCTAACCGATCTAAGTTGAATCTGATTTTGATCGGAAGGAAGTGTGTGCGATTTTTCGCACCATCAACGATAACCCATATCAAGGTCAGAGCCTTTCTCGAGTCGCCGAAGGCCAACCACGAAGTCCATTGTAATATGTTCCCATTTCCATTCGGGATCTCTAATGGTTAGTAGTAATCCACTCTTGGCCTCCGATGTTCTCGCTTTCACTTTCTCTCGACAGTAAGACATTCATAACACATTCTCGCAACATCACGCTTTTAAATTCGGCCACCGTAAATGTTGTCAAAGATCTTGATACATCTTGGTACTACCAGTGGTGAATCGAATATCGTGAACTATGAGCCTCGCCAAAATTTCTTCCTTAATCTCAGATCAAGCAGTACCCAAATTCTACTCTCAAATCTCAAAGATTCCTTCCTTATCCATCTTAAATCTTGCCTCGCCTTCCTTCAGATATCTTCTTTGTCACCTTTTACATTCTTCATTCCGGTCGAGCCTCCTTAACTTTATCCAAGAGGGGTTGTACCAGATTCCATCCAAATAGCTTCTCATCAATTTCCATAGGATACTTCACCTCTAACTCCAGCTTTTCCATTTCGTGATTAGCCCTCCCGAGCAAATAACATCATCAATTTCTCACGACCTTTCTACTTAAGGCGCTTAAGAACCACATTTGCTTTTCCCGGATGGTATAAAATCTCACAATCGTAATCCTTAATTAATTCCAACCATCTTCTTTGACGATATTCAAATCCTTCCGTGTAAAAATATATTTTAGCACTCTTGTGGTCCGATATATTTTCACACTTCTCCCCGTAGAGATAGTGCCTCCAAATTTTAAAAGCAAAAACAACTGCAGCTTAACTCCAAATCATGGGTCTGGCATCCTTCTCGTAATCCTTCAATCGTCGTGATGCATACGCAATGACTTCTCGCCATTTTGCATTAAGCACACAACCAAGTCCTTTATGCGACGATCGCTAAAAACAACAAAATTTCAGATCATCCGGAAGGGATAACACAAAGTCCGTACTCAATCTCTTCTTCAATTCTTGAAAGCTTCTCACACACTTTCCGCCCAAACAAATTTCACAACTTTACGAGTTAAATTCGTTAATCTGAGTTGCGATCTTGAAAAGTCTTGTATGAATCTTCTATAATATCCTCGCTAATCCAAGAAAACTTTACTTCCGACGTATGCTCTCTACCGATCCCAAATAATCACGGCCGACTTTAGATGGATCTACCGAAATTCCATTTTATCGATCACGTGACCAAGAAATTGTACTCGCTCAATCCAAAATTCGCATTTCAAAACTTAGCGCATAAACTTCTCCCTTCTCAATACTTCCAACGTTAATCTCAAATGTTTTTCGTGTTCTTCTTTGGTTTTGAATATACCAAAATATCATCTATAAATACAACTACTTAACTTGTCCAAAAATGGTTTGAACACACCATTCATTAGTCCCATAAATGTCAGCAGGAGCATTCGTAAGACCAAACGACATTACTAAAAAATTTGAGTGACCATATCGCTGCTCTAAACGCTGTCTTCTAGACATCCTCCGCCTCACCTTCAGCTTGATGATAACCGCTTCTCAAGTCTATCTTGGAAAAGTATCTCGCCCCTTTAATTGATCAAATAGGTCATCGATCCTCAGAATGGATATCTGCTTTTTAATCGTGACCTTATTCAGCTTCTCCGTAATCAATACAGAGCCGCATCGCTCCATCCTTCTTCTTCACAAACAACACCGCGCCCCCTACGATACGCTTCTATTGAATGTACTTCTTGTCCAACAATTCTTGTAGTTGTACCATTAGTTCTTTCATCTCTATCGGTGCCATTCGATATGGTGCCTTCGATATCGAGCGGTTCCGCGCCAAATCGATCACAAAATCTACCTCTATCCGGTGGAAGTCCCGGAAAATCGTCTGAAATACGCCGACGAAGTCCCTCACAATCAGATTCTTCGACCTTCTGATTCTCTTTTTCGACTATCGACTATGTAAGCTAAGTATCCTACACACAAATTTGTCTTAATAACTTCGCTCAGATCATCGTCGACAACTCGCTTGTTTGTAGCGACTTGCTACCATAAAATACAACCTTCGACGAGTCATAAGGTTAATACGCTTTTTTGGCAATCAATTACGTTTCGTAATTGAATAACCACCCATTCCCAAAATAACGCCAAATTCCCCAAGTCGAATAGGATAAGATCTACGCTCATGATATTACCCTTAATATCCACTCTACAATTCTTATGTATGTATTTAATGTGATTATTTCTCTATTCGCAATTTCTATGTTCATGGGTAATCCAATTCATTCTTAGGCAAATCTAAATTCTTGGCAAAATCATCGGATATAAAGGAACAAGTAGCACCCAATCAAATAATACGTAAGCATTAACTTTATTGATCTAATGATACCGACACCACATCACGGATCGAATCGCATCTTCGCACCATCACGTTGAAAGTCCCAAGCGATTTGGCCGGCTTTGTCATGGCTGGTCCTGATGGTTAAGGTATTTCCACCGTTATTTCCTCTTTCCTCCTCGATCCTCGACCTCCCGATCCCTTCTTGGGATAGCTCTTGCCAGATGGTCCTTCAACCACAAGTAAAATAAGCACCCTTCTTTGGTTTGATACATTGGTGCTATGTGGCCTTCCCGACCACAATTGTAACACACTCTTTTTCCTTTCATACAAACTCCCAGATGGGCTTTCCGCAAAGCTCGGCATGCTTCGATTCTTTTCTTCCGATTACCTTTGTTGATTTCCGATGATGAGTCATCATTCCATCTTTTCTTCTTCCGATTAAAATTTCCACTTCCCCGTGCTACTTCCACCGGCCTTGTTATTAATTTCACCTTCACTCTTCTTCTTCTTCTTCTTCGATCTTGATTGTACTTGGTCACCGATCGCTTCCACCTTCAAATGAGGATGGCCTTTTCCAAAACTCCCAAAAATGTGTTTATCTCAAACATCGATACTTTGTCAGACACCCAAGGCTTTAGTCCTTGTTCAATCTTCCGCTTTTCTCTCTCGTCTAGTGTACTTGATACGGAAGTAACCTCGCTAACTCGTTGAATTTAGCCGCAGTAGTCGTGCACACTCATGTTTCCCTCGCTTCAACTCTAGAAATTGAACCTCCATCCGATTCTCGCGAACTAGTTGGGAAATACATTTCAAAAACATCTCTTTAAATCTCTCCCACGTAATTACACCTTCACCTCCTCGCACTTTTTTTTTTCTTGCCACCAATAGCTAGCCTCGCACTTCAAAGATAAACGCTGTAAAAGCGGTCTTCCGTCTTCTAACCCTAGCAACGCCGAAAAAATTTCTCCATTTCCATAACCCACGCTTGAGCCTCGATCGGGTTTATGGAACTTTTGACTCAAGGCGGTCCCACCGCCAAGTCTTTAAACGCTGTGTGTTTGTGGAGCTTGAGGTTGATTGTTCATCGCTCCAAATTAGTAAGTTAACTAACTCGCTGAACGGGATTTGTGTTGGCATTATTGTTATTATCGGTCGAATCTTCCCGAGCCATTTGACGCCGTTGTTCTTCTCCTCATGCGGCATATTTTTCGTTAAATAAACGCTTATTAGAACTTTATTTATTTCTCTAAATAGTTAAGGCATTACTTAACAATTTAACATACTCATTTAACACATCATCTCAAACAACTTGATATATTTTCATTCAAATCAAAAGTTTTAACATTAAACGATAAAGATAATCAAGTATTTTACATCAACTATCCTCGAATAAAGAATCCACAAGATTTAAAACATTCAAATATTCCTTCGCTCATAAACACGCCGTAATTTACATCTAAAACTAATTAAGTTCTTCACATAATTAAATAAATCATATCACCGCTTCATTAAGGTATCGATTAGCCTTGCTACGCCTCTCTTCTAAGATGCGATACATCGTCTCCGCGATCCATCATGTACAATGGTAGTCCTTCAAATCGATCGGGTACCTCAAAACTCGATCTTGGTCTCATTCATCGCCTTTGTTAAGTGTAGAATATGTCTCCCCAATCTTCGCTTTCTTTGCACGACCACCATCATCTTCTCGATCGATCACCGACGTGATTCTCTTACCCAACCTTCCTCCGCTATGTTCACTCTTTCTGAGGTTTCCTTCGCCTTCCTTCTTCACCTTTCTATCTCCTCTGCCTTATCTTCTGGCTTTGACCTTCTCATGGACCAAATCCCATTCTACATTTCCCATTCAGAGTGAAGAGTCAAATCTCCTCTCCTTCTCCTCTCAGAGTAATCAATCAATAATAGCTCGCCAACCAGATCCTCACCTCATCTCAGAATCCAATGCTATGGTCAGATAATGTGTCATACATCTCAAAGATCAATCTGCACCGTGGTAACTCCTCTTCCTCTTCCTTCCTCTTCCTCAACAAATTCTCCTCAACAAATTCCTCCTCAGATCGGCCTCGCTCATGCTCCCCGACCAACAATGGTGATCAATGGAGATGACTCCTCTCAGACTCACCGCTTCCCTAACGACATGAATGTCTCTGGCTCCTCCTCCGCTTGCCTCAGACTATAGGTACATTGGGTTCCTCCTCAAGAGGTACTATAGGTACACGGGGTTCTTCCTCCCTACTTAACTAGCTTCACCAACATTCACATCCCGACAACAAAAAATTTTAAGTTTTAGTTACTAAGTCGATCATCTAACGATACTTTAACACATAAACACATAAGGTCTTTTATTATCTTCAATGAATTACATAAATTCATTTCTTATAACTCGATAAGAGTTTTCCATCACTATCTTCTTTCTATAAGGCTACTACCTAAGGTTGTTCCCCACCTAAGGTTCATAACCTACTACTTTTGATACTAACTTCAGACACCCCCAAATCCGCATTTCGATTCCACGGATTTGGTGTTCACTCGTACAAATATCATCTATCTATCTACCCATAATAAATGCAAACCATGCAATAGATAGAAATAAAATCTTCCCTTTAAAGGGTTACAACATCCTAATCATAAATATAATCCTGTGTTAAACTAACCTTAAACATCTCGTAAGTAAATCATAAACAAATAAGTCTTAAACAACATCATTAAATCAAGTCTTAAACAAAATACATCATCATATAAAAAACAACAAGTCTTCATCACTTGCTAACTTTGCCTCTCGCTTTTTTACTAGTGGAAGGTTCATCGCTTTTTCGCTCTTAATCGCAATGTTATTATTAAGCAAGAGTGAGCACTATTGCCCACAAGTATAATAATGAAATAACAAAGATAATAACATGCGAGTAAATCAAAGACATCCTCAATAAAAGCTCAACTTTTGAATCAAGAATGAATAACAAGAATCAAAAGAATTCTCGAGGGTCATAAGACCTCGAACTATGTCCTAGGTTATCAAGGGTTATACTTGAAACCTTTAATAAATATAAAGACTATGGACCTTTCTACTGCATTTAGGGGATCACTTCAGTACCATACTCATGCACAATATCTTAACGCTAACGCATAAGTAAATCCTTTGCGGTGGTTGTTCATCTCATTGACATTCGAGTCCGCACTAAAGGAAGTTTGGTTTGATAATTCAATAAGGGTTCTCAAATTTAGAACGCTCATCAACTAAGGACTAGTCAATCAATAAAGTTCACTAGTCTAATAAGGTTCAACAATAATGATATTCAATTTGAATAATAATCTCAAGAAGTATACAATAGACAATTATTGTATAACTCAATCATGCTTTGAAAAGATAATCAATCTTTAATATAACATTTGAACTTGAATAATAGTAATGATAGTTTACTCGAGGTAAATAATAAACTTGAACAATAATGACAAGTAGGGTTAGAAAACTTGCCTCGTAAGTAGATTACACTTTAACTAAGCACGCTTCTTTGAATTTAAATCCTACATACCATTCACATTCACAATACCAAGTTAATTATAACTTAACTAATCATCATAAACTCATTCTCTTTATCTACTTTGATTATCGACTATACTTAGTCAAATTACCACTTTGTCACATAATTTATACTTCATGAATATCAAGCTAATTATGTATTCAATAATTCAATCCACATGCAATTATGTTATTTACATGTTAAACAACTATTTTAACATCTCATTATACTTCTAACATGTTTACATGTTCATTAAATTAATTTACTAACACATTGTTAGACTTAAACATTTTAAAAATTACATTTCTCGAATCTTTCGAGAGTGAAATACATTTACCACTTTTACACTTGAGTCTTCATCTTCACGTCAAGGATAGGCGCTGCTACGGCCGCACTTGACGACTCTAGGCCATTTGCGTGTATGCGCAAGACATGATTTCAGGCATCGAGTTGAGTCACATGAAAACTCCAAATTTTGATTCCTATTCAAAAGAACACAGAAGTTCAAATTAAAAAGGACAATAAATCATCATAAATTTTAAAAATTAACATACCCACATGCTACGAATTATACATAATCATTACCCAACATTAATAGAAAGTGATTTTAATCCATTAAAACACATAATTAAAGAATTAAAATATGTGAATTTCAATCGACTTTGATGTTCTTGGAGGTTTTGAAAATAAAACATGAAAATTATCACTACTTGGATTCGTTATAACACCGAATCCGCTTCATTTAAACTTTGGTCTCTTCGTATCAACATGCATAATAAAATACAAGTGTAAAAAAATTTAGGATAATATATGATCCATACATGAAATACCACGATAAGGCCATAAGGCCAAAACCCATACTCAGTAATTTTGTAGAAATCATATACTACGATTTTCATGAAACTGATGACATGGTTTACATAATATATATATTAAATATGATTTGATAACATCTTAACCTATATATGCATATAAGCCTTACAATTTCCCATCATAGAGACTTTACGTAAAACTGTGAAAGCCATTTTTATCAAAACTTAAATAACGTAAAATGTAAATTTGGGAAGGAGGAGATTACCCAGTAGAGTATAAAGCGTAGATTTAGAAAACTTTTATATTTCTTCAATCACTCACTCTTAATCTCCTTCTCAATATTATAAATATCTCTCGATAAACACTCTCGATTATTCTCTCTAGCTTAGGCAAAATAATGAAGAAAGAAAAGAAGACGTCAATTAAAATAAAGAAATCGACGCGATGTGGTCAAAGCTATCCAATCATGGGTAATCGCTCCCAACTTCCAATAAGGCCTTGTTTGGCAGCTAGCAAGAAAAGGTTTCAAATCCATTTAATTTAATAAAACCTTTATAATATAGTTTAAAAATGTCACACTTCCTTATAAATAAATCCAATATTTTATTTAAATTTACTTTAAATAAAATATAATAATTTCTCATAAATTCACATAGTCATATATTTAAGTTTCTCATTAATTAATAATGTCAAATTATTAACTCTCTAATTAATAATTAAATTAATTAAAATACCAATAGGCTTAATAAATATTTCTTTTAATAAATAAGCTCACATAATCACATACTTTGATAATAAAATTTCTCTACATTAATTTAATAAATGTAACACATATAATTAAATTAATCTACCACAATCAGATCAATTAATTATTTAATTTAATAATTAAATCATCGAAAAATATTTATTTAATTCAATAAATATTAAAATTAATTACAAAATCTTAGATATATTTAGCAAGTGAATGTACACAACCATGTCTTATGAGAACACGAGTTTGTATGTCATTAGGCATCTTGTATGATAGTGGCAAAACACCCTTCCAAAGTTAGGTTTGCCTCACCCTATTTGATTCACCAAATATAACTACTAAATGATGTATAAAATACAACACATTTTCCTATAATGTTTAGGGAGAACCTCCACAGCTAGAGACCACCGTTCTATTCCCCTGTTATCCCCGCTCGACCTGGCAACACTCTTATTACCTGAAAGGAATTGTGAAGCAGAAAGGGTGAGCCAACTAGCCCAGTAAAGAATATCATGACTAAAGCTAATTTACATTATCAATAGCCTTCATCATTAATAAATCAGAGATTTAGAACATATGGTAGATGATAAAACTTTTCAACCATAGTTGCAATGAGAATCTAGCAATCCATTAGAAGAGTCAAATAGACCATAAGGTGTATTATCTTCTCCATGTTAAAAGTCCACCAACAATATTTTATCCCTGTAAAATAAATCAACAGTTCATGTCCACAATCATATAAATAACTCATAATCATAATTGTGGTTCTAAATTCCTCTTCGCAACTAGGACGAAGATAATTTTCATCACCTATCTTCACCTAAAACATCAAAAATTATGGTTATACCAAATCGTAATTCCTCGCTTCATAATCATACTAATAAATTCATCTTTGCACTACTACCAAAGATATTCATTAACAATTCATCTTTGCACTACAGCCAAAGACATACAACCGTATTTTAGAAGAGTCAAGTAGAGCATGATATCTATTATCTTCTACTTAATTAAAAGTGTATAATAAATATTTTATCGCCGAGACTCGCTTAATAAATAATCCACATCATCGAATCACCCCGTATTTTACTACCAAGGATATTCGTTAATATCACATCCATGAATTTATATTTCATCACGAGACTCAAATTTCGATAATCAATCCATATCATCGAACTATCCATGACTACTACTTAAGGATATTCGTTAATATAACGACCACGAATTATCCATGCACTACGGCTAAAGATAATCGTGTTTTTCATCAACCACTCATGATCACGTCATAAAACAATTCTTCTTCGCACCTTGGTCAAGAGAATCAATAGTCATAATCATACCAAAAATCGCCCATCAACGCACTACGCCAATGAGGACTTTTTCCATATCATTTGAAACATTACTACTATGATTATACCGAATAATCCTCGGTCATAATCATATGCAAAGTCCATCTATGTACTACTACCAAAGATAACTTTCAACACAATATAAGCATGAGGATGATGACAATGATATAAGCATTAATCAACGAAAACAAGGATAAATATTAAAGAATTTAAATTTATCCAAATATTATCAATCACTTAATAAACTCATAATTTAATATTATTAATATTATAATAATATTTTAATCACTTCTTAAACTTATAAACAATTTATTTCAAGTTTTTACACTTTACAAAAAAATGCATTTAATCATTCAAAATGTCATACTCATAAGATTTCATCACCAATGATCAAATCCTCATCAAAATTTACATATACCCTATATAGGATTCCCAAGCCATAAAATCCTATTTTTCAATTTTGTTACTTCATATAACATATTTAATTCATTTACTCATAACTAGTTCATTTTCATGAAAAATATCAAATCAATCCCAAAAAATATTTCTTTTCTGGGATTTAGTAGAATATAGTCCCATATTGAACATATATTTTTCTCAAAATTTTTAAAATTCAGTTACTATTTTTTCATATGGCTAAAACTACCGAATATTTAGACATTTATCATAAATTGTACTTTTGTCCAAAAATTTCGACATTTATAGGGTATACTCATGTTATATACATGTACTCCTAATAAAAATTTTACCAATTTTGGAGTTAACCACAAAGAGTTATAAGGGTTTACTTTTAAAATAGTATTTTCCCATAAAATCCATAACTCTTAATCTATACATCCAAAAATCGCCATTTTTGGACACAATCTAGAAAACTCATCAAATTATCATTTTAAATTTTTCTAGAATTTTGAGGGTCAAAAAAATTATGAAACTGCCCCTGGAAGAAACCCCTTTTTAATGAAAATACTATTCGTACAGGTTATTTCAACAGAATAACAAAGAATGGAACCAAAGTTATGATAAACGCATTTATTTTGATATTCCAATGTAATAATAAATAATGGAATAATGTAAGAATTCACCGTGCATGCGATAGATCGCATGCATGTGTTATTCCAATGTAATAATAAATAATAGAATCAGTCATGCGAACGCACAAACAGTGATATTCCGATAGAATAATAAAGAATGGAATAATAGAAGAATTTCACCACGTATGCGATTATTACATAGAAAGGTTATTCCAACATAATAATAAAAAGATTGAATAATAGAAGAATTTCACCATGTATACTTAGTAGTCCGCAGCGTATAAAAGTTATTCCAATGAATAATGAAGAATGGAATAACAGAAGTTCTCTTCATGAATAAGAAATAAAGAATACCCCTTACGAGTACAACAAATAATATCCCTTACGAGTACAACAAATAATATCTGTAAGGTTTGTAATATTCAAGAACGCAATCAAATTGCATAAAAGTGCGGAAACGTGTAAAAATCAGAGTTTAAAATTTTACAAACCATATACCTGGATCACCCTTTATGCACAATTATTAATTAAACGAAAAGATAAAGAATAAAATCATACCCTTGAAGATCGAGCTTCCTCAGGTACAAGTTCACCTCCAAATCATTTTCGCGTTCAACTTGAATCCACCGGGTTTGGTTCCTTCCTTTGATCAACGTTAGCCACCCAAATGTTTGGCCTCTAGAGGTTATCCACCAAGGAATAATAAAGATTCAAGAAAATGGGTGGTTGGCTAAACCCTAGTTTTTCTATCTGTATAGAAAAAGGGCGTACTCTCCAATAATTGGAATTATTACGTATGTTATAAATGTCAACAACCACATCACCCATAATAAGACTCCTCTTATTTATAGATGTGGGCAACCCACCTTACTAATTAAGGAATTGGAATTTATTTAATTAATTAAATTCTTTTAATTAATTAAGCTCCCTAATCTTATTAGGGATAATTAATTAAACTCCTTTAACTAATTTTCCTTCCTAATCCAATTAGGAATAAATGAGAGTACTTATATTAAATTAATTCCTAAACTCTTTTAGAAATTAAAATAATAATAATTGTAATAATATTAATAAGACTCCACTTATTAATTTATATTTAATATTTCTAAAATATTAAATAATAATATTAAGCTATTTAATTTATTCTATCACCATAGATTAAATTAAATATACATAACATATATTATTACGATTATGCCATTAACTTCTTAAATAATTATTCTTCCTTTTATGGTGTGACCCTTTAGGTTCTCCATATTAAACCCATTGTGAATAAATCAATTAGAATAATTTAATCTTATTTAAATAAATAAATTAAACAATTAATTTATTTAAATAAATAATATTTATTCTACAATAGGATAAGCCTCCCTAATGATCAACGACTTTCCGTATAATATAGATTTCAACATTAATCATAAAAGAACCTTTGAGTAAATAGTTACCGCATAATTCAATCCTTCCACCATACAATGTCCCAATTAAATATAAGACATGGAATTACCGTCAAGTCTTATTTTATTTAATTATATGTATTTTAACTCTTAAATGCACAACTCAAATAATGCAAATTAGAAACTCTTTTCTAATTTCATTCTCATTGCCAAGGACTACATCAAGGTTGTCATTTATCGAATCACATAGACATTTCTCTTCTTTAATAGAAGCGGTAGATTCTTTATCGATCATACATTATCTCCATGTATAACTGACTTATTATACCCAAGCATACCTTTGATATACCCTAAGGGTCTTAAGGAATAAGTCAAAGTATAACTCATCATACACAAGATACTATGATGATCTCAAGTCCAAGGATCACTAGACTTACTATCACTACAGAATTCCTATCGACAAAAAGTAAAACTCCATTAGGTATTCCTTAATGAGCCACGCTCAAAGAACTTATTCTCTAATAAGCACCTACATACTTGTTTTAGTGTCTCCACACAAATGATCATGAGATCAATCATCCTCATCCAATGAGCAAGCAACGTATGTACCAATCTATCTGGATTTACTAATCCCCAATTTAGTAATCCAACAATTGGGAACTATTTTAGTTTTAAGCTTTCTAAGAATTTAGATCTCATTAGAATGATCATCATCATTATTCTAAAAGCATTGCTTAAAACTATGGGTTTATCACATATTATAAAACAAAGATCATGTAGATAATTAAAAGCCTTTAATAAATTAATACTTTTTTATAAATAAATGAATAAGATTGTTACAAAGTATACGCTTTATCATCAAACATGATCGGCTTGTGCATACTACTTTCAATCTCCCACTTGCACTAAAGTCAATCGTCATGGTATCTCATACTCTTCTTCTCTAAGTGACGATTATCCCGTTGTTGGATAAGCTTTAGTTAATGGATATGTAATGTTGTTCTTGAGAGTCCACTATCTCTATAGTGATTTCCCATCTTTCAATGATTCTAATAATCAAATGAAAGTGCCGTAACACATGTTTAGATCCAAGATGAGACTTAGGAACTATTCCTAGTTCTCAGAATGAACTTTTAATCCAAACAATCAACTCATGCCTTCATTTATAGCTATATACTTTGTCTTTATCACTAAACCAAAGAACTCTTTTGCTTTAGAACCTTTCCAATTCAATCGAACCACTGCTCAAGATAACGCTTTACCTTAAAGTGGATTTTCTCATCATCTTGGTCCGTCTCGAAAAACTTGAGTCATTAAGCCCTCTAGTTTTAATTTAGACCCATCATAAATATGATCACATCCTTAGTGCCAAGAAAGTACTTTAAGATGTTTTTCACCGCCTTACAAAGGATCTTCTCGTAATATGACCGATCAACATCGTGTCTCGTGACATTTCATTGCATACATGATTGTCACCATGCGACTCTCTTTTCGTGAGTCTGTGGGGACTATTAAGAGAGATACACTCCATAGCTCATCGACATGAGACATCTCTTGAGTTTGCCATGCTAAACAACTTTAGCATCAAATGAATATATCGCTCTTGGGTTAAGTCGAGCATCCTCTCAGATCTATCTATATAGATTTTATCCCCAATTTAGATACTCTTCCCAAATCATTCATGGAAGAATGTTTAGACAACTTTATATTTACTTGATTGTAGCATTAGTATGTTATTCCTCATCCGTAGTATATCAACATATAATACTAGAAATTTCACGACGCCCCCATCGACCCTTTTGTACACTAGAACTCTTACCTCATCGTATGTAACTCTAGATCATCATTTTCTATGATGCTGCACGTTTCATCATCATCATCCATGATGAATCCATACCTCCTAGGTATCTTCTTGCACTATTCCGTTTATGATTGCCAGGTACAATAGTTCATCTACAGTTCCTCTTATTTTGACTTATAGTGTTTTGTGGTTCTTGAACTCTTCAAGATCTATTATCCTCCCACTAGCCCCTTCAATGATAAACACCTTTATCTTAGAAGGAAGCGTGTTTCGCAATAAACACCTTTTGCTAAGTAGGATTATAGAACATTTACCCTAAACTTTCTTTAGGATGTCCCACAAATCTGTACATGTCAAATTATGTCCCAAGCTTATCCTTCGAAACCTTTTCACATAAGTTGGACAACCCCTTATCTTAACATACTTAAGATTTGGAATCCTCCCTGTCCATAACTTTTATGGAGTCTTGGGGCTGGATTTTGAGGTTACCTTTTCGTAGATATGCAGCTATTTCTAGGACAAGATCCTAGAAGGATACTGGAATGTCGGTAAAATAATTATGGACCGTACCATGTCCAACAAGGTACGATTTTTCCTTTCAGATACATCAATCAATTATTACATATCAGGAGGCGTCCATTATGAGAAAACCATTTAAGATGATCTAGAAACTTATTGCACAAGTATTTATTCCTTGATCTAATCAAAGAATCTTAATACTTTGCCAATTTGTTTCACTTCTGAATTCTTTGAACCTTTCAAATAATTCACACTTGTATTTCAACAAATTCATACATTCAACTCTTTGAATGATCATCTCCTTTTCTTATACTAATTTGTTCAATATGCAAAATTATTTTCATGTAAGTCAAGTATACTAAATTTATTAAGTAATATTTCATTTTTATACAAAACATTATTATTATAAATAGAACAACAATTGTTCTTAATTATAATACCAAAGATTTCATTGTCAACAATAAAATAGAAATAATATTTTTAACAAGAACCGGAATACAATAACAACTTATCGACTTAATAGATTTGCCGTGTAGCATTGCTAAACTATAAGTTTCTATGGCTAATATGGCAACCTTTGCTACATTTCCCGCATATAGATTACTTATATTTGTTTAGCTTTCTACTCGCTTGGTCCTTCATAAATCTATATTTATGATAACCAAAGTCGATCCAATACCCAAGTAGAACCTCGACTTAAAGAAAAATTTATTTCAATCATGAACAAAATTGTATTGTAAACCGAAACTTCACTAAGCTTCTTTCGTTAACCTCTCCAAGATGCTTCTCGCAGCTTTCTTTCCAAAGTCCAAAGCTTATTACAAAGGAAGCAAGCTCCTTTGCTATCCGTGACGCTTTTGTTCTTATTATCCTTTGTTTATGCCTTTCTATTTACCTTCTTTGAATCGTTCTTCTTTTGAGTAAGATCCTTTGGCCCCTACCAAGAAGACTTGATCTTTTTTGGTTGGAAAGTGACTCTCAACATTTTTCAATATGTTTAGCAAATCAAGAAAGTCGATATCTAGCTTGTTTATATGAAAATTCACAACAATTGTGAAAGGAGTCCGGAGTGAGTGCAAGATCAAATCTTGCTCAACTCTCCATCCATGACAAAACCAGTTGTCCTAATTGATCAATCAAATTGATTATGTTAAGAACCTTTTATCTGCATCTTATAGTGCCATTGGCCATTCTAGATCGGAAGAGCTCCTAAGATATCTCGATATCTATCGGTCCCTACTTTCCTCACCATCAACTACTTGATGAGCGGTGAATATAGTAGAGAGCATCCATAGTTTCATCTTGACGCCAAGCTCATTACTCTCGTGATGCGAGAGCATGATGCATTGAGCCAATCAGGCATCATCTTGCCACTTTCTAAAAGTAGCAATCTCTTCCTCGAGGCATTGTTCGCAACCATTGCGGGATATAGGCGACATGGACATAAGATAGTTTTTTCAAATTTATGAGAACTATTCTCAAATTCCTTAACCAATCCGCTTAATTCTATTCGTTAATTTAACATCTAATATGCTTCGCAATGATAGAAATTTTAGACATTGTAAAATTCTGTAAATGAATTTGTAATTAACAACATTTTAACATACATTCTTTTATTAATTACCAAAATAATTTAGGTCTTGTTTTCAATTGGTATCTCCCACTATTTTCATCAAACTATATTACCTCACTTATATAGTTCTAAAAAAATCTAATTAAAGATTTCCTAGTAAGAATAAGGATCCCATTTCAAATGTATATAGCCTTATGGTGACACAACAAACTATATATAAATAAATAGGTAGACAACTTTTGTCAATTACATCAACTATGCAACTCCTTTTCTTTTGCCTCTTTAGATTATTTTGATCAAGTGGTGCACATCCGAATCAAAATTATCCAAGTTAAGTCCGACCTAGCACTCCATATATTCAAAAAGAAAAATATCATCCTTGTGGTGACACAACAAAACAATATTGTTCAATTTTTCTTTATAAGCACAAATGTGATAAATTAACATCTTAAATACTTAATACTTGCCTTGTGGTGACACAACAAACTCATATTAAATATTTAATACTCTATTAATTTTATCATGCTAGAAAGCTTACGCTCGATATTCCAAATATCTTTGAACGCTTAGGACTTAATATAAAAAAAATTGAGGGTTTTGTTATTAATTTGTCTCATCTTGTTTAGCGGCATTTATATATATATATAAAAATACGAAATCATATTAATGAACATGCGAAGCATGTTTGCATAATATATAATATATATAGTATAAGCATGCACATATAGAATACTATATTCTACTCTTGATTGATTATGAACTTTTATTCTAGTTTGGTTCACTAGAGCCACCAAATGAACTAAAAGGTCAAACCACAAGGGGTGCAAGAAATAATATTTAAATATAACTATTACATCTAAACCCTGGGCTCCATTACAAATCGGGTCTTCAAGCGCTCCTTGCACTTTGATCTCTAATTCTTCAAAATTAATTCTAACTATTCCTATTACATAACTATTTTAAAATAAATAGAAACCTCGATCGCTGATCGAGGGGAAGTACATAGAGGGGAATATAATTTACATTAAGAAAAATTAGAGAAGACGAGGCACGCAGTAATTCCATTTAATAAAACTCATACATTCATGCATCCAACTAAAATAAAATCAAATCAGTTAATCAATAGTCCATAATCAATCCCATTTATTATCATACACATCACCATATGTATCAATAAATAACATTCATCTTATGAATAATAATCATTTAATATATATATTGATATCATTTAATGGGCAAATTTAGTTAGTATAAAATCTAATTTTGAATTAAAATAAACTTCTTTATTTTAATCCAAATTTAAATCAAAATAAAACTATTTTATTTTAATTTATCCAATTTTGAATAAAATAAACTATTTTATTTTAATCAAAATTTTTAATCAAAATAAACTCCTTTAATTTAATTAATTATGGAATCCAATTCCAAGTAAAAAAAATAACTCCTTTATTAAAGGAAACACTAGATTCTCTTTCCTATTCACAAATAAACTCCTTTATTTTGAATAATATGAAATCTTATTTCATATCTAAATAAACTCCTTTATTTCGTGAAAGATGGATTTACTTCCCTATTCATAAATAAACTCTTTTATTTTGAATAATATGAAATCCTATTTCATATCTAAATAAACTCCTTTATTTAAGGAAAGACGATTTTTTTTCCTATTCACAAATAAACTCTTTTATTTTGAATAATATGAAATCTTATTTCATATCTAAATAAACTCCTTTATTTAAGGAAACATAGAATTCAATTTCAACTTCAATTAGTTATCATGGAATCCAATTCCAACTCTAATTAGTTAGTATGAAATTTAATTTTAAAATTAAAATAAACCTTTTATTTTAATATTAAAATAAACCTTTTATTTTAATATTAAAATAAATCTTTTATTTTAATAATAAAATTATTAAGAATATTATATATATATATATATATACTATATATAATATCCTGACTTCTTTAATTCTGTGCGCTGCTTTTAATAAAAAAAAAACTGTTAACTAGAAAATCACAAATTGTATGTATATATAAACCGAAAAAGAGGCCACGTGAATCAAATTCACTAAAATCATGCAATTATATACTGCCGAATTCCTTGAACTAATCAACATGGTTGCCCCTTGATTTTCGTAAATCATTAAGCTCCCCTTGATTTCCGTGCCCAGAATCCTTGAATGACCCTGCTATGCTAACCACGTGAAGTCCTTTTTTTCCTTTGAATACACGGATTCAGCACTTTCGCGAGTTTTTTTTTTTTTTTTATTAAATTTTATACAATAAAATTATGTCCAATTAAATTGTTCTAAACACATATCAATATACATATCAAATCAAACAATTAATAATTAGCATAAAGGTTTGGCTCTGATGCCACTGTAAGGTTTGTAATATTCAAGAACGCAATCAAATTGCATAAAAGTGCGGAAACGTGTAAAAATCAGAGTTTAAAATTTTACAAACCATATACCCGGATCACCCTTTATGCACAATTATTAATTAAACGAAAAGATAAAGAATAAAATCATACCCTTGAAGATCGAGCTTCCTCAGGTACAAGTTCACCTCCAAATCCTTTTCACGTTCAACTTGAATCCACCGGGTTTGGTTCCTTCCTTTGATCAACGTTAGACACCCAAATGTTTGGCCTCTAGAGGTGATCCACCAAGGAATAATAAAGATTCAAGAAAATGGGTGGTTGGCTAAACCCTAGTTTTTCTATCTCAGATAGAAAAGAGGCGTACTCTCAACAATTGGAATTATTACGTATGTTATAAAAGTCAACAGCCACATCACCCATAATAAGACTCCTCTTATTTATAGATGTGGGCAACCCACCTTACTAATTAAGGAATTGGAATTTATTTAATTAATTAAATTCTTTTAATTAATTAAGCTCCCTAATCTTATTAGGGATAATTAATTAAACTCCTTTAACTAATTTTCCTTCCTAATCCAATTAGGAATAAATGAGAGTACTTATATTAAATTAATTCCTAAACGCTTTTAGAAATTAAAATAATAATAATTGTAATAATATCAATAAGACTCTCTTATTAATTTATATTTAATATTTCTAAAATATTAAATAATAATATTAAGCTATTTAATTTATTCTATCACCATAGATTAAATTAAATATACATAACATATTATTACGATTATGCCATTAACTTCTTAAATAATTATTCTTCCTTTTATGGTGTGACCTTTAGGTTCTCCATATTAAACCTAGGTTGTGAATAAATCAATTAGAATAATTCTAATCTTATTTAAATAAATAAATTAAACAATTAATTTATTTAAATAAATAATATTTATTCTACAATAGGGATAAGCCTCCCTACGATCAACGACTTTCCGGATAATATAGATTTCAACATTAATCATAAAAGAACCTTTGAGTAAATAGTTACCGTGCAATTCAATCCTTCCACCATACAATGTCCCAATTAAATATAAGACATGGAATTCTTTGTCAGTCTTATTTTATTTAATTATATGTATTTTCGACTCTTAAATGCACAACTCCAAATAATGCAAATTAGAAACTCTTTTCTAATTTCATTCTCGCCTTAACCAAGGACTACTGGGTTGTCATTTATCGAATCACATAGACATTTCTCTTCTTTTAATAGAAGCGGTAGATTCTTTATCGATCATACATTATCTCCATGTTCAACTTATTATACCCAAGCATACCCTTTGATATACCCTAAGGGTCTTAAGGAATAAGTCAAAGTATAACTCATCATACACAAGATACTATGATGATCTCAAGTCCAAGGATCACTTGTATTACTATCACTACAGAATTCCTATTGACAAGTAAGTAAAACTCCATTAGGTATTCCTTAGCCAGCCACGTTCAATGAACTTATTCTCTAATAAGCACCTACATACTTGCTTTAGTGTCTCCACACAAATGATCATGAGATCAATCATCCTCATCCAATGAGCAAGCAACGATGTATCCAATCTATCCGATTTACTAATCCCCAATTTAGTAATCCAACGATTGGGAACTATTTTAGTTTTAAGCTTTCTAAGAATTTAGATCTCATTAGAATGATCATCATCATTATTCTAAAAGCATTGCTTAAAACTATGGGTTTATCACATATTATAAAACAAAGATCATCGTAGATAATTAAAAGCCTTTAATAAATTAATACTTTTTATTAATAAATGAATAAGATTGTTACAAAGTATATGCTTTATCATCAAACATAATTGGCTTGTGTGCATACTACTTTCAATATCCCCTACCTTAAAAAGAAAAGTATTCCGACTGGTAGGGCAGGAATATACTTGAAGAAAACTTGCACTATCTTCTACGCTCAAAGCTTTCTTAAACTCTAAAAAAATACGCCGAGATTACGTAAGAATAACTTTCTATAGTTTCTCTCTCTGTAGTTTCAAAGAATTCATAAGAAATAATGAAGGAATGAACTTCTATTTATGAAGAATGGACCTAATAAGAACTAATTCATGAACGATCCGATTGATTTACTTTTAATCTGACGGTCAAATTGATTTAATAAAATATTCTAATAAAACAAAATCTTTTAAATAAAATATAATATATTCTTTTTATAATCTAATAAAACGAATAACTTTATAAAAGTATTCTATTTTATATAAAAAGATTTTACTATCTGTAAATACTATCGCAGCACTATGCAAACATTATGCATAATAGAATATTATATATTCTATTTATAGTCTAATAAAATAAATAACTTTATAAAAGTATTCTGCTTTATATAAAAAGATTTTACTATGCAAACACTATGCATAATAGAATATCATATATTCTATTTATAGTATAATAAAACAAATAACTTTATAAAAGTATTCTATTTTATATAAAAAGTTTTTCTGCTTTTATTACATTAATGATCTAATAAAACAAAACTCATCATCATTATTATTATTCACACTATTAATCGACCGTGTCGCTCCTGTGAACGAGGGGCTTTCCAATAAGGATTTCTCCCATCATGCGCAATTGATTAGGTGACCAAACCTCTCCTCGACTAAACTTCTGTACATCATTAATATTACAAATAATAATATTAATAACTTTGTCATCTCAATTATTGATTATAAAATATTGACAATAATTGAATCAAATAACGTGAGATACTATGTAGCAATTCCTGTAACAATAATTGAACAAAACCGAGTGACTTCTCACGTAAGCATTAATAATCAATACCGTGTACTATCTTTGCCACGCCAGACATCATATTTCTTTTTATTACCGAGTAGTTCAACAGCTTTTAGCAGTGAAAACTTCCGCCAGTTATTTTCATAAAAAATATTTTTATCGCTTTCTCAATCCGACAATAATTCCGTTGTGGGGGTCCGGCTAATGATTGTCTTTGTCGTCTGATATATTCCTCGACAAAAAGAATATTCCCCGACTAATCGAATATTCCCCGACACAACGAATATTTTATATCAACTTGCTTAGTTTGCAAAATTTTCACATATTACCCTTAACTTTAAACTTTTATCAATTTAACTATTTACCAAAATAGAAAAATTGAATACTTTTATTTCTTAAAATTCGGGGTCTCACACTTATCCTTTGAAACCTTTTTCACATAAGTTGGACAACTCCTTATCTTAACATACTTAAAATTAGGAATCCTTCATGTCCATAACTTTTATGGAGTTTTATGGCCGAATTTTGAGGTTACCTTTTCCGTAGATATGCAACCATTTCTAGGACATTATCCCAGAAGGATACTGGAATGTCGATAAAATCATTATGGACCGCACCATGTCCAACAAGGTACGATTTTTCCTTTTAGATACATCAATCAATTATTACATATTAGGAAGCGTCCATTGTGAAAAAACCATTTGAGATGAGTTAGAAACTCATTGCACAATTATTCCTTCCTTGATATGATCAAAGAATCCTAATACTTTGCCAATTTGTTTCATTTCAGAATTCTTTGAACCTTTTAAATAATTCACAATTGTATTTCAGCAAATACACACATTCAACCTTTTGAACGATCATCTCCTTTTCTTATACTAGTTTGTTCAATTTGCAAAATAATTTTTACGTAAGTCAAGTACACAAAATCCATTAAGTAATATTCCAGTTCTATACAAAACATTATTATTATAAATAGAACAACAATTATTCTTAAATATAATACCAAATTTCATTGTCCAACAATAAAATGAAAATAATGATTCTAACGAGAACTGGAATACAATAACAACTTATTGACTTAATAGACTTTCCCGTAGGCAATGCTAAACAATAAGTTCCTATGGCTAATGTAGCAATATTTTCTTCATTTCCCACATATAGGATTATTTATCTTTGTTTATCTTTCTACTTCTGTTTGGTCCCTTCATAAATCTATATTTATGATAACCAAAGTCGGTATCCAATACCCAAGTAGAACATTGACCTAAAGAAAAATTTATTTTAATTGTGAACAAAAACTATATTTATAACTAAAACTTCACTAAGCTTCTTTTGGTTAGCCTCTGCAAGATGCTTCTTGCAGTTTCTTTCCAGTGTCCATGCTTATTGCAGTGGAAGCAAACTCATTTGCTATCCGTATCAGTTTTGTTCTTATTATCCTTTGTTTTTGCCTTTCTATTTACCTTCTTTGAATTGTTCTTCTTTTCAGAAGATCCTTTGGCCCCTACCAGTAGGACATGATCTTTTCTTGGTTGGAAAGTGACTCAACATTTTTCAACATGTTAAGCAAATCAGCGAGGTTGATATCTAGCTTGTTCATATAAAAAATTCACAACAATTGTGAAAGGAGTCCGGGAGTGAGTGTAAGATCAAATCTTGGCTCAACTGTCCATCCATAAACAAAACCTGTTGTCCTAATTATTCAATCAAATTGATCATGTTTAGGACATGTGTCTGTATTGTAGTGTCATCGGTCATTCTAGATCGGAAGAGCTCCTTAGATATCTGATATCTTTCAGTTCTACTTTCCTCATTATTAACTACTTGACGTGCATGAGTATAGTATGAACATTCATAGTTTTATGCTGACGCTGAAGCTCGTTACTCATGGATCCGAGCATGATGCATCGAGCCAAATGTGCATCATCTTGCCACTTTCTAAAAGTAACAATCTCTTCCTCCAAGGCATTGTCTGCAACCATTGCAGGGATAGGCATATTAAGGACATAAGATAGCTTTTCAGCTATGAGAACTATTCTCAATTTCCTTAACCAATCCGATTAATTTGGTCCGATTAATTTAGCATCTAATATGCTACGCAGTGATAGTAATTTAGACATTGTAAAATTCTGTAAAGAATTTGTAATTAACAACATTTTAACATACATTCTTTTATTAATTACCAAAATAAATTAGGTCTTTATTTTGAATTGGTATCTCCCACTATTTTCTTCAAACTATATTACCCTCAATATATATAGTTCGGCAATATCTAATTAAAGATATGCTAGTGAGAATAAGGATCTCATTTCAAATGTATATAGCCTTGTGTGTGCACAATAAACTATATATAAATAAATAGGTAGACAACTCTTGTCAATTACATCAACTATGTAACTCCTTGTATTTTGCTTCATAAATCATAATGGTTAAGTGTGTGCACATCCGAACTAAAATGATTTAAGTTAAGTCGACTCCAAAGATTTCCATATAAGTGAAGAGAAAACTACATTACCTTGTGTGTAACACAACAAAGCAAAGAATGTTCAATTCCTTATAAACATCATATATAATAAAATAACATCTTAAATATTTAATACTTGTCTTGTGTGTGCACAACAAACTCATATTAAATATTCAATACTCTATTTGTAACGCCCCCAAAATAGGTCCAATCCAACCAACCTATTCGAGAGTTGTCAAAAACATGGTACGTAAAACAACTAAAATTTTATTACTACAATCATCAATGCAAAATACAACAACACATATGTTGTGAGTTTTGATACAAATATATACCAACTGTGACTCATGTCCCAACCTTGGATAGTACGTCACAATGGCACCTTACATAAAGGTACAGTCAAAAACTGTTTTAGAAATCAGAATCTTTGGAAAGTGCTCAAGAAAACCTTTGTACATGGGAGGTCATGCGTCTAGGTTATGATAGATATCATATGTCCACAGAATTATCCTTGGTTGACCCAATAGACCCCAAAGAAAAATGAGAAGATTACTATTATATTATTTCCAATGGTGAGTATTCTCTTGACATATCATTATCTCCGCCGTCTCTAATTGAGAATATACTTCAACCAAACTCCAAGATCATATAGGTAGTGCTTGTAGATATACTCAACAATTGGATGTGCACAACCTTGTCTTATGATAACACGAAGTCGCATGTCATTAGACATCTTGTATGATAGTGGCAAAACACCCTTCCAACGTTGGGTTCGCCTCACCCTATTTGGTTCACTAAATATAACTACTAAATGATGTATAAAATACAACACACTTTTCTATACTCTTTAGGGAGAACCTCCACAACTAGAGACCACCGTTCTATTCCCCTGTTACCCCCGCTCGACCCAGCTACACTCTTATTACCTGAAAGAAATTGTGAAGCAAAAGGGTGAGCACAACTAGCTCAGTAAAGAATATTATGACTAAAGATAATTAAATTTTCAATATCCTTCATCAATAATAAATCAGAGATTTAGAACATATGGTAGATGATAAAACTTGTCAACCATAGTTGCAGCGGAACGAGCAATCCATTAGAAGAGTCAAATAGGCCATAAAGTCTATTATCTTCTCCATGTTAAAAGTTCACCAACAATGTTTTAACCCTGTAACATCAATCAACAGTTCCTATCCACAATCATGTGAATAACTCATATTCATAATTGTAGTTCTAAATTCTTTTTTCGCATTCAGGACGAAGATAATTTTCATCACTGTCTTTACCTGAAACATCAAAGATTATGGTTATACCAAATCACAGTTCATGTTCATAATCATACTAATAAATTCATCTTTGCACTACGGGCTAAAGATATTCATCAACGGTTCATCTTTGCACTACATGCCAAAGATATTCAACAACATGTCATCTTTGCACTACGAGCCAAAGATATTCATCAACAGTTCATCTTTGCACTACGGGCCAAAGATATTCATATCTCAAAGAAATACATAATCATTTCAGAATTTATATAAACCATAATTATAACCATGTTGATCAATTCACCTTGCACTTAAGCTAAAAATATTCCATTGTAAATTCAATGGTCATGATCATACTAGTCAACAATTCAACTTTGCACTACTGGCCAAAGAGAACCCATAGTCACGATCATACCAATAATCTACCTATCTTTACACTCAAGTCAAAGAGAAATTTCATCACCATGATTATAAAAATGTTATATATGATAATAAAAATAATATGATCAACAACTGCATTTAATTTCAAGAGTAAGATTCATAAATCAACGATAATTTGGTTAGAAAAAGAAACTAATTTTTATCGTGAATAGTAACTCCTGAATAGTAAATCGTGAATAGTAACTCCTGAATAGTACTCCGTATTCATACATAGTACCATATACGTAAATTATATCATATACGTAAATAGTGTCATATACGTGAATAGTGTCGTATACGTGAATAGTGATGTATACGTGAATAGTAACCCCAACACAAAAAGGTAGAATTTCCACAATAAAATCCATACCAATATCTCGGTATAATGATATTGAAAGAATAACATCATTACAAAAAAAAAACATCCCTTACAATCCCTTAAAATTCCTTACCTCAAAAGACAATTTCTTCTTTGGAATCTTTCGGATATAGTCTTTGAGGAACTTGTCAGATAGCAACACTCAAAGTATCAAAATACTCACAAGAATACGCTCGATAATATAGAGAGAAAGAGAGAAGATTTTAGTTTCTGGTGTGATTTTCAATTCTAAGCTAAGCACCTTATTTATAAGAAAATGTTTAGAACACCAAAGCAGAAAATTTAATATAATATTAATATATTATATATAAATTCCTACGCCAACCTTTGAATGCTGGAATCCCACATGTTTAACAACAAAATGAGCCCACCAACTTGTTAAAAACGTTTTTGTTGATATAAATAATTAAAACTTCTAAAAATCAATTATTTCGGAACCTCGGAACTTCAATAATTCATAATAAATAGCCCTTTTATCAGAAAAATTCGAATCTTATGTCCTTCCACAGAAAATTCAATTCTCTACAACTTTATAAGTTTAAGTTTTTTCAAACAGAAATTGACCGAAATTCACAAACGGACGATTTTACAGGCTATAATCAAATTTCAGTCAATAAATGGGCCCACAAACATGTTTAACATGTTTTAAACAATTTTTGTAACAAAAATACTCTTCCTCCTCATTTATTCATATATCCCACATTCATTGAAAAATATCACCATTATTATATTATAATAATATATTTAAATGAATTATTTTATCAGAAAAGATAAAATATCAAATTTTCAACAATTGTCACTTTAAAATTTTCTCCATCTATATCCACATAAAATGAATATTTTCCTTATCATATAAATCAATAATTAACTATTCACAAATAATATTACAGAATTACAATACTGGCAACCAGGCCGTTCCCAGGAAAGAGGGGGCTTTCTAATAAGAATTTCTCCTTACTGACGTGCAATTAGGTGACCAAACCTCTCCTTAGACAGAACTTTCTAGACATTGCCAATAATGTTATCTAGTAATATTATTAAAATAATATGAATCATTGATCTGATAATGGGAAATATTGTGTAGTGATAATTATTAAAACAACAATAATATAAATTTTAACGTAGCAATTATTGAATCAATAAAATAAAATATTGAATAAAGAATTATCGTAATAATTATTGAGTAGTGCCTTTTACGTAAGAATCAATAATTCAAAAATCATCGTGCAATACCATGTCTTGTCAGGCAACAACGCCATTCATCGTGTTTTAACCACCTTAGATTCCAACAAGATAATTGGTAATAACTACGCCTGTTATTTATTAACAACTTATACTTGTCGCTTTCTTCATCCAATCGCTTTCCGTTATGGGGCCCACAAAAGGTTTAACGTCATGTTTAATATTCCCAACAGGGAAGAATATTCCACGTACCAATTAATATTCCCCACAACAATGAGTATTTTATAACCACTTGCTTTTTTAAAATATTTACATATATCACCCTTCACTTTAACCTTTTATCAATTTAACCATTTACTGAATAGTAATTATAAGAAAAATTGAATACTTTTATTTTATAAAATTCGGGGTCTTACACTATTGTTTCTATCATGCTAGAAGGCGACGTTCGATATTCCAAATATCTTTGAACGTTACAACTTAATATAAAATATTTGAGGGGTTTGTTATTAACTTGTCTCATCTTGTTTAGCGCGCATGCACACATACACACACACACACACACACACACATATATATATATATATAAAATACGCGTCATATTAATTAACATGTGAAGCATGTTTGCATAATATATAATATATATATATATAGTATAAACATGCACATATAGAATACTATATTCTACCCGGATTGATTATGGACTTTTATTCTAATTTGGTTCACTAGAGCCACCAAGTGAACCAAAAGGTCAAACCCTAGGGGTGCAAGAATTAATATTTAAAAATAACTATTACATTTAAACTCGGGCTCTATTACAAATGAGTCTTCAAGCGCTCCTTGTTCCTTGATCTCCAATTTTTCAAAATAATTCTAACTATTCCTATTACAAAACTATTTAAAATAAATAGAAACCTTGATCAGCAGTCAATGGGAAGTATATATGAGGGAGATATAATTTACATTAAGGTAAATTAGAGAGGACGAGGTACGCAGACCCCATTTAATAAAACTCATACATTCATGCATCCAACTAAAATAAAATCTAATCACATTGGTTAATAGTCCATAATTAATCCAATTTATTATCATACACATCACCATATGCATCAATAAATAACATTCATCTCATGAATAATAAACATTCAATATATATATCGATATCATTTAATGGGCAAAATTAGTTAGCATAAAATCTAATTTTGAATCAAAATAAACACATTTATTTTAATCCAAATTTAAATCAAAATAAACCTCTTTTATTTTAATTTATCCTATTTTGAATAAAATAAACTATTTTATTTTAATCAAATTATTTAATCAAAATAAACTCTTTTATTTTAATTAATTATGGAATCCAATTCCAAGTAAAAAAAACTCATTTATTTAAAGTAAACACATTCTTTTCCTATTCACAAATAAACTCTTTTATTTTGAATAATATAAAATTTTATTTCATATCTAAATAAACTCCTTTATTTAAGGAAACATAGAATCCAATTTCAACTTCAATTAGTTAACATGAAATCCAATTTCAACTCTAATTAGTTAGCATGAAATTTAATTTTAATTTTAAAATTAAAATAAACTTTATATTTTAATTATGAAATTATTAAGAATATTATATATATATAATAAAATACAAATGATTTTGAATTTTTCGCTCATCCTAATAAATTATCCGGGTCGTCCAAAGTTTAGAATAAATCCCATCATCATCCATAGTGTATGGGAGGCACGGATATATATATATATATATATATATATATATATATATATATATATATATATATATATGAGAGAGAGAGAGAGAGAGAGAATGGATCAGTCCGTAAGTCCTGACCGGATCAAAAATCTTACTTTTTTTTTTTTTGCTTTTTTTTTAAACAACTAAAAAAAATATTTAATATTTTATGGAACTGAAATTTTTTCATAATATAATGTTTTGGGCGTGTTTTGAATACCTATACCAAAAAGTGGTGGTACAGTCTGCACAGACTGTACATACATGTTTTGTTATACGTACCCAAATCACACCCAAAATACTGTATTATGAAAAAATTTCAATTCCATAATTATTTATTTATTTTTTTTTAGTTGTTTTAAAAAAAAAATCCGAACTTTAGCTCCATCCACACGTCCTGGATTGGATCTTGCCCTATATATATATATATATATATATATATATATATATATATATATATATATATATATATATATATATATAACGTGGATCAAGATAAATCACATGTATTATATTTATACATATAATTTTAACCAAGCCGCATATCACTTTGTGCCGCAAATCACTTTGTACCATTCAAGCATGCGAATCCGTACATATATAGCACATGATTCCTTATCTTATTAATACATAACCTTTATATATATAATAAAATTCCAAGAAATCAATATTATATATGTATCATATATTATCGTGTGACTTTGATAACCAATTCATGATTTAGATTAACTTTATATCATATATAACGTAATATAAATTCATGATTCAGGTGATCTATATATTATATAATATATATAAACCAAAGTAAACTGATTCGCGTGATTTTGATTTCAGTTATTTTTTTATTTATTTTTTTATTTTATACAACAAAGTTATGGCCAATTAAATTGTTCTAAACACATATCAATATACATATCAAATTAAAAAAATTAATAATTCGAATAAAGGTTTGGCTCTGATACCACTGTTAGGTTTGTAATATTGTTGAACGCAATCAAATTGCACAAATAAGCGAAAACGTGGAAAAATCAGAGTATTAAATATTTTACAAACCATATACCCGGATCATCCTTTATGCACAATTATTAATTAAACGAAAAGATAAAGAATAAAAATCATACCCATAAAGATTCGAGCTTCCTCAGGTACAAGTTCATCTCCAAATCCTTTCGCGTTCAACTTGAATCCACCGGGTTTGGTTTCTTCTTTTGATCAACGTTAGCCACCCAAGTGTTTGGCCTTTAGAGGTGATCCACCTAGGAAGAAGAAATATGACACCCCCAAAATAGGTATACATCACCCATTCTGAGTCGCCAAATACATGGTACAGAAATAATTACAACTTCAGTAATACAATTGTCATGCAAAATATGACAACACATATACTGTGAGTTTGAATACAAATATTGTCTAATAGGCAGTATACAAACTCAAAAGGAGTCCTCATTACAATTATTGATACACTATTTTGCAAAATAGTGAGGACTACTAAAACAAGTATCTTGAATCATCACTCCATACCCCGGCTAGTTCCTACTAAATTCTCTCCTCCTAAGAAGAACAATGGAACAAAAAGGAAAAGGGTGAACTCAACTAGCCCAGTAAAGAATATTATGACTAAGATAATATACAACAAATTATCATTAGTCTTCAACAGGGAAAAATCTGATAAAATATAATAGACAACAAGTTTTAGATCAACAACTGCAGCGGAAACCGCAATCCATTAGAAGAGTCAAGTAGAGAAATAATTCTACTATCTTCTAAGTTTTAAAAGTCCATCATCAATATTTTATCCCTGTAACATCAATCAATATACATCTTGAATCAAATATTCATCTTTGCACTACAGGCCAAAGATATTTATTTGTATCACCAGTTGGTCATGTTCATCTCAACACCTGTTCATCTTTCCACTACGGGCCAAAGATATTCATTAGGTAATCATTCATCTTTGCACTATAGGTCAAAGATATTCATTAGGTAATCATTCATCTTTTAGGACTGAGGATGATGAAAAATATCTTAAAGAAAACGAATCTAGTGAAACAAAGGACAAATATTAGGGATTCGTATTACAGTTTATCCAAGTTCAATAA
Source organism: Panax quinquefolius (assembly GCA_020205615.1). Lineage (NCBI taxonomy): Eukaryota > Viridiplantae > Streptophyta > Magnoliopsida > Apiales > Araliaceae > Panax > Panax quinquefolius. The sequence goes on from CM035166.1 coordinate 90,976,947, forward strand.
TACTCCATAATAACCAATTATGAAGCAGAATTTAAAAATAAAGATCAAAACATGGATACAATCAAAGATAGTAACTATAATAGACATCTTGGACAAAAAGAAGAAAATTTCATTTTTCGATGAATAATGTCGTATTCGTGAATAAAGGTCGATATCGTGAATAGTAACCCTGACACAAAAAGGTAGAAATTCCACAATAAAATCCATACCAATATTTCAGTATAATGATATTGAAAGAATAACATCATTAGGAAGAAAATAACATCTCTTACCTCAAAATAACAGTACTTCTAATCGGAATATCGGCATAAGGCTGAAGGAAACTTGCACTGATAAATAAAAACTCACAAAGTATCTAAATACTCACAAAATATGCTCGATAAAATTGAGAGAGAAAGAGAGAAAACTTATTTCTGGTGTGATTTTCAATTCTAACTAAGCACCCTATTTATAGAAAAATGCTTAGAACGTCATAGCAGACTAACCTGCTACTTGATGGATTTACCTGCTACTATTCAAGCCCATCACTTTTGAAAATAAATTCCACCACATTTCATTACTCACCAACCAAAAGTGGGGCCCACCATATTTTTAATAAAAATATTTTATTTTTCAAAATTTCAACAATTCATAATAAATAGCCCTTTTATCAGAAAAATTCAAATCTCATGTGCTTTCCATAGGAAATTTAATTCTCTACAATTTTGTAAGTTTAAGTTTTTCCAAATTCCAAACGAAAAATGACTGAAATCCACATACGGACGATTTTCAAAACCTCCATTCTGACAAAATACTGATAAAATACCTCAGCATTAATTCCTTCATTTATAACCACATAAAATAAATATATCCAACATTTATATATATCCACATAAAATAAATATTTTCTTATCATATAAATCAATAACTAATTATTCACAAATAATATTACAGAATCACACTTATAATGATCAATTCGCTTCCGTGAAAAGAGGAGCTTTCGATAAGGATTTCTCTTTATCATAGCGCAATTAGGTGACCAAACCCCTTTCCTGAATGTAACTTCCTTAGACATTGCTAATAATTCTATCTAATAATATTATTCAAATAATATGAATTATTGATCTGATAATGGAGATATTGTGCAGTGAAAATTATCGAACAACAATAATATAAAATATCAACGTAGCAATTATTGAAACAATAAAATAAAATATTGAATAAAGAATTATCGTAATAATTATTGAGTAAAGCCTTCTTACGTAAGAATCAATAATTTAAAAACATTGTGCAATATCGTGTACATCGCGTCTAACCACTGGCGACATCGTATTTTAAGCACCGGGTATTCCAACAGTGTTGACGGTAACCATTACGCCGTTATTAATAAAAACTCAAAATTGTCATTTTCTTCATCCGACCGTTATCCGTTATGGGGCCCACAAATGGATGCGCCGTGGTACGAATATTCCCCTACAGCAAGAATATTCCACGACCAAACGAATATTCCCCGACAAAATGAATATTTTATAACCACTTGCTTATTTTGCAAAATTTGCATATTTTACCCGTAACCAAAGTATTATATCAAATTAACACTTTATTATTTAAAATAATAAATAGAGAAAATTTGATTTTATTCATTAAAAAGTTGAGGTCTTACAAGAAATATTCAAGAAGGAGGGTGGTTAGCTAAACCCTAGTTTTCTATCTCTATAGAAAAAGAATGTACTCTCCAACTCTTGGAATTACGTATATCTGATATATGATATAAGACTCCTCTTATAAAGATATCAGGTAACCCTATTTAATTAGAATTAGGTATTATTTATTTAATTAAATTTTTTTAATTAAATAGGCTCCTTAATCTTACTAGGGATAATTAATTAAACTCCTTTAACTAATTTTCCATCCTAATCCTATTAGAATAAATGAGAGTACTTATATTAAATTAATTCCTAAACTCTTTTAGAAATTAAAATAATAATAATTATAATAATATTAATAAGACTCCTCTTATTAATTTATATTTAATATTTCTAAAATATTAAATAATAAATATTAAGCTATTTAATTTATTCTATCACCATAGATTAAATTAAATATACTTAACATATTATTACGATTATGCCATTAACTTCTTAAATAATTATTCTTCCTTTTATGGTGTGACCCTTTAGGTTCTCCATATTAAAACGGTTGTGAATAAATCAATTAGAACAATTCTAATCTTATTTAAATAAATAAATGAAATAATTAATTTATTAAATAAATAATATTTTTTCTACAATAGGGATAAGCCTCCCTAGCAATTAACGACTTTCCGGATAATATAGATTTCAACATTAATCATAAAAGAACCTTTGAGTAAATAGTTGTCGTACAATTCAATCCTTCCACCATACAATGTCCCAATTAAATATAAGACATGGAATTACTGTCAAGTCTTATTTTATTTAATTTTATTTATTTCGACTCTTAAATGCACAACTCCAAATAATGCAAATTAGAAACTCCTTTCTAATTTCATTCTGCCTTGGCCAAGGACTATTGGGTTGTCATTTATCAAATCACATAGGATATTTCTCTTCTTTTACTAGTAGCGGTAGATTCTTTATCGATCATGACATTATCTCCACGCATAACTTATTATACCCAAGCATACCCTTTGATATACCCTAAGAGTCTTAAGGAATAAGTCAAAGTATAACTCATCATACACAAGATACTATGATGATCTCAAGTCCAAGGATCACTTGTACTACTATCACTCTGAGAATTCTTATCGACATGCAAGTAAAACTCCATTAGGTATTCTTTAGCTGAGCCACGCTCAAATGAACTTATTCTCTAATAAGCACCTATATACTTGCTTTAGTGTCTCCACACAAATGATCGTGAGATCAATCATCCTCATCCAACGAAGCAATCAACGTATGTACTAATCTATCCGGATTCACTAATCCCCAATTTAGTAATCCAACGATTGGGAACTATTTTAGTTTTAAGCTTTCTAAGAATTTAGATCTCATTAGAATGATCATCATCATTATTCTAAAAGCATTACTTAAAACTATGGGTTTATCACATATTATAAAACAGCATCATGTAGATAATTAAAAGCCTTTAATAAATTAATACTTTTTATTAATAAATGAATAAGATTGTTACAAAGCATATGTTTTATCATCAAACATGATTGGCTTGTGTGCATACTACTTTCAATACAGTGATAAGAAGAGTGTCGAACTCACGAGGAATTATCGCTAATATTTACCAAATACCGACTTTGTATCGCTTAAGTCTTATTCGGACAGCAGAATAACAGATATGTAATTAATCTAGTTTTATCTAATTATCAAAGCAAGTAAATGGATAACGAATGGTATCGAAGGTGCTACAAGCTAAGGTCATAACTTCACCCCACACTAACATTTTGTCAAACACCTGATGTGCTATGTTTCATCAAACTACCTAACCTTCTCTCTTTGGTCTTAGTGGTCACGACATTTTGTCGACCGAGAACACACAAGTGCTCATACACCTCTTCCGAGGTATGTACAAACATATACTCTCTAGATCCACCCAATAGGGAATAGAATAGAAAAGAACATCCAAGCTAGGAAATAATCCTACACATGTCTATGCGAATTAACCATAACAAGGATTTAACGCATAAGTTCTCAATTAGGTCACACATGGTGCACATATATATGTCTATTCTATACACAAATTATGCAGTCGAATCAAGTAGATAACTCATAATCACATGTCAATATATTAAGGTGTAAATATACAATCCTTCTTTCAATTTCATATAGATTACCAAAATCATCATTAATTTCTTAGCAAGAATCATTAAGCATGAATATATTGATCCAAACCATATGTTGCCAACCAAAGAGATAAGATATTCAATTCAAATTAACAAAGGGTTCCATTATAACCTTAGAGTCAATAATTAGTCTGTAGCTCTTAAACTAAACATTAGTAGCAATATAAACAACATTTATGAATTACAAAATCAAAGGAAACAAATAGAGAATAATAAACTCTGTCAAAGATTCTTCAGTCTCCAAGAATTCCAATCCTTTTAAGCCTCCCAATCCATGTTGCTATGTGCTCTTGAGCTCCATGAAATCCCAAACATCTCCCTAATCTATCTAAACTATATGTACAAACATTACCTACTAGAAAATGGAGAAGAAAATTACAAAAGAGAGAGAGAAACTATTTCCCAGAGAGGGATAATGAGATCAATTAAGAAGGCTATCCCCCTTAACATATATATATATATATGTGTGTGTGTGTGTGTGTGTGTGTGTGTGTTTCTTAAAGCTAGGTTAAAATCACTCTTTCTGCTTTGGTAATCGGAGGTGAAATATAGCCAGCCAAGATATAACTTTAGAATCTACTACATTGCAACGCTGGGTCAACACATCAGTCAATCAATAAGTGGTCCGCATTGCCAACAGAAGGATTTAGGTATACAAGATGCGTGGTGATGTCACTGTTGACCATGAAAGTGAAAGTATTTCGCAGCTTAGTTTTAAGATGACATATAAATATAGTAATACCGGTCAGAAAAGAAACTTGACTATTTTGCCCCTGAAGACTGGAAATTAACTAATAATTCCTGCAACACATAGAATAAGCAAAATAATAACAAAATAATATAAAAGCTATATAAACAACGAAGAACAAGCAACTTCTTAAGCAATAAAGGATCCGATTCGCGGGTATAAATCTCACTCATCATATATACTAATGTTAATGTAAATTATTGTATATTATAGGAATTTCCAAGATAGCAAGATTGTGAAGTGCATTTCACAATTATGCTTACAAAACTGACATACGCTAGTGATACACCTCTTGCCCACAAGGATGCAGTTTGGGCTAAATTTTAGGTATATTTTTTAAATTCTAACAGATGATATAATTAATGAATTAACTAATATTATTTAATAGTTTTGGATTATATTATCACCGTCTTAATAATATTATTGTTGTTTTATTTGTACAAAAGGTATATATGATACGACACATATGCATCTGTAATACATGCATTGCTTTTATATCTGAAATAAGAAGGTGATAAATAAATGGGCTTATGTATATTTTATTATCTTAAACTATTGATCATATGTGATTCACCTTTTAATTTTATTAATTATTTAATTGAACTATTAATTTTTTAATTTCATTTGATTGAGTATACCACATTAAAAATTGATTGTCTGATAGGTCATAATTGAGATGATGTGTAATAAAAAAGTAATATTTTAATTTTTAATTAAATATTTATTATAATTAAAGGAAAAAATAGGCAAATCACTTTATATTAACCATTAAAACTAAACATTTAAGGTACCTTGAAGTAAATCAATTTCAAATCAAAACAATTTGATTTGATAGATTGGATGGAAACAACCCAAGATTTCTCAACCACAAACAAAGAGATCAATAACAATAAGCACTTACCACCAAAGACATTAAATCAAACCCCAAACACCAACAATAACCATCAAGATCCAAACCCCAATAAGAGAAGTAATGATCCAAACCAACAATAACCATCAAGGTTCAAAAGGCACATATAGGGGCGACATTATATCAAAATTGCAGTATATTGCTTCACGGGTACGTATTTAGCAAAGTTTTAGTTTTAGTTTTAATTAGTATATCACATGTTAACATATTAATTTATGAGCATATTTTGAAAGAGGCTCAGTTCAGCCTATCCATTGGCTAGATGTATACGTCGTCACCCGCGATGGTTTACCTGAGGCTATCCAGATAGCGGTACTTTGATATGTTTATAAATTTTTACGTCATTCTTAAGCATTTTATATTTATTTTTAACTATTTAATTTTTAACCTGCTGACAGGACACTTATAAAAGCCTACTGAATGAACGTTGTCCTGAAGGCACCCCGCGGTCTTTGATTGATCAAGAATTGTGGGAGAGTGCATCTGTTGTGAAGAAAAACTATGTCAAAGGCCAATGACAACGACGACGACCGACTATTAGTGGCACTGGCAGCTCTGCTAATCAGTCTACTCAGTCCTCGTGTCATCAAACTTCGCACACTCCTGCTGATTGTGTAAGAGCAATATGTCATGATCAGAATCATCTTCGTACACTTGGCGGGCATCTATAATCTCTGAGTCCCGAGGAATTAGCAGATGCACTGGAGAGAGCAGCACAACACCAGGATTAGCCCGATGAGATAATCTTGTCATTGTTTAGCTTTATGTTTACCTTTGCATGTTTAGCTTAAGTACTTTACATTCAATAATACATGTTTTATTCTTTTGTTACAGCACCCCATTTGGACGATATATAGTATTACTCCGTGAAGACATTTGTATTCCCTCTTCTCTTGTTAATCGACATTTGAATTATATTTTTACCAGCTGAATGTATGGATGAATGTTTTGTATATAAATTTTACCCGGACGTTACTTGTTTATATATATGAGCAGTATGCGTGGATATTTATATTATTGTGTTGGTTTTATTAATTTATATATATATATATATATATATATATATATATATAATGGATATATCGATTGATTTGTATGGATGTTGGTTTATTTACAGATATTATTGTGTGTTGGGTTATAACGAAGGTACAAAACACATACTTTTTTTTTGGGAAAATCCACAAAACAACCAATTTTTTTAATGTTAGTATCAGCGATCGCACGCGGTCGTTAATAACTTTCAGCGACCAGAACTGAATATAATTTTGTTTAGTATTAGCGACCGCTTGCGGTCGTTAATATCAGTCGCTAACACGTGGCTCCACGTCACTCTGAAGGCTGACTCAGCCTGACTCAAATTGGCGACCCTATGATCAGTCGCTAATAGCAGTCGCGAATAAGTCGGGTCACGATGGTGTTGCATCTGCGAGATGGACATCTAGCTCCAAAAAACAACAATCGATGTCGAAGAACCGGAGGCGGTCAGATATTGATATCGGATCATCGATCGATCATTGATAAAGCGGTCATGAGATGAGCCTTTTTCTTGTAGTGAGAGAGAGGTAACACAACCAAGAGGTAGTAACATTCTAGCGAGTTGAGATAATGTGTAATTGGGGTCTTCGGTTTGTGTGTTAGGGAGGTTTTTTTTTCCAGTTTTTATTCCGTGCAAAAAGTTGTATTGTGTAGATTAATATATTGATCAAAGTTGGTTTTATGGATTAGGTCAGTTAGGACCAAGCCATGTTAAATATCGTGTTGTTTATTTTGTGCGACTTAATTTCTAACAAGTTCACAATTTTAATAGTATACATTCAATAAAAAAAATATATAATTATTCACATTTCTAAATTCATGTAATTGAATCTTTTCTTCCACACTATTTATACATATTCACCACCACAAAATCTACATATATTCAATATTAAGTCCCTTCATATTATTCATAAATTTTGTGGGCTGAATTAATTAATTACTATCTATTATTACATATTTTAAAATTTAAAATTATAATATTTAAATAAATTTCACACATTCAAACATGCCCAAAATGCCGTACTACGCCCAAACTACGTATATTAATAAAATTATAATATTAAACATGATTTTAATGCTTTATATATTGCGAGGTTGCCAATAATGCACAAAAAATGCCGTACTACGCCCAAACTTCTATTTAGAAGACGTTATCTAGATAAGATATATTTCAGTCCTCAAATTTAATAACACGTTATCATAAGAGATCTTTCTCATCAACTCAATTGTTTCCTATTGATTCAGAACCCACGTGAATTCATTTTGTATTGATACAGAACTCACGTGAATTTAGTTTGTATTGATGCAGAACTCACGGGTTTCGATTATTGTCTCATCTACATTAGTTTTGATATGTTAAAAAAACGTGTTTACACTATTTTTGGCTCAACTACACTTTTGTTGCTTTAAATTGTCATTCATTTTTAAAATTATTCTAAAAGTTTATTTTTTATCACTTAAGTCCTTAAAATAATATTTTATATCAATTTTATCTTTTTTTCCAATTTCACTTAAATTCGCCCAAATTTTAAGCCGACCACACCCATTTTGACCCGACCTCAATTTCATTAATTAATTTTTTCTAAAAATACTAAAATTTTTAAATATTTATTATAATTTCTAATTCAATTTCACTAATTGTGCGTATGTTTCATAAAATGAGTCAAGTTTATTTTCAGAATTAAAAAAGTAAGATTCAAAAAAATTACATAAAAATAAAAAATTTATTTTCAGAATTAAAAAAAAAAAGTAGAATTTTTTCATATTTTATGTAAAACTTTATTTTCAGAAAAAAAAAAACTGTCTTTACCATTATTATATGTATTCTTAATATTAGATATTTTAAAAACAAAAACTAAAAATGAAAATGAAAATACAAAAAAGTAAAAGATAAATAAAAAAAACTAATTCAATTTCTAAAAATAAAAGAAATTAAAAGTTTTGAAAATAATTATTATTTTCAGGAAAAAAATAGAATTTTTTTCATTTTTATAAAAAATGATTAAAGTTTTATAAAATATAGATTCGAAAAAAACTTTACTTTATTTTAGGGAAATTATGAATTTTTTTAAATGTATAAAGTTTCATAAAATATAGATTCAAAAAAAGTAATTAAAAAAAACTGTATTTTCATAAAAAAAAGAAATTTTTTATTTTAAAAAATTAGTAAATTTTCATAAAAATAATTAAAATTAAGAATTTAAAACTTTAATTTTTTGAATCTATATTTTATGAAACTTTACTCATTTTTTAAAAATAAAAAATTCTATATAATTTTTCCCTGAAATTAATAATTATTTTAAAACTTTTTAATTTATTTTCTAAAAAATAATGAATTAGTTTTTTTATTTATCTTGTACTTTTTTTGTATTTGTATTTGAATTTCTATTTTTAGTTTTTGTTTGTTAAATTTCTAATATTAAGAATACATATAATAATGGTAAAGACATAACTGCCCTTAATAAAATGGGTCGGTCATGTCAAAATTTGGGCGAGTTTAAGTGAAATTGGGAAAAAACGAAATTGACACGAAATGCCAGTACTTAAGGTCGCAAGTGATGAAAGATAAATTTTAAGGGCGATTTTAAAAGTTGGTGACAATTGGAAGAGTCAAAAGTATCATTCAACCGATTACTCCCTCCGTTCCTTAATACAATATAAGTCGTTTTAGAAAAATATTTTTGTTCCTTAATATAAGTCGTTTGAGAATTTCAAGTAAGCATTAATTATTTGATTTTCAATATTACTCCAAGTGTTAAATGTAACTTTGATTCTCTCACTATTTTTTGTCCAATAAATAAAACACTCTTTTTTCAATACAAGGGCAATATAGACAATTGTTATTATATTTAATGCTTTACAATTATTTCTTTAATACTTGTGCACAACTTTAAAACGACCTATATTAAATAACGGAGGGAGTATATTTTAATGGTGCTGTGAATTTAAGACTTAAATGCTACATTTTTAAGTAAAAAAGTTACATTTATAAGAAGCTGTATTTTTACAAACAAAATAGTCAAATAGATTTTAATTGTATCAAATGCTCTTAAGTCCAAACTAAACATTGTACTTGGACAAATTCAGTGCGGGTAAACATGAGTTTTTCTGTATCAAATTTATTTTTTCTTTAATTAGAGTTAAGTCATTCGATTTATGATATGCTGATTATTTAAGTGAACATATATACAAAGGTTTTTTTTTTTAAATAGTGTAAATTTTGAGTTCGAAAATATTTCCAAAGAAATTCAATAATTATCTTATATGATCTTTGTTCTAAATTATAAGATTAGAATTGATTTTTGAAAGTTAAATTAATACATTTTCAAACTCAAAATTGAGATGATTCATTAAAATTTAGACACAATAAATATTACAATAATTAATTTGTAATATTCATCTTAAGGTACTTAAAAAAGTCAATAATAATCTTATGAGAATTAATTGTATATGGACTGCTAAACTAGTGTTTTTGCAACATTCAAGAAGAATCACACAATTTTGTATTTTTTTAGAGAAAATCAATAAGTTTTGACTCTTTTAATAGATTATGTAATATTATTTATCATGGTAAAATCTATTTGATAATTTTAACACAATCAAAATTTCTTGATTTTCTTTCAAATTGTAGAGTTGGTAAATTCATATAGGATTCTATAAAAATACTTATATAGTTTATTCTCTAATCTTATGAGCTCTTCTTCTACACGGACATTAAAATTGGACATTAATGCATTTGAATTTTATCTATTTATATTTTTGCCCTGCATTAGGAATCAAAATACAAATTACTAAAATTCAAATACACTAATATCCAATTTTTATATTCAATTTTAATGTCCACAGAGTTTTTGCTAATCTTATGCATCAGAATGGGGGAGCAATGGTGGACCCAAGCACGGGGCAAGGGGGCACTTGCCCCCACTGAAATTTTAGGAGGTTAGGGGGTCAACATAAAAAAAATTATTTGAGGAGGTGTTAAATGAAATTTTTATGTTTGATACTCTCTTCGTTCCTTAATATAAGTCGTTTTAGAATTGTACACAAGTATTAAGGAAATAATAACATTAGATATAATATCTATTACTCCCTCCGTCCCATATATAGTTATAGGCTGATTTCTTTTGGCACATAGTTTAAGAAAATCAGTTTAAGTGGTAATTTTTAATATAATTTTTCATATATACCTATTAATATGGAATTAATGAATAAGTTAATTACTCCTTACTTATCACATTGGAACTCTCAACTTCATTGATTGACGTATATTGATCATTAAAGTCCATAACTATAGAACTTTAACCAAATAGAATACGATATTAAATGTGGTGATAAAAATAATGACATTGAATGTTGTTTCTTCAAAAAAAGAGTAATGGTTGAATCTTTATTATAAGGGCATAAAAGTAAAACAATGAACCAACTAAATTTTATAAATAGTAAGTAGCCTATATATTGGGACATCTCAAAATGGAAAATCAGCCTATAACTATGGGACGGGGGGAGTATTTATATTGTCCTTGTATTAGAAAAAAAGTGTTACTTATTGGGCAAAAAATAGTGAGAGAACCAAAGTTATATTTAATACTTGGGGTAATATTGGAAACTAAATAATTAATGATTATTTGAAATCTTCAAACGACTTATATTAAGGGACAATTAAAAATATTTTTCTAAAATGACTTATATTAAGGGATAGAGGGTGTTTAAAAAACTATTAGAATACTTATAGTTAAAGCCTTGATATTGACTACAAGTATTCATGAAATAATGAGATTGGTCTTAACACCTTTCTCAAATAATTTTTTTTTCACTTTTTCATTTGGTACATTTTTTTTTCTTTTTCGTTTTTTTTTTTTTCACAAATGATAAACATAAGTTTAATGGAAGATATACTAAAATTATTATTTTAATATATTTCCATTTATAAAAAAATTGTGCTTTTTATTGTTTTAAAATATTCTTAGTTGATTTAATTATTAAAAATATAAATAAATAATTATATTTTGATTTAAAATGTAAACTAAGATACACATGATTATATTTTGTGAAATGATATTTTTTTCCGAATTTACCTCCACTGAATTATGAAGATGGATCCCCCCAATATTTATAAAGTGTGGGTCCTTGCATGGCTAGCTGCTGCTTATAAATAAACTATTTTATACTGTTACTTGAACAGGAGGTAGCTAGCATAGAATGAAGTCAATCAAAATCATGTCACCATTCAATATAACTCTGATAATTTTCCTAAGCTTGAGCATTTGCTTTTGCGTAGGTGATGCTCAAGTGGCCGGATATCGTTTTGTCCAACGATGGCCACCTGCAGTTTGCAGCGTTACCCCCTCGTTATGCAGCAGACTTGTTCGACGATTTACTGTTCATGGCCTTTGGCCCTATAACAGCGCTGGTACATCCCTGATAAATTGTCGAGGATCTGCATATAATGTTGCCTTGGTAAGTTTCAGCTAATTTATTGTCGACGATTTAGTACTATTCACGTTTTGCAGCAGACTTGCTCATATAATTTCAGCTATTATATGAACAATTTAGGAATAAAAAAAAAGTTTACCAAGCTTATTTTCAATCTTTAGATTTCCTATGATTTTGCCCAAGAAAATTTCAAAGGATAATTGGATTTAATTTTCTTTACCTTTCTAAAGCTTTTTTTTTTTTACTAAAAAACCTTAACAATAATAAAGAAAATTGGATTTTATTTATTTTTTATTTTTTGAATTTACGACCCTTTCTTGTGATTTTAAACTTACAAACAAGGTGGGCTAGGGATGCATGCAACTTTTCTCCAAAGGGTTGGAATAAATTCAATTCTCCCTTTAATTAACAATAAATACTAATTAGCCATTTGGCTTGTTAATGAGGTAGTCCATGTCTTCTCTGTTGGAACACAGGTCTCTTCCTTCCGCGCCCAACTAGATTTCGCATGGCCTGATTTTACACGGAATAATCAACCTCAAAATTTGTGGAGGAATGAGTGGAATAAGCACGGGACATGTTCGGAATCCATATTGCCTCAGGCAAAATATTTTAACAACTCAGTGAATTTGCATACTCGCGCTAATATACTGTCGATACTTCAGGGACAAGGTATACTTCAGACTTTTATTGCAATTAGACATGCATAACAGGATTTGATAAGTTTTTGTCAGCGGTATATATTAGGACTCAAACTATATAACAATTATTCCAATACACCCCCAAGGGGTCTTAATATATATATATATATATATATATATATATATATATATATACACACACACACACACACAACCGTTTTGAAACTAAATTATAAAATAAAATTTATTATTTTATAATTTTTAATAAATCATCTCAATATTAAATTTTAAAATGTATTAAATTGATTTTTAAAAGTTATCTTATAATTTGTAAGAGAGAAAGTCCTATTATTTTTCTGTCGGAGTATGACTAATCATACTATTTTTTCTCTCTCTCTCATAATAACCTTCACGTTTTAATTATCAATTTTTTATTTATTATTATTTTGATTCTAATCGTATTTTGTTTAAAATATATAGAAATCAATCCAGACAGGTACGAGCTATTGCGTTCAAGATATACTCAAGTCATTCCCTAATTACAAAATTGAACTTAATTGCAAAACCAATTCCGCTGGAGATGTTGTACTCTTTGAGATCTTTACCTGCGTTCATTTAAATGGAAGTTACGCCGATTGCCCGGGAAACCAACTGATAAATTGTGGCACCCCTAAGGCGGGAATCAAATTTATTAGATGAATAATATATATATATATATATATATATATATATATATATATGTGTGTGTGTGTGTGTGTGTGTGTGTGTGTGTGTGTATCATGGACTGTTGGAGTATGTAACTGTATCATTTCTGCCAAAAGCGAAGGCCAATGAGGTCCTAGGTTTGTAATAAATAAAACGTACATGCATGAAATGTTGAAATAAATGCACTCTAATAGTGTGTTGACAATGTAATCTTTGGACTAGGATATTTTTCATTTCAAATAAAATCTCGTTTTGTTGGTTTTGATTGTTTGGTTTCCGTTTTATAATTGAAGTAAAAGCACATGAGCCCAAATTGAAATTCTAATGCTTTTTTGTTGGAATTGACTAATTTGGCTTTCATGTCACACAAGATATAGTTTCACCGTATCTTGTGGTATTTGACTTGTATTTAACTCAAATCTCTCCAAGAAAATTTCCAAAAACCTTTCATTTACTCTATTGAACAAATTTGCACAAAATTTTTTCTTAATGTTGTGATTCTTGCACAAATCTAGTCAAATAACGATCATAATTCCCCTTCATATTCAAATAAAAACCTTCGAGCTCCCTACCGATGCCGAAGGAATGAGCCGCGAGTCGAGGAGCTTGAGAATTCTCCCAGATTCTCAAAAGCTCCATCCCAAATCTTCGATTCGTAGGATTCGTAGGTAGTCTTAGGCTATGTTTGTTTGTAAAAAAAATATATTTGAAAATGAACTATTGCCATAATTTAATACTATTTTGGACTATTTTATTTCATGATTGAGGATTAATAGTCTTTTAAATAGTATTATAGAGTATTTTTTGTCATTTCTAAGGCTATATATGATGTACTATATAATCCCATAATGAATGTGTGATTAATAGCCCCATTTTAAGTTGTCAAATGTCTTTTATGAGACTAATCACATTAAGGGACTAATAGTCCCTTTTGAAAGGATTAAATAATTAGGAGTGATGTTAAATTAAGATAAATCAATTTTAAATATATTTTTTATAAACAAACATGACCCCTAGAGAATAAACAACATTTGAAAATGAGTACTTATATTTTATGGGCGGGGCTCAAGAATCAAGATCATGAACAATTGGATTCCTAAACTTTATTGGATCTCTTCTTTTTTCTTCTTTGAATAATTGGAATATAATTATCCTTTGCAAACAATTACTGCATCATTCTTACTTGGTTTTTGTCTTTAGAGAGAAAGTGGCCAAATCGTATTTTTATAGACAAAATGTATTGAAAATCGGTGCACGTGACAATTTCTAACAAAAATTAGGTCAAAATATCGAATTAAGTGTGTATGGTTACTAAATCGTACTAGAGAGTTCATATTGGAGGATATTGATAATTTGCGGACTCTATTATCAAACGAGTAGAACTTTAAGCGACTGAACTGCTATTAACCCTATTTGGAAATACTAATTTACCTCATAGAATTCTGACATTTTCTTTTCTTATATTTGGAAATACTAATTTACCCCTTTTTTTCTTTTAATTTTTTAATTTTTATTTTTTGCTAATTTGACACACGCACCACCACACACTAGGGTCAATTTGCAAGAATTAAATTGGAACCAAAACCGCACTAAAAAAAACGCATCAATCAAGACTAATTATAACCGCACTAATTGCTCCGGTATGTGGGGTTTTAGGTGGGTTGTTCCGGTTTGGTTACTAGCCAAAACCGCACGCATAAAACCGAAACCGCACCATGTGTGTGTATGTATGTATTATCTCTAGTAAATTCTAAATTTACTTTTCACTTGAACACACTCAGAGAAAATTTCAGTCTTGCATTGTCATTTTTTCACCAATTAAAAGAAGATGGTTAGAGGTTATAGAGTCAAAAATTGAGCATTTGAGTTTTGGAATTTCGGATTAGTTTGATGCGTTACTGGAGGGGCTTATAGCTGAGAGGCCAAATTCGTTGGTTCGAACACTTGATGCATTGGTTAAGGTCTATGCTATAGTAGTAATAGTCTAATAGATTAATTTTCAAATTAGGTACAGTTAGGATTATATTCTATAAGTCCTCTCTGCAATATATAAGATAGAATTTCATTATATCTTTATTATATACTTTTAATTTTTGGGGAACTAGATAAACCTTCTTACTTGTTATCGAATATATGGTCTCCGTTGTTTTATATATCGTATCTTTTAGTTTTAGAGTATCATTCATTTATTATAAACTAAAACTATTCAATGTGTCTCACTGTTCTATGATTTGATGATGAATTTGACATGTTTGGCAAAAGGAACTTTGGTTCTATGATTTGATGATGAATTTGACATGTTTGGCAAAAGGAGCTCTGTGTTAAATTATATTGAAGGCTTAGACCTCTTTGTTGTTTCAATTGATTTTGGAATCGAAACCGCACCAATCACAAGCGATTTTGTGTACGATTTTGAATTTGTCAAATCGCACCTAAGCGGTTTCGGGTGCAATTTGGACTTCAAATCGCACCATGCTCACCTCTACCACACACACCTCTTAAGAATTGAACCTCCAATCTCATGGTAAACATGGCTTAGGTCATACCACTAGGCCAAAGACCTTTGGTAACAATAAGAGTTTTTCACCAAACGAAATTAAATGGAAAAACAATTTGGCACAGTCGATGCATTTTTAATTTCCAGCAAAATCATAATTCGTTAATGAATTTTAACTATCTCAAATGTAAAATGCATGAAGAGATGTAAATTACATCCACACCATCAATGCAAATTATTATTTATCTGTGCAATTTATGGTTCATCGTTCAATTTTATATTTTGATGTTTGGAATAAACTATTTTTACTCGTAAAACATATCAAATAATTAGTAATACTTGAGACATGAGAGAAAATTAATTAGTTTAGATGTCTTATTAAGGATAGCTGGGAAACATTTTGATTTTTTGCTCGAAGCGCAAAATCAACAGAGATAAAATTGTCAACTATGTTGGATTTCATTATTCAAAATTATATGATAGGAATTATGGATCGATAAAGCAAAAATTTAACCTTTTGCAGTTTAAACTTTTCAAGTTTTAAATTTTGGTTGTTAAATATGTTATGAAACAAAAAAGGAAACTATATATATGTATTAACTTATTTTGTAGAAAATATTTGTCAAGGCTAGTACTTGGTACTATGTCCTTAAGATAATTATGTCTTTCGTATGGTGCTCAGAGTTGATAGCACTTGTCTTCCAAAATACAATGACACCGAGTACTTTTGCAGTACTACAAAAGTATACTCTACGAACCAAAGATATGCTCTGACTCTCTCTCAAATTTAACTAAGGAAACTGATGAATAAAATATATACTAGAATGCTCTATTATGCTTGAATGCTCGAGAATTGAATGATTGAAAAGACTGGTCCCTCCTATCTATTTATAGGAGGTATTGGTGATGTGACAACCCGAGAATTTAGAAAATTTTTAAAATCATACTTGATTGATTTAAGGTTCATTGTTAGAACCTAGACAAAAAATAAGTGTATGAAATTGGTAGTTCTGTAATGAAATTTTAAGGATTTCAAAATTCTGTGAAGGATTTTAATAGTTTATGAGTATATAAATTATTTGATGATTTATGAAGGACGTGTATGTAGACGTAATATGGTAAATATATTAAATTTTATTTGCTATAAGTAAATAAATTTATATAAAAAATTTATAATTTGAGAAAATAAAACTATTAATTATTTTCTATATGTGACGTGTGCATGTTTAGTGCAATTGGTAATTGGGAGTCAGTGAATATATATATATAGGGATTCCATCACAAGAACTGGGTTGTTGAGGAGCAACCTGATTTGGCCACCGCTACTACTGCACTTAAACATAAAAAAAAAAAAAAATATTGTCTAAGGCCTAAGACAGTAGTAGCGGTGGCCAAAATGGGTTGCTTCCCAAACAACCTAATTCATGGGATGGAATCCCATATATATATATATATATATATATATATATATATATATATATATGTGAGTTTATTACGTGGGGAAAATAAAATTGTTGGGATCAATTTGCATAATGAAGCAAAAGCAGAGCGTTAAGCATATAATATTTATAGATACTTTTACCCAAGAGTATTAGAATAAATTCTTATACTAAATTAATTTAATAAAGAAAATGTATTATATTTATCTTAATATTTTAACTAAGTAAATAAATTCTCCATTGAATTTATGTTAATGAGGTAAGGTTATTATATTATAATATATTGGGTATGTAAATAATTGTATTTGCATAAGGAATTATATGTAACATATTTATTTTTGTAATTATAAAATAAATATGTAATTTAAGTAAGTTATGTTATATTTCATATAAATTATATATTAAAGATGTGATATATAAATTATATGATTTCATGGGGTAAAATAGTTTAAGGAGATTTATGTATTAACTTATTTGATTAAGTAATTAAGTTACTAAGGTTGAGTAATTAAATTACTTAACAAAAGTATTAATAGAATAGTTGAATTAATTATTTAATTATTAAGTCAAATGTAACAAGTAAATTATCAAATACTAAAAGATAAGACTAAATCTTGTGACTCATCAAAGGAAGAGATTTGGTGGAGATTGTAATTAAGCACATGGTTAATTCATTTGGCAATATTTGTTCCAACAACTCTAGCCATGTGTCACCATTTTATTTTGCCAACATTCTTAACCAAGTGTGCAAGTAAAGTGATAAGGATTGGAAAGATATGAAAGAGATATGGAAAGATATGAGAGAAATATGGAATGATATGAAAAAGATATTGAAAGATATTAGAGAGATATGGAAAGATATGAAAGAGATATGGAAGGGATTTTGGGAGATTTTATATATACATACATATGTTATATATATGCTTTTCTCCTACTATAAATATCCCTCGTCTATTTTGCAAATAAATTTTTTCATCTCACTTCTTATGTTAGATAACAAAAAAGAACCAAATAGAAAGAGAGAGGATCCCCTTGATAGATGAAGAATTCCATGCCTCCTAGCTTCATAATCTAGTGTGGAAAAGAAGGATGAAAGCCATGAATCTAGGTATAAACCCTAACTTCAAGCTTTATGTACTTTTATTTTTATAGTTTGATGAAGTTGTGTTTTTTTTAAATTAAAAACTTTAGATCTACATGTTTTATGGTGTGTTATGTGTAGATCTAGACATTTTAGGTGTTACAAGTTTGATCCAAAGAAAGTAAAATGAAGGTAGTTTTTAAAACTTAGAAAAAATTAGTGGACTGCTTCTCCTAAACAGAAAATTCGGGATTAGCTAGGATGCTCAGAAAATTCTGGGCTTTTGGTATGTTATAGTACACTCAATAAGCTTTCCATAGACTCCGGAACGGACTAGATCCGAATCGGAGGAGAGAGTTATGACATTTCAAAGTAGTAGTGTCAAAACTGTCCAACAAGTGCGGTGCAGTCCACTTGAACGGAATTTCTGGGCTGATATGTTCGGAATCTGGAAAAATATCAGTAGGGAAGAGTTGTAGTCCCGGAAGTTATCTTCGCGTGGGCTCAAGAATCGCCTAAAAATGTTTTAAAACGAAAGCGTTATGACTGTTTTAGCGAAAGAGGGTAAATCTGGGAAAAAGATGAAAAGCTATGCAGTGGACATTTTTGGGGCTGTTTTAGAAGTGTATAAGAGGTCCAAATTACCGGGTGTTATTTTTTAAAATATTTGGTATGCCGTATAACATATCCAAAAATCAGATTAATAGGAGTTACGAGTAATGCGTGAGAAATTCATAAGTAGCTAGTTCGACAAATGGCAACAGAGCGGTGAAGACAAATACAAAGAAATGACGGCGTCTGTAGCTTAAGCGTCTTGACAAGCAAATCTTCTTCAGACAAATTACTGACATGCTTTTTGCTCGATGTTTTGATTGATTTCCGTAATTGATTTTCGTGGTTAGAAATTTTTCTAAAATAATATGACATAAGATCTATAACATGCCCAAAAATTTACTGTTATAGGACTTGTGGTTTGAAAATTAAAAATTTGCAAAGGAGCATGTCAGAACTTAAAAACGAGCGAACGCCGAGCGTCGGCTCGTCGAGCGATTTTGACGTTCGACGTTTCGAATCGCGTTTCGGCGAAATAATAAGTATTAATAAATCTAATAAAGTCCTACGGGACGAGATTTAGCTATAAATGATATTTTACGCCAATAAACTTCTTTTCAGGCATAAATAAAGCAATAAAAATATGTAATAAATATAAATTACATATTTTTATATTATGGTATAAGAAAATATTTTATGTAATTGGTTTCCGTAATTGGTTTTCGAGGTTAGAAATTTTTCTAAAATAATATGACAAGATTTATAACATGCCCAAAAATTTACTGTTATAGGACTTGTGGTTTGAAAATTAAAAATCTGCAAAGGAGCATGTCAGAACTTAAAAACGAGCGAACGCCGAGTTTCGGCTCGTCGAGCGATTTTGACGTTTGACGTTTTGAATCGCGTTTCGGCGAAATAATAAGTATTAATAAATCTAATAAAGTCCTACGGGACGAGATTTAGCTATAAATGATATTTTACGCCAATAAACTTCTTTTCATGCATAAATAAAGTAATAAAAATATGTAATAAATATAAATTACATATTTTTATATTATAGTATAAGAAAATATTTTATGTTATTTTTAATGACTTTTGATATTTTTTTAATGAGATTCATTAATAAATTAATATTAATGGTGATTAATTAATTAATTAATTTAATAAATATATTAAATACATTATGGAAAATTAGAAATAATTCTTTGAAAATCATACAAAAATGATTTAAGGGTTAGAAAAATATTTTAAATATAACTTTCAAAATTTTGTCATGAAAATATTAATATTTTAATATTAATATCAATTATCGAGATAATGAATTTAGTCATTAAATATGATTTTAAGGTATTAAAATATTGTGTGATATTATAAATATATTATAATATTATGTTTTGATTTTCATTAATATTTGGTATTAAATAAATATTAATGATAAAGGAATTATGTGGTATTTATATAAATACGATATTAGTGATTGAAAAATCATAATAATTGATAATAATTATCTGAAAATTATTAAAAGCCTATGATTAATGTTTTGACTGATAATAAATTATCTAAGATAATTGTTAAGTGTTCAGGCAGAGTTTAATGAAACTTAGACTCGAGAAAATTCCGACTTAGGCAGTTAATATTAGAATTGCACTCAACTCAACTTTCGACCGTAATAGTTTGACTTGAGGCTAGGTGTTATGTGTTGTATAGACTGATAGGGTTATGTGTTTAGGTTATTTTTAAATACCGTGATGATATTATTCTAACTTAGAAATACATACTATTAATAATAGGTCTTCAGACAAAGCTTATTAAATTGCATAGCAGTAATCAACGGTTTAGGCAAGTTTTTCTTAACTCTACTAAGAGTTGTTTCATTCGGATATGCTTATGGTTAATCATTGCTGATTGCCATGTAGAATTGTACTCTGTACATATTGCATGTATAAGTCAGGTATGAAAGACTGATCACCTTCATTACCATTCGGTTAAGATATATTTGTTCATGTTCAATACTTGTTCAGTCAAAAGTTTGTTCCTGCTAGTTCATAATTATATTGTTGAATTATAGCCAACTTATTATTCAGACTCTTTCAATTATGATATATTGTTAAATTATTGAACTTAAACTTGTTGGGCAATTTTATGCTCACCCTTGCTATATCATGATAAAACATTGCAGATTAAGACGAATACGTCGGATACAAGGAAAGGTCAAAGATAGTTCCAGCTTTAGTATATGTGTGCAGCTAAATTTGTATAAGTATTGTATATTAATGTTATTGTAAGTTAAATAAGTTATGAATTGTGTATTAAGTTAAGGTTACTCGACCTTGGGGAATAGTGTGTAAAGTTTATTGTATAAATAATTTATGTTTATATCTTCCGCAATAGTTATAGAATGATTGAACCGAATCCGCGGTGATTTGGGACCCAAATTTGGGGATGCCACAGTTGGTATCAAAGCTGTAGGTTATGAACCTTAGGTAGAAATACCTGAGACTAATAACCGTAGTGATTAGGATAAGTACTAACTCAAATAGAGTTAGTTGGTCAAGAAGATTCAAAAAGCGAATCTCGGAAAGTTATAAGATCATGACGTTCCCTAACTCTGATAATAAAGTTGAACAGTAGTGGTGAATAGATAGAGTCTAAAAGACTAAAAGTACAGTGATAAGAGATCGTAAAACAAAACGATCAAGACCCATTTTCAAGAAGGTCAATCAACAAGTCGACCACCTCTGTTGCTCGGAAGTGAAAACTTCAACTTTTGGAAGTTCAAAATGATGATTTATCTTAAGCGAGACCCATGGGAGTGGTGGGTTGTTGAAAATGGGCCAGTCATTCCAAGACATGATGATGGGAGACCAAAGAATCTCATGGAAATGGATTCCAATGAATCGTACATGGTATCCTATAATTCCAAAGCCATGAATACGCTGCTGAGTGGAATGATTCAAGCTGAAATCGATAAAGTCTCTGCGGTACTACTCGCAAAAAGAAATATGGGACACAATCATCATGAGCCACGAAGGAACAACTAAAGTAAAAGAAGTCAAGCTGAGCATGTTGATGGAAGAATATGAACTTTTCAAGTTAGAGAAGAATGAATCAATCAAAGAAGCTCAAGCTAGATTCCTCACACTGATGAATTCACTAAGTATGCTCGGCCGAAAAATTAATCAAAAGGAAATAAACAGAAAATTACTTAGAGTCATGCCCAAACGATTTGCACCAAAGGTTACAACCCTTCAAGACTCAACAACAATCAAGATTTATGGAAACTCTCACTGTTTGGAGAACTTGAAGAATTTGAGAATCAACTAAAGAGGTATGATGAAGAAGATGAGGGACCAAAAAGGAAGACCTTAGCATTACAAGCGGAAAGCTACTTGGAAGGTGATGATGAAGACTCCGATGAAGAAATAGCTATGATGACCCGAAAATTGAGAGAGCTGATTAGAAAGAAGAACAAATCAAAATTCCAAGGCAAAACATTCAACAACAAGAAGGACTTCAAACAAAAGCCACAAGAAGAAACTTGTTATGAATGTGGAAGGCTAGGTCACTACAAGAGAGAGTGTTTTCAAATCAAAAATAAGAACAAAGGAAATAATTCAAAAGGAAAAGCATTTATGACATGGAGCGATGATGAATCCGATTATGATGATCAAGATGATGAAACTGCTCAACTATGCTTCACTGGGTTAAACAGTCAGGAATCATCCGAGGTAAACTCTGAACTTGGCGAAATTACTATTTCTGATTATCTTGTTTTAAAAAATGAAAACATTCGTATTAAAGAGAAAAATGCTCGTTTAAAAAATTGGATAAATGATCTAATGAAAGAAGTAGAAACTTTGATTGAGGAAAAATAAGAAATAGTTAAAGATTGCACATCTAGTGAAGTATCTAAGTTAAATGCTAAAATTGATTATTTAGATATATAACAAAATTCTATATAATCGTGCAAACAAGTTGAATGAAGAAAACAATGCTCTTAAAAAAGAAAATGAGAATTTAAAAGAAAGTTTAAAAATGAGAGATACATGTATTGATGCGTTTAATGATGGAAAAATAGTTAACGTACAAAATACTAATGAGGAAGAAATAGTTTCATTAAAAAGGGATCTTGCTAAATTTGTTCAAGGAGAAGAAAATCTAAATATTATGTTGGGAGGTCAAAGGTCAAGTCTAGACAAACAAGGTATTGGATACAATCCTGTCAAGAACATAAAAAGTAATACTAATAAAATTAGAGTAATAAATAATAAACCAAGAAACAAGCCTCTTTATTGCTCACCTTTTGTTACTTGCAAAAAATGTGGTTTAAAGGGACATTTTGATACTAATTGTAATAAAATGAAAATAAAACAAGTTTGGGTAAAAAAAGGAGAATTACTTGCTACTAACAAAATCGGACCCAAACAAATGTGGGTACCAAAACGATGAGCTACTTATCTGTTTTTGTAGGTATGCTTAAAAGCTAAAGTACCATCACATAAATGGGTACTAGATAGTGGATGTTCCAGACACATGACAGGTGATAGAACTAAATTTACCTCACTTGTTACAAAGAAGGGAGGCACAGTTTCTTTTGGAGATGACACTATATGCTAAATCATCGGTAAAGGAAAAGTTGGAAATGGTAAGGTTTTCATTGATAATGTCCATCATGTTGAAGGATTGAAATATAATTTAATTAGTGTAAGTCAACTAATGGATAACGGTCATAAAGTAATATTTGGAAAAAGATAAATGTGCTATTATTCATGCTTCACATAATGTTCCTTTAGTAGCCAACAGGGAAGGTAATATATATACAATCAACTTTGAAAATCAAGATGAAGATATTTGTTTAGTCATTATTCAAGATCAAACCATTCTATGGCATGAAGGTTAGGGCATGTGCATATGGAGCTAATTAACAAGCTAGTTTCAAAAGAGCTTGTCAAAGGATTACCAAAGCTGAAATATGAAAAGACGGGCATATGCAATGCATGTCAGCTAGGTAAGCAAGCAAGAAATTCTTTTATAAGCAAAAATCAGGTATCAACTTCTTCTCATCTTCAATTATTGTATCTTGATCTATTTGGACCCGAGAGATATGCTAGTATAGGAAATAATCATTATACTTTTGTTATTGTGGATGATTTTTCAAGATTTACATGGGTTTTATTCTTGAAAAATAAAGATCAAGCTTTTGCAGAATTTGAAAGGCTCATAAGGAATGTTGAAACAAAACACAACATCAAACTAATTAGTATAAGGAGTGACCATGGTGGTTAATTTGGAAAGGATTTTATACCATATTGTAATGAGAAAGGTGTTACACATGAGTTCTCCACGCACTAAGAACACCACAACAAAATGGAGTCGTGGAACGAAAAATCGTATTTCTCAAGAAACCGCAAGAACTTTGCTTCAAGAAAGTAAACCGCCTAAGAGATTTTGGGCAAGAGGTCAAGTAATCTTGCATGTTACATTTTAAATAGAGTACTACTTAGACCCATTTTATTAAAGACAAAGATATGAGTTATTAAACAAAAGGATTCCTAACATTGGTTATTTTAAAGTATTTGGTGCTAAATGTTTTGTTTTAAATACTTATGGAAATCTTGGTAAATTCGATGCTAAATCAACCGAAGCAATCTTCCTTGGTTATTCATTGCATAGTAAAGAATATAGAGTTTATAATCTTGATAAGTCAAAAGTTGAAGAATATGTGCATGTTATTTTTGATGAGCTTAACATTGATCTGACAAAAGAAGAAAGTGAGATTTTTGCAAAAAAAGATGCCCAGATTCGTGGAACTAAAATAGCTGAATCCAGACAGACTGAGCCGTCTGTATCAGAAGAAAGATCAAGCGAATCAGAAAAACAAACAAAGGAAAACAGACAGCTTGAGTCGTCTGTTTTAGAAGATAACACAGACTTGCAAACATCTGAATCCAGACAGATCGAACCGTCTATTTTAGAAGAAAACTCAGATGATCAGACCGAGACAACAACTCACAATCAAGAATAGGAAGCAGAGGAGCAAATGTCAAATATTAGACTTCCCAGATAAACTAGAACTGTGAGAAACCATCCTCCAAACCTGATCATAGGTGATCCCAACACTTGGATGAACACTAGAAGAAAAGCAAGGAATTATTGTGCATTTTCAGCCTTCCTTTCGCAAATAGAACCAAAGAGTGCCAAAGAAGCAATCGAAGATGAATATTGGTCTATTGCCATGAAGGAAGAATTAAACCAATTCGAAAGGTGTCAGGTATGGGAACTTGTTAAACCTCCTAAGGATACTTCTATAAATTGGTACAAAATGAATTTTCAAAAATAAACGAGATGAAAATGGCATAATCACTAGAAATAAAGCTAGATTAGTAGCTCAAGGCTATAACCAACAGGAAGGAATAGATTTTGAAGAAACGTTTGCCCCTGTTGCAAGGTTAGAAGCAATAAGAATCTTATTAGCCTATACATGCTATAGACAGTTTAAATTATATCAAATGGATGTGAAAAGTGCCTTTTTAAATGGTTATTTAAATGAAGAAGTATATGTTAAACAACCACCCAGATTTGAACATGAAAAATATCCACACTATGTGTTTAAACTGAAAAAGGCTTTGTATGGATTAAAACAAGCTCCAAGAGCTTGGTATGAAAGATTAAGTAAGTTTTTACTAGATAATGGTTTTAATTACTAGTGAAATTGACTCTACTCTTTTTATTAAAACCAAAAACAAGGACTTACTAATTGTTCAAATTTATGTGGATGATATAATTTTTGGAGGTACTACTAACTCTTTGTGTGAGTGGTTTTCCCAATGTATGCATAATGAGTTTGATATGAGCCTTATGGGTGAGTTAAATTATTTCCTGGGGCTTCAAATCAAACAATCCAATGAAGGGATTCACATTCATCAATCCAAGTATGTGAAAGAGCTATTGAAGAGATTTGGTTTTGAAAATACCAAACCAAAGTCAACCCCAATGAGCACAACTGTCAAGTTAACAACCGATACTACAGGTAAAGATGTTGAGGTAACTATGTATCGAGGTATGATCGGTAGTTTACTTTATTTAACTGCATCAAGGCCAGATATTATGTATAGTGTATACTTATGTGCTAGATTTCAAGCTCAACCAAAAGAGTCTCATCTTCAAGCGGTAGAAAGAATATTTAAATATTTATCTGGGACAATTAATCTTGGCTTATTCTACCCTATATCTCCAAGCTTTGAACTCATTGGATACTCAGATGCAGATTATGCAGGGTGCCAAGTTGATAGAAAAAGCACAAGTGGAGCCTGTGAATTTTTAGGGCAAAGCATTGTAGCTTGGCACAACAAGAAACAAACATCAGTGGCCCTGTCAACTACGAAAGGTGAATAGTTGGTGGCAGGTAGTTGTTGTTCACAACTTTTGTGGATGATACAAACTCTTCATGATTTTAATGTGATATGTGAAAATGTGCCTATTATGTGTGACAATACTAGTGCAATTGATATTTCAAAAAATCCGGTGCTTCACTCTCGTACTAAGCATATTGAAGTGAGACATCATTTTCTAAGAGATAATGTTGCTAAAGGATTAATAAAATTGGTATTTGTCCCTACTGAACATCAATTGGCTGACATTTTTACAAAACCGTTAAGTGAAGAACGTTTTTGTACCTTGAGAAGAGAACTTGGCATGTCTATCTGTTCCTAAATGGTCCTTGTTTGCCTATAGTACTAATAACTAATATATAATCAAAATAAAAAAAATATTATCTAATGTGCTGTTTGCATTTAAATATTTATTTTGGTTATTTGTTTGTCTCAAGGGCATTCTAGGACTTTGAACTAATTTATTTTCGCGGGAACAAAACACTACGGGGTTTGGATTTGGAATATTCCCGATCAGTTTTTCCTTCAAACTTTTAGTTGCCTTTCTTTCTCTTTCCTTTACCCGATCATTTTTATCTTTCCATAAAATCGTTCGTCTTCCCTTCTTAGCACTCCCTGCTCTTCTTCCCCTTTCGACAGTTAAGGCTTCGTCGTCGAGTTGCTTTTCTTTTGGCCTCAATGGCGAAAATGAGAGGAGGGCATACGTTCAACACCGGCCAAAAATTGGCTCGACAGGAAAAGAAAGTAACCAAGGGACTGAGGACAACCCGTCGCTCAAACCGACTCGCTGATCTGGGGATTTCATCCCAGAAGATGAAACGCCGAGGAGAAACATTAAAGGGTAAAACCCTTGAACATGTGAGTATCCCTGATTCACCCCCTCCAGTTCTTAACCCCCATGGTACTGCCCTTACATTTCGTTCCTCCAAATTTTCAAAATGATTCCAAAATCTTATGATGAACAAGATCATTGTTTATGGTAAATTTGTTGACCCTGTCTTGTTTCATCAAATTGGGGTGTCTTCGTTATTTGAAGCTATTGGGCTTGATGATATGTTACATCCTTCTCCCATAGCATATCCCACCTTAATTAAACAGTTCTTTGGTAACATGTCAGTCAAATCTGATACAATAGTCACTTATGTACAGAATCATACTCTGTCTTTTGGGTCTGCGTTATTGAGTACTATTCTGAATATACCATGTACTGGTATCTGCCCATTCACTCTGAAAGGACCTTTTGAATATGATAATTTCAGTCTACTTGATCAGTTAAATTGGGTTAAAAAATCTTCTGAGTCTGAATTTGTAGAGTTACCAACTGTGGTAGAAACCTCTCCCATAAATAGTGTCATTCATAAAATTATTCGTGCCAATTTAGTTCCTCGAACTGGTGGCAGATCCGATATGACCTTTCAAGACCTCATTCTATCAACACTAATCTTATCAGGGACGAAATTTAATTTTGCTCTGTTTGTGATAAAAAATATGGAAAGTTGTCTTAAAAACAAAACAAAATTCTTTCCATATGGTGGTTTTATTACCAAAATCTTTGAGTATTTTAACATCTCCTTGGAAAATGACGAAGCAGTCAATATCACTGATACAATAGATGAAGCCAATCTTCATCAGTCCTTATTAAAGGTGAATGCTGATGGTCTATTGGTATGGGACTTGGCTCACTCTTCAACTCTAGTTATTTCTTCTAATCATCCTTCTCCACATTCCTTCCTTTCCAGTTCTGCCACTCCTACTGACCCAAAGCATTCAGAACTCCTTCAATTCCTTCATGCTATGGACCACAAACTTGATTCTGTTATTACCACCATTCACTCCCTCTCTACCAAGATTAACTCATTGGAGACCAAGATTCAGGACATTGACAAAAAGCTGGCAGAAGTCTTATTTGAGACTGTTCCTGTTGAAGAAAACTGATTTTTTAGATAATGACAAAGGGGGAGAGTAGTTTTGGTGCTGTTTGGGACCTTTGAATCTTTATGACTTCTCTACTAATCTATTATTGGTTGTAATTTGGGCCCATTGGGCTGGTAAACATTTATTTTGATCTGTGATGCATAATTTGTTGGGCTCTTTTATTTATGAAAGTATTTGGATGATATTATTATTGGTTATCTGTTCTTGTGTTGGTTGGATTTTATTTTGATATAATCTCTCATAACATGTATATAGTCAATAGGCATGAATTAAGGGGGAGTCATAAATTTAGGGGGAGCATATAAATTAAATATTTTCATCATCAAAAAGGGGGAGAATGTTGGTTTATATCTTGAGAGGTTTTAATGATGACAATAAATTGGGCTTGTGTTAAATATTATAATTAGGTCTTTTGCCTTAATTGCTATTGGACTGGGTCATCTGACCAATATTTGTTTGTTGGAATCATTCGAAGTCATGACCCAACAGCTCATTACCAATCAAGTCCTGTATTTGAATTCAAAATTAATTGATTTCCTATTATATCTCTTATGAAGATTATTCCAAAGATACTTTTATATAATAGGAATCTATTAAGGAGTCTTATGGTAACTAGGCAAATCATTCCTTCCTTATCTTTAGCTGTTTGCTTTGAATATATATACTCCTTAATATCAGCTGGGTCTTTGAATTATTTTTGGAATCAATTATTCAATCTTTTCAAAACATATTTTGTTGCTCTAACTATGATTGATTCATGCTAATCTATTTATCCGTTAAGAGCTAATTAGAGAGAAAGATCGGTAATTGATTATCTGTTTTATTCATATAGTCGTTACCCTCCTTAGTATATATATATCTTCCTTTCGGCTATAACAGGTACACAAGGGAATATACTTCAGCAAGGGAAAAGCAGTAATCATCTTTAGTCTTATTGATTGATTGTATTCCTCCTTTGAGAGCTTTTACTGTCTAGAATTTTCCAGCAAGTTAACATCTCTTTGAAGTTCTTTATTAGCTGGAAAATAGCCATTGTAAACCAATATCCTTTGTCATAAGTTCTGTTTACTAGTATTTGTCGGAGTGGTCGATCCATTAGTGGATAGGGTCTGTTCAAAGAGCTTTTAAGGTTGCAAAGGTGCAAGGGATGCAGAAGTGCAAAAAGGGACAGAGGTGTCCATACAAGGAGGAAAGCTTTTGTTGAACAGGGAAGTTGTTCTTATTGTATTTAATTTGAGTTTTAAATATTAATAAAAAGAGTCTCCTATACCAATTGGTATTGGACGTGGATTAGGCTACTAGATAGAGGATAGGGGCTGAACCACGTAAAAATCCTTTTGTCTATGGTTTGATTATCTCGTGTTTTGATTTGATATTATTTCCTGAATAACTGAACTTAATATTGCAACGTAGATTTTCTGGAAGTACGAAATACACTTATCCAAACACTCCTCATATCACTTTATTCTGTCTGTGTTATAAAAAAAGTGAAATTTGCTCTAAAGCAGACACAATAAACTATTTTCCAAACTGTCTGTTTTAGTCCAGAATTTGAAAATTGAAAAATTGGTAATTGTTGATTACTTTTGGCTTAGACACCTATTCACCCCCCCCCCCCCCCTCTAGGTGTGCTTATACACGGAATTACAACACACATTTGTCACACTCATTTATTTTGAAACCATTTGATAATATTGTATTATCAAATTTTTCATGCCATTTTTTAGGTGCTTGTTTTAATCCATAAAGAGACTTTACAAGCCGACAAACTTTCTTTTCTTTTCCTGGAACAATAAATCCTTTTGGTTGTTTCATGTAGATTTCTTCTTCTAAATCTCCATTCAAGAAAGATGTTTTTACATCCATTTGATGTATTTCTAAATTATATATAGCTGCAATGGCTATTAAAATCCTAATTGAGGATATTCTTATCACGGGAGAATAAGTATCAAAATAATCTAAACCCTCATTTTGCATGTATCCTTTGATTACAAGTCTTGCTTTATATTTTTTTATAGATCCATCTGCTTTCATTTTCTTCTTGAATATCCACTTATATCCAAGAGGTTTAGAGCCTGGTGGGAGATCTACTAATTCCCACGTATGATTATGCAAAATGGATTGTACTTCACTATTTATAGCCTCTTTTCAATATGGAGCTTCAGGACTCGATATTGCTTGTTTATAGGTTTGAGGCTCATTTTCTAACAAATAGGTTAGAAAATCCGGACCATAAGATTTTGATGTTCTAGCACGCTTACTACGTCTAGGTTCATCAATATCTTCTAAACCATGATTAATGTCATTAACATCATCATAAGTTCTTTTATTTGAACTTGTTTCGTGTTCGTTTGAACTTGGCTCTTGTTCCTTTTTATTAAGAAATACTGTTTCAAAGAATTTAGCATCTTTTGACTCAATAATCATATTTTTATGTATTTCCTCTAATTTTGATTTATTAACCAAAAATCTATTTGCACTGCTATTATTAGCATAATCAATGAATATTCAATCAATTGTTTTCGGTCCTATTTTCACCTTTTTGGGAGGAGGAACCATTACTTTTGCTAAACACCCCCACACTTTTAAGTGTTTATAAGACGACTTACGTCCTTCCCATAATTCATAGGGTGTAACATTAGACTTCTTTTGAGGTATTCGGTTGAGAATATAATTTACTGAAAGAATTGTTTCCCCCCATAAATTCTGAGATAGCCCAGAACTTAATAACAATGAATTCATCATTTCTTTTAAAGTTCTATTCTTTCTTTTTGCAACACCATTTTGTTATGGTGAATAAGGTGCATGCAATTGTTTGGTGTATTATACCATATTGTGAATAAATTTCAATAAATGGACATTCATATTCCCCATCTCTATCACTTCTAACTATCTTGATCTTTTTATCAAGTTGATTCTCAACCTCATTTTTTTAATGTTTAAACATTTCCAAAGCCTCATCTTTACTTCTCAATAAGTAAACATAACAATATCTTTTTACAATCATCTATAAAAGTGATAAAGTATTTCTTACCTCCTCTTGTCTGTATATAATTTAAATCACAAATATCAGTGTGTATTAATTCAAGAGGTTTTGTACTTCTTTCAATTGATTTAAAAGAAGATTTTTGAAGTTTTGCCTCAACGCAAATTTCACATTTATGATTAGAGTTAATCTCACATTTTGGTAAACATTCCATATTAATTAATCTACGTATAGTATTATAATTAACATGTCCTAATCTACCATGCCATAAATTATATGACTCAATCATATAAGCAGACGATGTAATTTTATTAATATTGGAAGGTACAATAGTCATTACATTCATTTTGAAGAGCCCATATTGCTCATATAACCCTTCCCCACATACATCCCATTTTTAGTTAATACAAATTTGTCTAATACAAAGACTAATTAATATCCCTTTTGACTAAGTAGGGATCCTCACACTAAATTTTTCCTAATATCAGACACATAGAGCACGTTGTTGAGGGTGAGTTCCTTGCCAGATGTTATCTTCAGAATCACCTTTCCTTGTCCAGCAATCTTGGATGAAGAAGAATTTCCCATGTGTAAATGTTGGCTTAAATATAATTTACTACCCTAAACTATATGTCATATTCCACTTTAGTGATTCACCTTTCAATTTTGTCAATTAGATGATTGAACTATTAATTTTTTCCAATTACAACAAATTGAGTCTGTCACGTCAGAAATTGCTGACGTGGTTATCTTGGTGGGCCATAATTAAGCTAATGTGTAACAAAAAAATATTTTTTTTAATTTTTAATTAAATATTTATGATATACTAAAGGATAAAATTGTCAAATAACTTTCTATCAAACATTAATAATATATAATCAAAAACATTAATAATATATAATCAAAAACATCAAAAAGCAAAAAATAACCACTGCTTCCCGACGACTTCCTCCTCCGGCCACCACCATAACCACCGCCAACCTCAGCCTTCACTTCACCATACCATTGTTTCGTCGCCGCAGAATCCGCCGTCGCCGCACCACTGCTTTCGTAGCCACCACCTCCACCGTACCAGATCTACCACCATTATTAGAATCCATCGTCGTCGTCGTCGCCGCACCACTCCAACAGCGTAATTTACCGATATTACTAACATTATTTCACTTTAGCACAAATGACATGGAAACACATAATTATTTAATTTACAATGTGTTCTAACAAACCAACTCTAAATAAATATTCGAAAGTTCAAGATTGTGAGAATCAAATCCAGTAATTAGGTCTGTAATTCAAAATCCATAATTATTGACGACATCCAAAAAATTCATAATCGCCGACAGCCAAAAAAGGAGCAAAACAATTTAGGAAAACCTTAAATATCAAATCTCAAATCAAAAAAGAAGAAAAAAAAAAAAGAAAACCCTAAAATCTCAAATCTCAAATTAAAACTTCTTTCTCAAATCTCCATCTCTGTTTATGCTTTCCTAAAATTCATAATCACGAACAGCCAAAAAAGGAGCAAATTTTATTTTAAAAAACCTTAAAAAGGAGCAAATTTTATTTTAAAAAACCTTACATATCAAATCTCAAATCAAAAAAGAAGAAGAAAAAAGAGGAAAACTCTAAAATCTCAAATCTCAAATCTCAAATCTCAAATCTCAAAATTAAAACCTCTTCTTAAATCTCCATCTCTATGTTTGTCCCATAAATCTTTGAAGGGAGAGATCGTGGACGTTAATTTATGTACCGTGATCTTCACAGTTGAAGGATCGGAAGATGGCGTCGGCATATAAAGGGGTTCACGAAAGATTTCAGTGAATGACAACGATGAGGAAAGATATTGGTGGTGAGAAGATTGATTTTGGCCATTGAACTTCTTCTTCAAAGCTCTGACGATTTTGGGTATTCGGTAAAAATAAAAATCTGAAGCAAGAGAGAGGGGATGGGTTTAATTATATTAGGTTAATTATTTTTTTTTATTATTAATTTACTTAATTGTAAAAATTAGTTTGTTATATTACTATTTTATCCTTATTACTTGTATATAATAATAAAAGAAATTTTGAAATATGAGTTAATTTTAACACATAAGCACTAACATGCCATGTATTCAAGCCACGTCAGCAATTTCTGACGTGGCAGACCAAATTAAATAGAAGTGAAAAAAATTAATAGTTCAATCATCTAATTGACAAAATTGAAAGGTGAATCACCAAAGTGGAATATGACCTATAGTTTAGGGTAGTAAATTATATTTAAGCCATAAATGTTCTCCATTCTCAATTTCTTGATATGTGGAGAACATCTTCCTTTTGGAACACACATGGTGGGTTGCTCCAGTATCTACCCACTATTCTCTTAGATTCTCAACCATATTTATTTCTGAAATAACCACTGAAAGGTTCATTTCAGAAACATCTTGAAGAAAACCATCCACTTTCGTTAAATTGGCTTGTGCGGACTTCTTGTTCTGGTCTTTGCTTTTTCGACAATCCTTTACCCTATGTCCGGGCTTTTCACAGATGTAGCATTTGCCTTGGAACTTCTTAGTTGTTCCTTGTTGAGGCCCATTACCAGAGAATTTTCTCTTTTTGGACTTCGAACCTTTTTCCACCACGTTAGCTTTATATTCCACAAAGGTCCTTCCTGTTTTCTTTTTAGAGGCACATTTGTCCTCTTCTATCCTTAATCTTACGATTAAGTCTTCAAGTTTCATTTCTTTGCGTTTATGCTTGATATAATTTTTAAAATCTTTCCACATAGGTAGTAGTTTTTCAATAATAGCAATAACTTGAAAAGATTCACTTAAGGACATACCTTCTGCATGTATTTCATGCAGGATTAGTTGTAATTCTTGGACTTGGTTGATGACTGCCTTGGAATCAACCATTTTGTAGTCCAAAAATCTGCCAACTACGAATTTCTTCGTGCCCGCATCTTCTATTTTATATTTTTTATCCAAGGAATCCCATAATTCTCTTGCTATTTTGAGAGAACTATACACATTGTATATTGTGTTATCTAATCCATTAAGGATATAATTTCGGCACAAAAAATCTGCATATTTACACGCATCTATTGCGGCAACAACCTGCCTGTCTATTTCATCTTCTTTGAGCATAGGGGGATCTTCGTGAAGAAACATCGCCAAGTTCAAAGTAGTAAGATAAAACAACATCTTTTGTTGCCGTCTTTTAAATTCTGTTCCATTGAAATTTTCTGGTTTTTCACCATGGTTCACAGGAACATTTGGTATAGAAGGTGTAGAAGAAGAACCAATTATAGTTACAAAATTGGTATCCATATTTCTTGCATATATATATATATATATATAAGATAATTGTCTTAATTTTGTTATGAAACAGAAATGAAACTATATATATGTATTAACTTATCATGTAGAAAATATTTGTCAAGGCTAGTACTTGGTACTATGTCCTTAAGATAATTATGTCCTCTGTATGGTGCTCAAAGTTGATAGCACTTGTCTCCCAAGATACAATGACACCGTATACTTTGGCAGCACTACAAAAGTATACTCTACGAACCAAAGATATACTCTGACTCTCTCTCAAATTTAACTAAGGAAACTGATGAATAAAATATATACTAGAATACTCTATTATGCTTGAATGCTCGAGAATTGAATGAATGAAAAGGCTGGTTTTGATCATTTATAGAATAGGCACATATATTCGAATCCATAAAACGATGTAGTTTAAGTATT
The DNA here is from genome assembly GCA_020205615.1 of Panax quinquefolius. NCBI lineage: Eukaryota > Viridiplantae > Streptophyta > Magnoliopsida > Apiales > Araliaceae > Panax > Panax quinquefolius. The sequence goes on from CM035166.1 coordinate 91,011,841, forward strand.
AGTAGAACCAAAACTACGTAGTTTTAGCCTTAGTAGAAAAGGCGCGACAAAACGACGTAGTAGCTCAAGTAGCTCATTATGATTTAGAGTTACATTAGATGGATGTTAAATTAAAATTGCATTCTTTAATGGTAACTTGCATGATAATGTCTATATGACACAACCAGAAAGTTTTTTGGTTAAAGGCAAAGAATATATGGTATGTAAACTTAAGAAGTCCATATATGGGTTAAGACAGACTTCTCGACAATGGTATCTAAGTTTCACGAGGTGATGAGTAATTTTGATTTTAAGAAAAATATAGTGGATCAATGCATATATATACTTGAAGGTTAGTGGGAGTAAATTTGTTATTCTTGTTTTGTATATTGATGATATACTACTTGCAAATACTAACTTAAACATGTTGTATGAGACCTAACGTTTCCTTTTTAGAAATTTTGATATGAAGGATCTCGGTGAAGCCTCTTATGTTATAGGTATTAAAATTCATCGAGATAGGTCTCACATGATATTAGGAATGTCCCAAAGAGCTTATATTGGCAAAGTTATTAACAAATACAATATGCAAAATTGCTCCCCTACTATCGCCCCTGTTGTTAAGGGTGACAAATTTGGCTCACATCAATGTCCTAAGAATCAACTTAAATGTGATCAAATGAATCTTATTTCCTATGCTTCTGTGGTTGGGAGTCTTATGTATATATATGCTTAAGTTCATACATGTCCAGATATAGCGTATATAACTGGCATGCTTGGACGTTACCAGTCAAATCTAGGTTTGGATCATTGGAAAACAGCCAAAAAGGTTTTACACTATTTACAGGGTACTAAGGATATTATGCTTATATTTAGAAAAATAGATAACCTTGAAGTTGTTAGTTATTCTGATTCTGATATTGCTAGGTGTAAAGACGAAAAGAATTTTACATCAGGGTACATCTTTATGATTTTAAGAGGCCCTATTTCGTGGAGAACTCATAAGCAGAAGTTAACTACCACTTCCACGATAATGGCATAATATGTGGCTTGTTATCATGCTACTTGTCACGCCATATTATTAAGGAATCTTATTTTAGGACTTAAGGTTGTAGATTCCATTTTAAGGCCATTAAAAAGTATTTTGTGATAATAATTATGCTGTTAGTTTTTAATCCAACAGCACCATTTCGAGTGGTGCTGGACTATACCTCGACACTAAGTACTTATTTGTCAGGGAAAGAGTTGAAGATCAAAACGCTGTCATTAAGTATATTAGTACGCATAATATGTTAGCGAATCCACTTACAAACGGCTTACCACCCAAGCTCTTTTTAGAGCATGTTGCCGGCATGGGTTTAACTGGTAGTCTTAGTTAGTAAGTTATTTTGATGTAAGACAACAATTTTGAGCTCGTTGTTTTGAACTTCACATTATGTTTATGGTTTGATATTCTTTTTATTGTGCACACTTGAGAACTTGTGAGCAAACGGTACGGTTATGTTTTGGACCATATGAATGAGTTTAATCTATTACTACTTATGTAAACTCTATTCATACCTGTTATGCTTAATGTTAATCTGTGTTCTAATAAAAGTACTAATTGTGTAACTAATGGGGATCTTGTGTTAATAATGACACAAAGATTGTATTAATTCGCATTGGTGTTTTTATTTGAACAAGATGTAGATATTAAATTAATACTTGGCCAAATTAATGATTCTAAGTGTTATGTTTTGTATATAAAATAGTATTTCGGTCAAATAGGAGAATGTTAGAATATTTTATTTCCTTATGTGGCCTCTACTATTTATGGAATTATTGAGCTTACATATTGTATTAATTTAATCACCTTATTTATGGGTTTGGTAATTATATGACTCATAAATATTATTACTAATATTAATTTGGCATAATAGGCCCTAGAATTTCATAATCTTGATGGACGATTTTGACCCTTAGCTATTCTATAAATAAAACAGTTAGGGTTTGGTCTCAATTGTTGTCTTAAGAACTTTATACACACCTATACATCCATCATAAAATTGAGAGACAATTGAAGACCTTCACCCTTAATCGCAGCGGAAGCGTTAATTGATTTTATTCTATGTAATAACACGTTCCGATATAATTATTTAACATTTTTTTCTAAATTCAAAACAAAATCTCAGTGAAACAAGTAGATTATGGTCAAACTTCAGAACATAGAAAACCTGAAATCTCATTCAATAATTTGACGTGCGACAAGGTCACACCATCTAAAACCAGGTGCTTACAGCTTAATACGAACTACCAGAGGAGTGCATCTAATAGGCATAGACCAATAATTTAAATAAATGAAATCACAGCTAAGTTATAAGAACGAAAGACCTATCTTCTTCATATATTAAGTGTGAGGGTGTGCCGACAAGGCCCTAATTACTTTTGTGACACCCCCAAAATAGGTATACAACACCCATTCTGAGTCGTCAAAATACATGGTACAGATACAACTACAACTTTATTAATACAACATAAAAACTGTGAGTTTAAATACAAATATTGTTATATAGACAATATCCACACTCAAATAAGTCCTCATTATAATTATTGATACATTATTTTACAAAAATGATGAGGACTACTAAAACAACTTTCTAGAACCTTCATTCCATACCCCGACTAGTACTCGCTACATTCTCGCCTCCTAAGAAGAAAAATGGAACAAAAAGGAAAAGGGTGAGCTCAACTAGCCCAGTAAAGAATATTATGACTAAGATAACATAGACCAAATTATCGTTAGTCTTCAACAGGGAAAAATCGATAAAATACAATGAGCTGACAAGTTTCGGATCAATGTTCATGATGAAACAATAATTCATAGAAGAGTTACGTAGAGAATGAAATCTACTATTATCTATGAATTTAAAAGTCCATCATCAATATTTTATCCCTGTAACATGAATCAATATATATCTGGAATCAAATATTCATCTTTGCACTCAGGCCAAAGATATTCACCAATTAATTAATGTTCATCTAAACACTGCTCATCTTTGCACTCTGGCCAAAAAGATATTCATCGAAATAATTAATCTTTGCAATACAGGCCAAAGATATTCAATTATATCATCATTTAGGACTGAGGATGATGAAAAATATTTTAAAGAAAACGAATATAGTGAAACAAAAGAATAAATATTAAGGATTAAGTATTTCAAATTATTCCATGTCCAAAAATACCTCATAAATAATTATAGTGGAGTAAAATTCAAGAATGATCAAAACATGGATACAATCAAAGCTAGTATCTATAATAGATATTTTGGACAAAAAGAAGAAAATTTCATTTTTGGTGAATAATGGTCGTGATTCGTGAATAATGTCGATATCGTGAATAGTCTTAGATATCGTGAATAGTAACCCCAAACACAAAAGTTCCAAATTTGATAAAAAGTTCCAAACCCAATATTTCTAAGATAATGATATTGATAAAATAATATCACTTACGAAGAAAATAACATCCCTTACCTCGTAAAGATAAGATTTCTAGTTGAAACACCGGATATAAAGCTATGACTTGAACTTGCACCAGATATAGCAACACTCAAAGTATTAAAATACTCACAAGAATACGCTCAATATATCGAGAGAGAGAGAGAAAAACTTTAGTTTCTAGTGTGATTTTAAATTCTAACCTAAGCACCCTATTTATAGGAAAATGCTTAGAACACCAAAGCAGAAAATTTAATATAATAATATATTTAAAAACAACATTCACGCCCACCTCAAGACCATCTAAATTCAGCCACCAATATAGCCCACCATAATGCCAAAAACATTTTTCTAAACAAAAATATTTAAAACTTCCAAAATTTAATTATTTCGAACTTCGGAACTTCAATAATTCATAATAAATAGCCCTTTTATCGGAAAAAAATTGAACCTCATGTCTTTTTCATAGGAAATTCCATTATCTACAACTTTGCGGAAGAAAGTTTTCCAAATTCCAAATGTAAATTGATCAAAAATCCATAAACAGGCGATTTTACAAGTTATAATTAAATTTCAACGAAGAAATGGGCCCACGAGACATGTTTAACATGTTTTAAACAACTTTTAACAAAAAAATACTCTTTCTCCTCATATACTTATATATCCCACATTCATTGTAAAAATATCATCATTATTATATTATAATAATATAATAAAATATTATTTTATCGTAAAAGATAAAATATCGATTTTTAACAATTGTCACTTTAAAAATTTTCTCCATCTATATCCACATAAAATCAATATTTTCCTCATCATATAAATCAATAATTAATTATTCACAAATAATATTACGAAATTACAATCTTGGCAATCGGTAGTTCTCCAGGAAAGAGGGGCTTTCCAATAAGGATCTCTACTTACTTGGCGGCATGCAATTTAGGTGACCAAACCTCTCCTTAGACAGAAATTTCTAGACATTGCCAATAATATTATCTAATAATATTATTCAGATAATATGAATTATTGCTTCGATAATGGAAAATACTATGTAGTGACAATTATTGAAACAACAAGAATATAAAATATTAACGTGGCGCTTATTGAATCAATAAAATAAAATATTGAGCAAGAATTACTTGTAACAATTATTGAGTAGTGCCTTCTTACGTAAGAATCAATAATTGGTGCAATACCGTATTCTTACTACGCAACAACGCCATTCATCGTGTTTTAACCACCGGGTATTCCAACAAGATAATAACTGTAATAACTACGTCGTTATTTATAAACAACTTATACTTGTCGCTTTCTTCATCCAATCGCTTTTCAGTTATGGGGCCCACAAATTTGCTGTGAGTAAATGCATTTAATATTCCCCAATAGTAAAAATATTCCACGACCAAACGAATATTCTCCGATAAAAATGAATATTTTATAACCACTTGCTTATTTAAAATATTTGCGCATTTTACCCATAACTAACCACATTAATCAAATCAACCCTTACTATTTCAAAATAATAAATAGAGGAAATTTAATTTTATTTATAATAATGTGGGGTCTTACAACTTTTCTCTAAATTTTTTAAAAAAAAGAAAATAAATTCTTAATGGTGCAAGCCCTACAAGAAAGAGCATAAAGAAGGGGAAAGATCTGGAGGAGATAGAAGACCTGTGCCTAAATGGGCAACAGGCAGAGTACTAGTACAACCTTAAATCTAAACTTCATAATAAACACACAAAGAGAACTAAAGTTGGGACCATGAAAAACACACAAAGACTAAAATACCCTAAGTACTTGATTAAAACTCCTAAATTGCCCTAAAATCCCAAATATTGAATAAAAACCTAACTCCATCAATTTCTTCCGAATTAAACATAATAGAAATACCATAAAATAAATATTGAAATTTCTTTTTGGCTCTTGACTTATGGTCCTCGTCATTTTTTGAAAGGAAAGATACTGGGCAACGAACTCTACAAAAGGATTTCTAGCCAGCAAATCAACATGCGTAATAGAATTAATAGACAAAGAAGCATTTTGAGTTTTATAAGAAGATTTTAACAAAACACATAAACTCCCACAAATGGGTTAGCCAGTAAATATCTTGAGAATATGATAAGAACTATATTCCTTGGGAAAGAGAAGGGGGAAAAAATTGGGAAGGCAAGTGCAGAACAAATAACACGCAAAACCATTAACACGTATATGTTATTATTAAATATTATCATTGAACGGGAAAATAAAGTAAGGGGCATAAACAGTTTTTATTGTGTACAAGTACAACATTTAAGATAAATGAATGATAGATTCCCCCTGTACATTACTAGAAGAGTAATAACTTGTATCCTTTTTGATGCAGGATGGTCCGAGACTGAAGAGACCGAATTATCGGATAATATGATGATTGCCTTGGAGTATCATGAACGGAATGATCATCATAAACGACGAGGCCACCTTCGGCATTAATCCTTCGGGACAAGCGTTCGGTCAGTTAAGAGTTCGGCATCAATTCATTCGGGAACGCTTTCACCTTCGACTTCGGGAGAAAGAAGGCGTCTTCGGGAGAAAGAAGGACGTCTTTACTTCGAAGCTCGACAGATTACTAGTTTAAATTGTTTTCTTTTCTATTTCTTTTATTTAATTAAGTAAATTTTATTATTTGTTAGTTTGTTATTTTTTCCGTAAAATTAAGAAGTTTATTAGAATCTTTTTCACATCCCTAGAAAGATTTTATTCCATATCTCTAGGAAATTTCTAGAGTGACTTTGGGATAAAGTTTGCTATCTGTATAAACCCTGATTATGGGTTAAATTTGATGACTTGAATTTTATAAATACAGTATACATATTAGAGAGATTTCTCTGTATTTTTCTGGTGAATCTCTTGTTCCTTATTTATGAATTCAATTGTTTACCGGCCCGCAGGATAATCGTTATCCCGCCCGATGTCACTTTTTAATATTAAAGCATAAATGTAAGACAGGAATGTGTTTTCTGACGTGTGAGAAGCTTGGTCAAGTCTAAGTTGTTACTAACATTTATTGTTTCCTATAAGATATTGATTGTCTCAATATGCTTCAATTCAAATGAAACATTGTATATATACAACAACTCTGCTTATATTAGTACTGGTGCAGAATTAATATCCAATTCTCTTTCATTTAAAAGGTTTTTATATGTTACCGGTTATGTAACACCCCAGTCCCACATCGAAAGATAGGAGAAAATTTTGTCTACATTAGGAAATAAGTTACTACTAATATTACCTTCAAGTTATGACCTTTTGGGTGAGCCTGTGGTGGGCTAAGATGACCCAAGAAGATACTATTGGGTTAGTGGTTTGATGCCTTATTTTGATTGATTCGATTCGGCCTTGGGATTTGACCCAAGATTTATTCCAGACTCGAGATTTGACCAGGGTTGTTTCATATGGTATCAGAGCCGATTCTCAAAAGCTCAGGTTGGGTCATCCGATCAGGTTACCAGAGTTGGGGACACGAAACCAGCCGGTATTATCCCACAATGGATAGAGAGGCAAAGATCTTGGGTCGTGTGTGTGATCAGTTCTAACGAAGACGTCAGAAATTTAAGTCAGGACCTTTTGGGTGAGCCTGTGGTGGGCTAAGATGACCCAAGAATATATTATTGGGTCACTAGTTTGAGGCCTTATTTTGATGGATTTGATTCGATTCAGCCTTGGGATTTGACCAAGATTTGTTCAGGACTCGGGATTTGACCCGTGTTGTTTCATGTTACCACAAACTCCATAGAAGCATTCGAAAATAAATAGTAAAATGAAAATTTTAACATAGAACATAATCAATGTTCAGGTATAGTTAGAGGTAGTTCAGTAAAACTTTTATAATGACCAACAGCTGCTCACCCTCTGCTCTAGCCACTAATGAAACTGTGAACTCATTTCCTTTCAAATCACTGTGCTCTAGCCACTAATGAAACTTTTGTCATCTACAGTGATGCTTCAGGCAGAGGGTTAAGATGTGTTCTCATGCGACATGGAAAAGTCATAGCCTATGCCTCACAAAAACTCAAAAAATATGAGAGGAATTGTCCTACTCATGATCTAGAGTTGGTAGCTATAATTTTTGCGCTTAAAATCTAGAGGCATTACCTGTATGGGGGAGAAAGTGGAGATCTATACAGATCATAAAAGCCTCCAATATTTCTTCACCCAAAAGGAACTCAACATACGGCAATGACGTTGGCTCAAGCTCTTGAAAGATTATGATCATACCATTCAATACCATCCTGGAAAAGTGAACGTGGTAGCTGACGCATTAAGTAGAAGATCATATGCGTATACGGTGCGATATTATCAACGCAAAGACCCATTTTGTATGACTTACAAAGGATGGAGATAGAGTTAAAGACGTCATGGACCCACGTGATGATGTCAAATATACGAGTAAAACTGACTTTAATCGATAAAGTTAAAGCTGCTCAAGATACAGACCTGGAGCTGATGCGTATGAGGAAGAAAGTACAAGAAGGTGTTATTCCAGAAGCAAGAATCGATGAAGAAGGAATACTTCGAGTCAACTCCAGACTTTGTGTTTCTAACGACTCTGATTTGAAGTATAAAATCATGATGGAGACGCACAACACACCGTTTGCAATCTATCTTGGGAGTACCTAAATGTATCGTGATATTCGACATACATTTTAGTGGAAAAATATGAAAAGAGAGATCACAGAGTTTATATCAAGGTGTTTATCTTGTCAACAAGTCAAGGCAGAACATCAAGTACCAAAAGGTCCATTAAAACCACTTGAAATTCCAAAATGGAAGTGGGAGCACATTACCATGGATTTCGTTACTGGTCTTCCCAAGGTTTCTCAAGGCATAGATGCAATTTGGGTCATTATCGATAGATTATCCAAGTCTGCTCATTTCTTACCTATACGAGAAACTTATTCACTTGAACGTCTTGCTCGTATATATATATAAATGAGATTGTAAGACTGCATGGTATGCCAGTATCCATAGTTTATGATCGATACCCAAGATTCACTTCACGATTTTGGGTTAGTTTGCAAAAAAACTATGGACACGGATTTATGATTCAGTTCAGCATATCATCCTCAGATGGATGGGTAGTCGGAGAGGACTATTAAAACTCTTGAAGATCTATTAAGACTTTATGTCCTAGACTTCAAAGGAAGTTGGGACAAGTTATTGCCATTAGTGGAATTCTCCTACAACAACAGTTATCAAACAAGCATAGGAATGGCTCCATTCAAGCCGTTGTATGGATGCAAGTGTCATTCTCCAGTATGCTGAGACGAGGTGGGTGAAGCAACGTTATTGAGAACAGAATTGGTACGCATGACTACGGAAAAGATTCAAACAATCCGGCAAGGTATAAAAACCTCACAAGATTGACAAAAGAGTTATGTTGATCTTCATCGAAGGTACGTGAAATTTAATGTTGGGGATCATGTGTTGTTATGTGTTGCTTCATGGAAAGAAGTTACGAGATTTGGAAAGAGAGAAAAGCTCAATCCTCGATTCATCGGCCCATTTGAAATCTTCGACCGAGTAGGAACTGTGACTTATAAAATCGTCTTACCGCTAAGTATGTCTCGTGTTCATAACGTTTTTCACATATCTATATTACGTAAATAAGTGGAAGACCCAAACCACATTATTGAATTAGAACCAGACGAGATAGCGGAAGATTTAATGTATGAAGAGGTACCTATTAAAATCTTGGATAAGAATGAACATATTCTACGCTTAAAGGTTATACCTCAAGTCAAAGTTTTGTGGAGAAACCACAATATTGAGAAAATGAATTGGGAGTTAGAATCTGAAATGAAATCAAGGTATCCTCACCTCTTCGATATACCAGGTACGTACACCAATTTCGAGGAAGAAATTTCATAAGAATGAGAGGTTATAAGACCCCAAATTTTATGAATAAAGATTAATTTTTATCTAAATGTTATTTTAAATAATAAGGTGTGGATTTGATATAATGTTATAGTTGTGGGTAATATTTAAAAAAAATTCAAAATAAGCAAGTTGTCATAAAATATTCGTTTGGTCAGGGAATATTTGTTTTATCAGGGAATATTCGTACGACGACACAATCATTGGTGGACCTCGCAATGGAATTATTGTTGAAGTTAGAAAACGACAGAAATAACTTTTTATAAAAATAACGGCAAAATTGTTACCGTTAACTGTTGAATTACCCGGTGGTAAAAGTACGATGTCTGCATTGGTTTCACAAAGAGCACACGATATTATCACGATAATATCTTTGATTATTGATGCTTACGTGAGAAGTCACTTAGTTTTATTCAATTATTGCCATAGTAATTGTTGCATAGTATCTCACATTATTCATTCAATTATTGTCACAGTATCATCTGCACAATATTTTATATTATTAAATCAATAATTGAGATGACAAAGTTATTCATATTATTATTTGCATTATTGACAATGTCTAGAAAGTTCTGTCGAGGAAAAGGGTTTGGTCGCCTAATTACGTGCCAATAAGGAGAAGTCCTTATCGGAAAGCCCCCTCTTTCCTGAGAATGATCTGGTTGTTAATATTGTGAGTTATAATATTAATGATGAATAAATATTATTAAAAATGTGTTTAGTGAAGCAAAGTGAATTGAGATAAATAAAGGTGTATTTTATGAAGTATTTGTTGTAAGTTTGACTTATTATATGGACCCCCACTTACTCATTTTCAAAATCGTCGATAGAAAGTAATCTCAATTATATATATATATATATATATATATATATATATAGGGTGATGCCGTGGGAAAGAGGGAGTATATATGTAAGACCCCAGCTTTTTATAAATAAAATTGAATTTTCTCTAATTATTATTTTGAATAATAAGGTGTTAATTTGATATAATGCTTTGGTTATAGGTGAAATGTACAAATTTTGCAAAATAAGCAAGTGGTTATAAAATATTCATTATTATCGGGGAATATTCGTTTGGTCGTGGAATATTCTTGCTGTCGGGGAATATTCATACGATGGCGCAGCCATTTGTGAACCCCATAACAGAAAACGATCGGATGAAAAAAATGACAAGTTTGAGATTTTTTAAAATAACGGCGTAATTATTACCGTTAACACTATTAGAATACCCAGTGGTTAAAATACGAAGAATACGCTTGGTTGCACAAAGAAACCTGTATTGCACGATATTTTTTGGATTATTGATTCTCAGTATTTTTGGATTATTGATTCTTACGTAAGAAGGCACTACTCAATAATTGTTACAATAATTGTTGTTCAATATTTTATTTTATTGATTCAATAATTGTTGCGCTGATATTTTATATTATTGTTATTTCAATAATTATCACTGCACAGTATTTCCTATTATCAGATCAATAATTCATATTATTTGAATAATATTATTAGATAGCATTATTGGTAATGTCTAAGAAAGTTCTATCTAGGAAAGGGGGTTGGTCACCTAATTGCGCGCCAATAAGGAGAAATCCTTATCGGAAAGCCCTATCTTTCCTAGGAACGACCTGATTGTCATAATTGTGATTCTGTAATATTATTTATGAATAATTAATTATTAATTTATATGATAAGGAAATATTTAATTTTTTATGTGGATATAAATGAAGGAATTAATGTTGAGGTGTTTTATCAGTATTTTATCAGAATTGAGGTATTAAAAATCAGCCGTATGTGGATTTCAGACATTTTCTGTTTGGAATTTGGAAAAAATTTCTTCTACAAAGTTGTAGAGAATTAAATTTCCTATGGAATAGACATGAGATTCGAATTTTTCTGATGAAAGGGCTATTTATTATGAATTATTGAAGTTTTAAAAATAAATATTTGTATTAAAAACATGTGGGCCCCACTTTTGGTTGTTGTGGAAAAATTTGATATTTGGTGGGCTCCACTGTGGTGTGCTGAAATTTGATCAAAAGTAGAGTGCTTGAAAATTTTGTAAAAATATTATTTTATTAATTTAGTCTGCTTTGGCGTTCTAAGTATTTTTTTTATAAAATAGGATGCTTAATTAAAATTGAAAATCACACCAGAATCATAAGTTTTCTCTCTATATTATTGAGCGTATTTTGTGAGTATTTAGATACTTTGAGAGTTGCTATTCAGTGCAAGTTTCCTTCAACGTTATATCCGATATTCTAGTCAGAAGTATTATTTTTTTGAGGTAAGGGATGTTATTTCTTTGTAAATGATGTTATTTTGTTCAATATTATTATGCCGAAATATTGGTATAAATTTTATTATAAAAATTTTACCTTTTTATGTCGAGGTTACTATTCATGTATACGACACTATTCACGTATACGACACTATTCACGAATACGGTACTATTCATGAAGTATAATTTTTCTTATGGAATTTCTACCTTTTCGTGTCAGGGTTACTATTCACGTATACGACACTATTCACGTATATGGCACTATTCACAGAAAAATGAAATTTTCTCTTTTTTGTCCAAGATGTCTATTATGGTTACTATCTTTGATTGTATCCATGTTTTGATCTTCATTCTTGAATTTTACTCCACTATGGTTTGTTATGGAGTATTTTTGAACTTGGATTATCTAAAGTACGAATCCCTAATCTTTATCCTTTTATCTCACTAAATTCGTTTCTTTAAAATATTTTTCATCATCCTCAATCCTAAATGATGATATAACTGAATATCTTTGGTCTGAAGTGCAAAGATGAATGATTACCTGATGAATATCTTTGGCCCGTAGTGCAAAGATGGACATGTGTTAAGATGAACATGACCAACTAGTGATATAAATGAATATCTTTTGCCCGTAGTGCAAAGATGAATATTTGGTTCAAGATGTATATTGATTGATGTTACAGGGATAAAATATTGATGATGGACTTTTAAATCATAGAAGATAATAGATTTCATTCTCTACTTAACTCTTCTAATGAATTATTATTTTTGTTGCGAATATTGATCTAAAACTTATTGTCTATTATATTTTATCTGATTTAATGAAGGCTAATGATAATTTTTTGTTCATTATCTTAGTCATAATATTCTTTACTAGGCTAGTTGAGCTCACACTTTTCCTTTTTGTTCCATTTTTTTCCTCAGGAGGCGAGAATATAGCGGGAACTAGTCGGGGTGTGGAGTGATGGGTCCAGACAGTTGTTTTAGCAGTCCTCACTATTTTATAAAATAGTGTGATAATAATTGTAATAAGGACTCCTTTTGAGTTTGAATACTGTCTATTAGACAATATTTGTATTTAAACTCACAGTATATATGTTGTCGTATTTTGCACGACAATTGTAATAATGAAGTTGTAGTTGTTTTCTGTACCATGTATTGGGCGACTCAGAATGGATGATGTATACCTATTTTGGGGGCGTTAAAATATGTATATATATATATAAGTTTTGTTTTTTATATAAAATAGAATATATTGTATTTTATTTGCATAGTACTACATAGTGTTTGTAAGACCCCAACTTTTATGAATAAAGATGAATTTTCTATAAATATCATTTTTGAATATTAAGGAGTGAATGTGATATAATGTTATAGTTGTGGGTAATATTTATAAATTTTGCAAAGTACGTAAGTTGTTATATTATAATCGATTGGTCGGGGAATATTCGTTTTAACAGGGAATATTCGTACGACGACACAATCATTGGTGGACCCCACAGTGGAATTATTGTCGAAGTTAAAAAATGATAGAAATATCTTTTTATAAAAGTAACGGCGGAAATTTTACCGTTAACTGTTGAAATACCCAGTGTTAAAAGTACAGTAATACGCGTGGTTATATAGTAGCACACAATATTGCTTATTGATGCTTACGTGAGAAGTCACTCAGTTTTGTTCAATTATTGCTACGAAGAATTCTTTGCGATAAGATCTCACGTTATTTGATTCAATTATTGTTAATGTTTTATATATTATTAAATCAATAATTGAGATGACAAGTTATTCATATTATTATTTTCATAATTAACAATGTCTAGAAAGTTCTGTCGAGGACAGGTTTGGTCACCTAATTGCGCGCCAATAGGGAGAAATCCTTATTGGAAAGTCCCCTCTTTCCTGGGAACGATCTGGTTGTTAATATTATGAGTTATAATAATATGAATAAACGTTGTTAAAAATATTGGGGGGATTTTTATGAAGTATTTGTTGGACCCCCATTTACCCATTTTTCAAAATAATCGATAGAAAATTTTTCATTATTGTTTTTATAATAATGGTGGGGCCCACATGTGGGGGCCACATACGGGGCCCACCTGTGACTTTGGAAATCTGATTTTGGGGAGGATTCACGGGTTGTTTACGGTGATGTTGATGTTTTGTTTTATAAGTTTTGTTTTTTTATGAAAAATAGAATATATTATATTTTATTATGCATAGTGTTTGAATAGTGCCTGCATAGTGTTTGCACAGTGACTGCATAGTAAAATTTGAAAAAATCAGAAAATTTTCGTGAACAAGCACTGTGCGTCTGTGATTTTTTTCATTACTGTGCACTCAAATAGTATCTTTTCATTCTCCTATAAATAGGATGCTTAGTTAGAATTGAAAATCACACCAGAATCAGAGAATTCTTCTTCTATAATATTGAGCTTATTTCTTTCGAGTTTTAGAAAGCTTTGAGCGTAGAAAACAGTGATAGTTTCTTCAAGAATATCCCCGCTATACTAGTTGGAATACTTTTCTTTCCAAGGTAAGGGATATTATTTTTGTTAAGTATTCGTATAAAATAATATTTTCTTCCATACTCTGTAGTATGTAAGTAATATTATTTCGTTTCAGTTTTCGAATTCTATACTCATTTTGTTAAGTTTTGGCTTCTATACTCCATGAAATTAGTAGAATATCCTTGATATTTGCGCTTCATCTAGTATCTTTTCATGAAAATATTATTCTGAGCATTCTTGATAAGTTTTAACTTTTTCATGCCCGGGTACTATTCACGGGGTAACTATTCCTGAAGTTACTATTCACGGGTACTATTCACTCGGTTACTATTCACCCAGGGTATTATTCATGATAAAAATTGATTCGTTTTCTGTCCAAATCATTTTTGATACAATATTATTCTTGAATTTACTCCACAAAGCAATATCATGTTGACAATTTGGACGTTATGAAATTCTGGATAAATTAAATTATAAATCTTTAAAATTTATTCTTGAACTTGTTTTATTGAATTCTTATATCATTGTCATCATCCTCATGTTTATATTATATTGAAAGTCATCTGTGGCTGTAGTGCATAGATGGACTTGGTATGATTATGACCAGGGATTATTTGGTATAATCATGACCGTAATATTATAAATGATGTGGTAAAAGTTCTCATTGGCCGTAGTTCATTGATGGACAGTTGTTGGCATGATCATGACCATTGATGAATACACACGAATATCCTTGGCCATGAGTGCATGGATAATTTGTGGTCGTGATACTAATGAATATCCGGGTCGTAGTGCGGGGATGATGTGGATTATTTATTAAAATTTGAGTCTCGTTGATAAAAACTGCTGATGATAAACTTTTAAATCATAGAAGATAGTAGATTTCATGTTTTACTTGACTCTTCTAATGGATTGCTTATTCCGCTGCAGTTAAACTTGATGTTTATTATATGTTATCAGTTTAACACTGTTGAAGGCTAACGATAATTTATTCTGCATTATCTTAGTCATAATATTTATTACTGGGCTAGTTGAGCTCACCCTTTGCTTTCATTGTTCTCTTCAGAAAATGAGAATATAGTTGGGACTAGTCGGGGAACGGAGTGACGGTCCAGATGGTAGCATTAGTAGTCCTCACTATTCTGTGAAATAATGTGACAATAAATGTACTTAGGACTTATTTTGAGTTTGAATACTGTCTAGATGACAATATTCGTATTAAAACTCACAACTCGTGTTGTATATTAAGTTGTATTTGAATTTTGTACCATGTATTTGACGACCCAAGATGGGTGATGTATACCTATTTTGGGGCGCGTCAAAGGTCATTAAGATCTTGCATAATGTGTGCATAGTCTTTGCGTAGTAAAATCAAAAATTTTGTTAAATCCAATCAATTAAATCCAGTGAGTTTTCTAAACTGGCACCCGTGATTTTTATTCAAATAGTGCCCTGTCATTCTCCTATAAATAGGATGCTTAGTTTAGAAATAAAAATCACACCAGAATCAGAGAATTCTTCTTCTATAATATTGAGCATATTTCTTTCGAGTTTAAGAAAGCTTTGAGTGTAGAAAATAGTACACGTTTTCTTCAAGAATATCCCCACTATACCAGTCAGAAATACTTTCCTTTTAAGGTAAGGGATAATATTTTCTTCCATACTCTGTAGTATAAAAGTAATATTATTTCGTTTCAGATTCTGAATTCTACACTCATTTTGTTAAGTATTGCTTCTATACTCTTCGAAATTAGTAGAATATCCTTGTAATTTGCGTTTCATCTAGTATCATTTCGCAATGATATTTTTCTGAATATTCTTGTTAAATTTTAATCTTTTCATGCCAGAGTACTATTCACGGGGTACTATTCATGAAGTACTATTTACGAGGTACTATTCACTCGGGTACTATTCACCTGGGGTACTATTCACGACAAAAATTGATTCTTTTCTGTCCAAATTATTTTTGATACATGAATATTATTCTTGAATTTTACTCCACAAAGTAGTTATCATGTTGATAATTTGGACATTTTTAAACTCTTGATAAATTGAATTATAAATCTTTAAAATTTATCCTTGATTTCGTTTGATTGATGCTTATATCATTGTCATCATCATCATGCTTATATTGTGATGAAAGTCATCTTTGGCCCGTAGTGCATAGATGGACTGTTGATTGGTATGATTATGACTATGTATCGGTATAATCCTGACCTGTAATGTTAAAAATGACGTGGTAAAAGTCCTCATTGGCCCGTAGTGCATTGATGGACAGTTGTTGGCATGATCATGACCACTAGTGATAATAACGAATATCTTTGGCCCATAGTGCATGGATAATTCATGGATGTGATAATAATGAATATCACCCGTAGTGCATGAATAATTCATGGATGTGATACTAACGAATATCCTTGGCCTGTAGTGCATGGATAATTCGGTGATGTGGATTATTTATTGAGCTATGTTACGGCAATAAAATATTGATGATGAACTTTTAAATCATAGAAGATAGTAGATATTATGTTCTACTTGACTCTTCTAATGGATTGCTTATTCCGCTGCAGTTAGACTTGTTGTCTATTATATTATATAAGTTTTACACTGTTGAAGGCTAACGATAATTTATTCTGCATTATCTTAGTCATAATAATCTTTACTGGGCTAGTTGAGCTCACCCTTTACTTTCATTGTTCTTTTCAAGAAATGAGAACATAACCGGGACTAGTCCGGGAATGGAGTGACGGTCCAAGATGGTGGTTGTAGTAGTACTCACTATTTTATAAAATAGTGTGATAATAATTGTAATGAGGACTCCATTTGAGTTTGGATATTGTCTACGAGACAATATTCGTGTTAAAACTCTCAGCTTATGTTTTGTCGTATTTTACACGACAATTGTATAATTAAGTTTGTATTTGAATTCTGTACCATGTATTTGGCGACTCAGAATGAGTTGTGTATACCTATTTTGGGGACGTCACATAAAAATATTGATGATGAAATTTTAAATCATAGAAGATAGTAGACATCATGTTCTACTTGACTCTTCTAATGGATTGCTTGTTCCGCTGCAGTTAAACTTGTTGTCTATTGTATTCTATCAGTTTTTATACTATTGAAGAATAAGGATAATTTATTCTACATTATCTTTGTCATAATATTCTTTACTGGGCTAGTTGAGCTCACCCTTTTCTTTCATTGTTCTCTTCAGGAAATGAGAATATAGCTGAGACTAGTCGGGGAATGGAGTGATGGTCCAAGATGGTGGCTATAGTAGTCCTCACTATTCTATGAAATAGTGTGATAATAAATGTAATGAGTACTTCATTTGAGTTTGGATATTGTCTACGAGACAATATTCGTGTTAAAACTCTCAGCTTACGTTTGTTGTATTGTATAAATTAAGTTTGTATTTGAATTAAGTACCATGTATTTGGCGACTCAGAATGGGTTGTATGGACCTATTTTGGGGGCGTCACAGCAACACTTGAGGCTAATACTCCAAAAGCTTCGTGAAAACAAGCTATATGCCAAGTTAAAAAAATGTGAGTTCTGGCTTGAGGAAGTAACATTCCTTGGGCACGTGATATCGAATCATGACCTATCAGTTGATCCGGCAAAGATTGAAGCATTACAAAGCTGGGATCAACCCAAGTCAATAACCGAAGTACGTAGCTTTCTGAGCTTAGCTGGTTATTATCGGAGATTCGTGGAAGGATTTTCTCGAATAGCTACTCCATTAACTCAACTGACTCGAAAATAAACAAAATTCGGTTGGATCGAGGAATATGAGAAGAGTTTTCAAGAACTCAAGAGGAAACTCATTTCAGCACCTGTTCTGACAATACCATCAGGTTCGAAGGGATTTGTCATCTACAGTTATGCTTCAGGCAGAGGTTTAGGATGTGTTCTCATGTAATATGAGAAAGTCATAGCCTATGTCTCATGACAACTCAAAGAATATGAGAGGAATTACCCTACTCATGATCTAGAGTTGGCAGCAGTCATTTTCACACTAAAGATCTGGAGACATTACTTGTATGGGCAGAAAGTGGAGATCTATACGGATCATAAAAGTCTCAAATATTTTTTCACCCAAAATGAACTCAATATGCGGCAATGACGTTGGCTCGAGCTGTTAAAAGATTACGATTATACCATTGAATACCATCTTGAAAAAGCGAACGTGGTAGCTAACGCGTTGAGTAGAAGATCATATACATGTACGAGTGCGATATTGTCAATGCAAGGACCCATTTCGTATGACTTGCAAAGGATGAAGATAGAGTTAAAGACTTCAAGGACCTACGTGATGATGTCAAATATACGAGTAGAACAACCTTTAATCGATAAAGTTAAAGCTGCTCAAGCTATGGACCCAGAGCTGATGCGTATGAAGAAGAAAGTGCAAGAAGGTGCTATTCCAGATGCAAGAATTAATGAAGAAGGAATAATTTGAGTCAACTCCAAACTTTGTGTTCCTAACGACTCTGATTTAAAGTATAAAATTATGATGGAGGCACACAACATACCGTTTGTAATCCATCCTGAGAGTACCAAAATGTATCACGATCTTCAACATACATTTTGGTGGAGCAATATAAAGAGAGAGATAGTAGAGTTTATCTCAAGGTGTTTATCTTGTCAACGAGTCAAGGCGGAGCATCAAGTACCAAAAGAACCATTGTAACCACTTGAAATTTCAGAATGGAAGTGGGAGCACATTAACATGGATTTCTTTACTGGTCTTCCCAAGTATTCTCAAGGCATAGATGCAATTTGGGTCATTGTCGATAGATTATCCAAGTCTGCTCATTTCTTACCTATACGAGAAACATATTCACTTGAACGTCTTGCTCGTAAATACATAAATGAGATTGTAAGACTGCATGGTATGCCAGTATCCATAATTTCTGATCGAGACCCAAGATTCACTTCACTATTTTGGGTCAGTTTGCAGAAAGCTATGGGCACGAATTTATGATTCAGTTCTGCATATCATCCTCAAATGGACGGACAGTCAGAGAGGACTATTCAAACTCTTGAAGATCTATTAAGACTCTGTGTCCTAGACTTCAAAGGAAGTTGGGACAAGTTTTTGCCATTAGTGGAATTCTCCTACAACAACAATTATCAAGCAAGTATAGGCATAGATCCATTCGAGGCGTTGTATGGATGAAAGTGTCGTTGTCCAGTATGCTGGGATGATGTGGGTGAAGCAACGTTGTTGGGACCGAAATTGGTACGCATGACTATGAAAAAGATTCAAATAATCCGGCAACGTATACAAACTTCACAATATCGACAAAAGAGTTATGTTAATCTTCATCGAAGGGACGTGGAATTCAATGTTGGAGATCATGTGTTGTTACGTGTTGCTCCATGGAAAGGAGTTACGAGATTTGGAAAGAGAGAAAAGCTCAATCCTTGATTCATTGGCCCATTTGAAATCCTCAATCGAGTAGGAACGGTGGCCTATAGACTTGCCTTACCGCCAAATATGTCTCGTGTTCATAACGTTTTTTACATATCTATGTTACGTAAATATGTGGAAGACCCGAATCACATTATTGAATTAGAAATAGATGAGATAGCGGAAGATTTAACATATGAAGAGGTACATATTAAAATCTTGGATAAGAAGGAACATATTCTACGCTTCAAGGTTATACCTCAAGTCAAAGTTTTATAGAGAAACCATGATATTGAGGAAATGACATGGGAGTTAGAATCTGAAATGAAATCAAGGTATCCTCATCTCTTCGACATACCAGGTATGTACACCAATTTCGAGGATGAAATTTCATAAGAAGGAGAGGTTGTAAGACCCCATCTTTTATGATTAAACATTTAGTTTTCTCTAAATATTATTTTAAATAATAAGGTGTGGATTTGATATAATATTATAGTTGTGGGTAATATTAACAAATTCTGCAAAGTAAGCAAGTTGTCATAAAATATTCATTTTATCAGGGAATATTCGTTTTGTCTGGGAATATCCGTACGACAACACAATCATTGGTGGACCCCACAACGGAATTACTGTCGGATTTAAAAAGCGACAGAAATAACCTTTTTATAAAAATAACAGCAAAATTTTTACCGTTAATGGTTGAAATACCCCATGATAAAAGTACAGTAATACGCGTGATTGCACAGTAGCACACGATATTGTACAGTATCTTTGATTATTGATGCTTACGTGAGAAGTCACTTAGTTATACTCAATTATTGCAATAGTAGTTGATGCATAGTATCTCATATTATTGATTCAATTATTATCACAGTATCATCTACGCAATATTTTATATTATTAGATCAATAATTTAGATGACATAGTTATTCATATTATTATTTGCATTATTGACAATGTCTAGAAAGTTCTGTCAAGGAAAGGGGTTTGGTCATCTAATTGCGCGCCAAAAAGGAGAAGTTCTTATCGAAAAGCCCCCTCTTTCCTGAAAATGATCTGGTTGTTAATATTGCGAGTTATAATATTAATGATGAATAAATGTTATTAAAAATGTGTTTAGTAAAGCCAAGTGAATTGAGATAAATAGAGGGGTTTTTATGAAATATTTATTATAAATTTGGCTTATTACATGGACCCCCACTTACTCATTTTTCAAAATCGCCGGTAGAAAGTTATCTCAGTTTTGTTTTATTACTTTTATATATATATATATATATATATGTGTGTGTGTGTGTGTGTGTGTGTGTGGGTGTATTCAAAACATACTTCTTTTCATTGTTCTGAAGTCACCTAACTTACTGTAGTCCACCTTGTTCGTGTCTAACCTTTGTTAGTCTCAGGGGTGAGCAGTGTTAGGTTATAGAACATAGGTATGCGTCTGCTTAAGGTAAGAGGGTATGCATGAACGAACCATGAGTGAGAATAATTTTTGAAATTAGTAAAATGAGTCGATTATTTAGATCTAACTCCTTAGCTAGTAACCGATCAACTTTGCCCCCTGTTCCAGACATAGTTAACCAGGAAGAACACAGTTATGAAAACATCAGTCAAGTTTTAAGTAATTGAAACATACGTAAAGTTTCTCCTAGAGAAATTTACCAGTCAACCTTTTTAGATAATTTCAAAACAGATTATAATGTCAAGACAGTTGAAAAGGTTTATGCCATTAACAAAGAATATGAAAACTGTAGCCTCTTATCTCCTGATGTTATTAAAAACATAGGAAAAAAGGTTATAATTTTATTCATATAGGACATGTTCAAGTTGCACTCAAACCATTGAATATTAAAGGAATTAATTCAAGTATCTACCTCTGTTTAAGAGATGCTAGCAAGCATCATTGGCATTATGGAATCAAGTCTGCATAATGGCCCTATCCATTTCAATTGTTTTCCTGATTTCACTTTAAGCCTAAGTGATCATAATCTATTAAAAGCTTTAACATTGAACATTAAAACTGCTGGAGAGATAACTCAAATGATTGAGGGTTCTCAACCACTTGCTTTGATCTATAGGATATATTATAAGACTATAAAAATGAATTTAAATGTTCATGCTCTTAATAAAAGTCCTAAGGATCATACTTTTTTAATTCAAAGTTCAACTAGTGATGCTAATATTCAGATCCCGAGAACCATCCTCTGGAAGGATATTACGTTACCTAGTCAATGGACTTTACCTAGTGAAATACCTCAACAACCAGTTAAAAGCAGTCTTTTAAATGTTGAAAACATTAGACAATTCTCTGATGGTACGGTTAAAATAAGCTTTGAACGTACTAGAAGACCAGTCATCATAGAAGATTTTACGAGTTCTTTAGTCCCTTCTATTCATACTAGAAGAGATACTGAAATACTTAGTAATCCCCCTATTCGTGATATGAAAATGAAAGGTATCTTAAATCAACGTCAAGCTAGTCATCCTTGTTATACTTCAAAAGATAATGTAGAAGAAGAAGATTCTTCCCCTACGCCTTCAAAATTTCCAACACAGTCAGATTTTGAAGCTCCTATTAATAATCAGTTAAGAGTCATTAAAAAAGAATTTATTCTTGAATGGGATCATCTTATTGAAGATTTTAATTCAAAAAGCTAGCAAAGTTAAGAGACACTTATTTCATTCCAATCATCCTGTTAATAAAGAACGAGATAAAATAATAAATAGATGGAAAAGATTTATAAAAAATGAACAAATAAACATTAATTTCTACGATTGGTCTGAATAATATCATGGTAAATGTAATGTTATAACTACAACTCAGTGGATTAAAAAAGATAGGTCAAAAGTTTCTAGTAGTCATCCCCCGCTCGAAACTGTCCTCCTTCTAGTTAAAAATACATCTGTTATTGCCAGTCCTTTTAAATTTTCAGATAATAATAAAGATGAAAAGAAAATCATTGAACAGAATAATTTCACAAATCAGTATCTAGCCACAATAGGAAAACAGCTAGATAAAATTGAAGAAAAGTTTGATGATGTTATTATTAAAAAGCCCGATTCAAAAATTGAGCAGCCTTTGTTAAAATTGCCTGAAAGCAGAAGTAAATTAGGATATTTACACCAACAAATTAATAACGACGGTGAAATTATCCAAGTTATTGACAAGTTTATTAAAAAATTAAAAACTGAAGCTAGAACAAGCGGTACTATAGCTATCATTGATCAAGTTGAATCTGACAATGAAAGTATTACCCAATCAGATCAGTCTAATACTGTTTCAATTCAAGATTTTAATGATCGGTTAAAAAAGTTAGCTGTTAATAACACTAGTATCACAAGAAATTTGTATTCTAGACCTACTCCTCCGAATCTTCAATTCGAAGAGAGAAATCTAGATAAACAATTTTCTGTGTCGTCCAATAAAATCTATGAATGGAATATCGATGGTTTAAGTGAGCAAGAAATTCTTAACAAGTTATATCACATGTCCATGGTAGCTAATAGCTATATTACTAAATTTAACAATCTGTCTCAACCAGATATTGTTGAATTAATAGCTAGTGGATTTACTGGTATCCTTAGATCTTGGTGGGAAAAATATCTCATTGAAGATACCAGGGTGTCAATAATCCATGTTGTCCAAATGGATGATGACAGCAACCCCATCTTTGATGAAGATGTTGGTATTGGTCTGTCGGATGGTGTTAATACTTTAATATTTACCATAATTAAACACTTTGTGGGTACTCCTAGTAATATCACGGAGAGAATTCACGATCAGTTAAGTAATCTCACTTGTCCCACTCTAAGTGACTTTAGATGGTACAAATATGTCTTTACTTCTAGAGTTATGATACGTAATGATAGCAATAAGCCATTTTGGAAAGAAAAATTCGTTAATGGTTTACCTTCATTATTTGCTCATAAGGTTCGTGAAGAATTAAGTAAAAACTTAGGTTATATTGATTATGACAATTTAACCTATGGTGATATCATCAGTTATATTCAAAAAATTGGATTAAAAATGTGTATAGATTTTAAACTCGCTAAACAAGCTAGTAACAACAAAACAAAGCTAAATATGAGTTAGGAGTATTTTGTGAACAATATGGTTTACCCCCTGTTGCTCCCTCTAGAAGAAAGCACGTGCATAAACATATTGATTCTCGCAAGAGTCACAAACGTCATAAGAAGAAGCATAATCAAGAAAAAGTTAAAAATCAAGATAGTTATTATAATAAACCTAAAACTTCACGTAAAAAGTCCAATAAATTAACCTAAAAAATTTGACAAGAGTAAAATTGTGTGCCACAATTGTGGACAGAAAGGGCACTATAAAAATGAGTGCAAAATAAAACAAAAATTATCTCAGTTAAACATTTCTAGTGAAGATACTGAGCAACTGTTCGAGTTAATGAGAATTGAGAATAACATCAGTAATGATGAAGGTTCTGATATTCCTAATTCCTCTGATAGCAGCACTAATGATATAGATAGTGATAATGAAGAAGTCACTATTTGTGCAGATAATTGCAATGAGAATTGTTGCAATAAAAGGTTAAATGTTATTACCAAAGAGGAAGAAGAAAGTTGTCTGTTAATTGATCTAATTAGGAAAATTTCAGACCCTAAGTTAAAAGTTTAATGGCAAAAAGCACTTTTACCCCACTGTGGTTATAGTGTTTTAAGCAATTAGTCATTGTGCTTTTAAAATATTCAATTATCCCACTGTGCTTTTTAAAAATATACAATCAGGCCATTCCGTCTATTTTTCGTAACTGACATTAAGAAATTAGTCAAATTTTCCTATGTGGCTTTTTTTTAAAAATAAAATAAAACGTGTATTTGCTGATGTCACTACAAAAAATGGGCCTTTAGCAACGATTTTGCGGGCAACGACTTTATAAGTCGTTGCTAAAAGTATATGTTTAGCAACGACATTTGTCCTTAGTTGCAAATTGTGTCAGGCTTTCACTTTTTGCAACAAAATTCATAAGTCGTTGCAAAATTTCGCTTAAATTCATTTATGGAAAAAATTTCGTTAGAATTTCGTTGCAAAATTTTCGGCCACTTGATTTCCCGTCATCGTGGGCAACGAAAGTTTTTTTGTTGCTAAAAATGGGGCTTTAGCAATGATTTTTCAATCAACAACTTTATAAGTTGTTGCTAAAAGTGTATGTTTAGCAACGAAACTTGTCATTCGTTGCAGATTGTGTCAGGCTTTCACTTTTTGCAACGAAATTCATAAGTCGTTGCAAAATTTGAAAACAAAATTGGTTAGAAATTCGTTGCAAAATTTTTAACCACTTGATTTCTCCTCATCGTGGGCAACGAAATTTTTGTTGTTGCTATATTTCGTTGCCTAACATGGACCACATTCATTAGCAACAATTTTTATTTTCGTTGCATATCTTATACGACTTTTTGCAACGACTATTAAAATGTTGCCTTAAATTAAGATAATCCCAATAAACATATTTTTGTAAGACCATATTAAAGATTCGGAGAATTGTCAAAAATATTCATATTTAGTATTTAAAATTATATCCAAATTCAAAACATATTCAACACTCATGACCTATCATTTGGAACTTTGGTCATTTGGATCATTGAAGCAACACAAGTTATCATTAATATCTTGTAAGGATTAATATTTATATCAAAACATGAGATTTCCTAATATATTTCTTTCTTCTCCTTCACTACATACCATTAATATAATCTCAAGAAGTTATATACTACAATAATAATAGAAATAATAATAATAATAATAATAATAATAATAATAATAATAATAATAATAATAATATAATAATAATAATAATAATAATAATAACAATAATAATAATAATAATAATAATAATAATAATAGTTGCACCAATGGTGTGTAAGTTTTTTTAACTCCCATTTTCAAATTCTCCTTTTCTTGACTTGTAATTTTTTAAAAATCAAATATTAATTTCTCTTTATATCTTGTATTAGAGTGTTTGGCAATGACTTATAAGTTGGTTAAGCTAAGTTATAAGTCATTTGTTATTATTAGTGTTTGATAATAACTTAAATTTTAGTTTTTTTACTTATAAGTCATTATTAATTTTTTTTCATGCTTCATGTGCTATATTTTTTATTACTATTACTATTACTATTACTATTATTATAATTATTATTATATTTTCTATTATTATTAATTTTATTATTATTATTATTAGAATAATTATTACTAATCTTATAATTATTATTTTTATTATTATAATAATTATAATTATTACTATTATTATAATTTCTATTATTATTATTATTATTGTTGTTGTTGTTGTTATTATTATTTTTATTATTATTGTTACTATTATTATAATAATTATTATTATTACTATTATTATTATTATTATTATTGTTATTATTATTATTATAATAATAATAATAATTATTATTATTATTATTATTATTAGTATTAATTATAATTATTATTACTATTACTATTACTATTACTATTATTATAACTACTACTGTTATTATTATTGTTATTATTAATCATTATTATATTTACTATTATTATTCCTATTACTATTATTATTATTATTAATATTATAATAGTACTAATAATAAAAAAGCCTGGCCCGAATCGTGGGCTTTTTAAAAAATAAAATAAAATAATGCCCTCCTTGAGAATTGAACTCTAGACCTCCCAATCTCCTTAAACAAATGATCAAACAAACTAAGCTATAAGGATTTTTTGTTATAAAGTCATTTCTTAAAAATTAAAATACTAAAAATACTAATTACATATTTACATCAAATACTAAAAATACTAATTAAAAAAATACTAAAATACTAAAAAATCAAATTAAAAATACTAAAATACTATAATTCAAATTATTTTGTTAATAAATCAAAACAACAAAAATTCAAATTACATCATTAAAATACTAAAATCATAACATATTTACATCATTTACATCATAACATAACATATTATCATATTTATATCATAACATATTTACCTCATTTAATCAAACTACTAAAATTCAAATACTAAAATTTTACTCAAATACTAAAATTTTACCATAGTTGTATAACATATCAAAATACTAAAATTTTACCATAGTTGTATAACATATCAAAATACTAAAAGTCACCTAATTCGACACTAAAATACTAATTACATATTTATATCAAATACTAAAAATACTAATTAAAAAATACTAAAAAATCAAATTAAAAATACTAAAATCCAAAAAAATACTAAAATTCAAATTATTTTGTTAATTAATCAAATGAACAAAAAAATTCAAATTACATCATTAAAATACTAAAATCATAGCATATTTACATCATTTACATCATATCATAACATATTATCATATTTACATATTTACATCATAACATATTTACATCATTTAATCAAAATACTAAAATTCAAATACTAAAATACTAAAATTTTACTCAAATACTAAAATTTTACCATAGTTGTATATAACATATCAAAATACTAAAATTTTACCATAGTTGTATAATATATCAAAATACTAAAAGTCACTACCAAACACTAAAATACTAATTACATATTTACATCAAATACTAAAAATACTAATTAAAAAATACTAAAAAATACTAAAATCCAAAAAATTACTAAAATTCAAATTATTTTGTTAATTCATCAAAAGAACAAAAATTCAAATTACATCATTAAAATACTAAAATCATAACATATTTACATCATAACACAACATATTATCATATTTACATATTTACATCATAACATATTTACATCATTTAATCAAAATATTAAAATACTAAAATTTTACTCAAATACTAAAATTTTACCATAGTTGTATAACATATTAAAATACTAAAAGTCACTTTCCGACACTAAAATACTAATTACATATTTACATCAAATACTAAAATAAAATAATTATTAAAAAAATACTAAATTAATACTAAAAAATCAAATTCAAAAATACTAAAATTCAAAAATACTAAAATACTATAATTCAAATTATTTTGTTAATTAATCAAAACAACAAAAATTCAAATTACATCATTAAAATACTAAAATCATAACATATTTACATCATAATATAACATATTATCATATTTACATCATTTAGTATAATTGATATAATATATGCGTTATGATATAAATATGATGTAAATATGTAAATATGATAATATGAAAATTAATTATTACTATTATTATTATTATTATTATTATTATTATTATTATTATTATTATTATTATTATTATTATTAGTACTATTATTATTTTATTGTTATTGTTATTATTGTTGCTATTATTATTGCTATTATTAATACTATTATCATAATTATTACTATTATTATTATTATTATTATAATTACTATTATTATAATTATAATAATAATAATAATTTTTATTATAATTATAATAATAGTAATAATTATAATAATAATAGTGATAATTATGCATCTACAGATTACCTTTATACAATGAGTTTGCATCATTTGGCCATAGGTTCTTTGAATAATACTCTAACAACGGGTTGCCATAAATTGGAACCCATATATATATATATATATATATATATATATATATATATATATATATATATATATATATATGTTAGAATCTTCATCCACAAAGAACCTTTATTGTTAGCTTAATAACACTTTTAAATTACAAACTCTGATTATGGCGACTTTATAAAAAAAAAAAGTAAATGTTAGCATGGCCATATATTTTTTTGACAATAGGTTCTTTGTGGATGGAATCCTATATATATATATATATATATATAACTTATATTCAATAATTAATAAGTCACATATATATAAATTAATTATATATACATAGGAATAATTAGTTTGTTATAAATTTTGTACTTTCAAAATTTACTTGCGATAATAGGAAGGCAATAACAATGGATAATATAATTTTATTATTAAAATGTGTTAGGTTCAATTAATTTAGAATTAATGAAACTGTACTTTAAAATTCATTAATTTTTTTTCTTATTCTATTTATAATTGTAATTAGTGCATTCATTTTAAAATTAAAATTTAGAATTTCAAAATGATAAAAGTTATTTGAATTGTACTTTAGTTTATTGATTATTGTATTTATTAAAATAAATAAATTAATATTCATTCATTAATACTATACTTTAAAACTCATTATTTGTTTTCTTATTCTAACTATAGTTGTAATTAAAATATTCATTTTAAAATTTAATATTTCAAAATGATAATAACTTACTTGAATTATAATTTAAAATATTAATCATTATATTTATTAAAAATAATAAAATTAACATTCATTTATTAATAAACTTTACTTTAAATTTTTTTATTTTTTTAGACTTGTAGTTAGCATTACAAATCTTTTATCTTTTCCTATAAACCCGAAAAGAAATCAGATCTAGATCTTCTTCTTCTAGGGCTGGATGGACACCCTCCTCCATCATTTCTGTCAACTACTCGTACTGATCCAATTCTCCGCTCCTCCTTCAACATCCAATTTCCAAAACCCCGTGTTTCCCTCCAATCCAGGATCGGATCCTCCAAAATCAGAGCCGCAATCAACGATGGGTCTGTAATAGCGTCGCCGTCGTCGTTCATGGAGGCGATGAGCTTCTATGAGCTTCTGGGCATACCCGAAACCGGAACGCTGGGGGAGATCAAGAAAGCATACAAGCAGTGGATGGGCTTTATATATTGTTTGTGGGTTTTTTTATATCTTGATTAATGGTCGTGTGTTGTTTGAAACCCATTTACTCTTGATTTCGTGTTCCCTATTTTTGTGTTTATGAAATATCTTATCAATAACTTATGAAGGTTTGCTTTTCTTTTGAGATTCTGTTGGAATTCTTTTTTGAAATAAAAACCATGCACCTACTTCGTAGTATGAGTATATCCTATCAGTTAGTTAATGTGTGGATGCTGAATATTAGTTGCCATCTTTGGCTATACTGAGAAGGGCCAACTTTGTATCCAAGAGCTAAACATATAATGATTTAGCTCGTCTCTACTTTTTAGTTTTTGTTTTTCTGTGCAATTTTGCCTGCTGTTGTGGTTACCTTATCTTATAAACTTCTTTGGGTATTCTTTTTGGGCTAGTTGAGGCAAAATAGCAATTTAGTATAATTGCCTTTTCATAATAAACAACATTCATGGTTATTATTATAATGGTGTTTGTGGTCTTGCAGAAACATTGTGTTTGTGATCTATTCAAGGATTCCACTACAACTAATTTCGCATAATTCTGATTCTACTTACAAGGTAGTTTTTAATCAAATTGTTTGTTTTTTGATCTGATAGAGAATTTGTTCTACTATAAATTAATGTTGCGGTCAGTTATTCGATAGACATTTTGTTGTGCAATACATTTTCAGGTTGCTTTAATGGCTTCTAAAAGAGCATCCAGATCTAGTGCTAGCTGTTCCAATGACCCGAAAATTAATAAAAATGAAGATAATGAGACCCATGTCGATGAGCCTCATGCAGAGGAGGAAACTATTCATGAGAATGATGAAGGTAACATGCATATATCTACACATATACTTGCATTATCATGGTTTTGGGGTGGATGGATAATTATTGGTTAGATAGCTTCTTATTCATCTGATTGTGACCAAGATCTTACATGTTCAGTTATAATGTTTTCCACTTTTAGTTTTCTGTCAATACATAAAGATGCAATCTTTATGTATTTTTAGTACAATGATTATGCACTTGTTGATCACTACATGCTTCATGAGGTCATTTTTAGTACAATGATTATGCATTTGTTGATTTCATCCAAGCACAAGGCATTCTAAGGCTGCTAGTTTAAATATATGTTAAATTTACCATAAACAAAAAATTGAAATTTATCTAGAAATAGTAAAAAGGAATGGCAGACTGCAAAAGGCATTGGTTTCATTGTTATATGTTCCCACTCTCTTCTCCATACATACTCGGATGTTGTCTGCTTCTTCTTAACTTTAGTTATCCAGTTTGTACATTCACTCTATATAGTTACATTAGATCGTAATTACTACTACTAGTATTTTTATAGCCTATAACAAGGCAATGAATCTTAACGTGACAACCTGTGGGATCATTTCTATATGAGCTCAGTTTTACAGTTGTGGATATAGATTAAAATTGTGGTTTTCCAACTGTTCTTTAGACAGACAGGTTTGTCATTGCATGTCCCATCCTAAGTTCTATGAGTCAAGTTCGAGCAGAGCTGTACAATTCTCGATTCATCGTAACTGAACCTGTCTAGTAGTAGAATTAAGTATCCAATGATATAATCATCCATAAAAACTAACACAACATTGAGAATTAGTCGTTAATTTACTCATCGACAGAGTAGTACAACATGGTAGGCACAAGGAGATAGATATGAGAGTAAACTAGTTAGTTGCTATGGACTGTTATATGTATGTATATATTTCAGTTGTGTTGCAGTCACTATTTCTGTGTTCTCATGTGTGGCTTATTGTTTAATGGAGCAGGATCTGAGCAAGCTGGATGTGACAAAACTACATCCTCTCTCACCTGAAGTTATATCTCGGCAGGCTACGATAAATATTGGTAAAATTAATGGTTGTGACATCAATGTGGTGTTCACGAGTTTAAAATTTCAATGTCTCCCTAACGTTTTATTTATATTGAGATAATAGCCATTATAATCTTACTTTTTAAGCTAGTAACTGAGCTAAGTTTGTGGTTTCAAGAACTATCGATCATGTGGCACATGGAAAATTAACTGTTGTAAAAACTATATCTGTTGTTCAGGTTATTACTTGATTAATCAAAATTTAAAGCCTAGTTTCCTATAGGATTACCGTTAAACTTTTATCCTAGAAAGGATGTTCACTGTTATTGGAAACAGAAAAGATATGATGTTCATAGGAATTCTAGATGTCCAAATACAATGTGGATGAACTCAGGTGTAAATGGATCATGGAATTTTAATTTTTTATATTTGATTATTATGTTTGAGGCTATCAGATTGAACTCAAGTTGTAGAGAACCAATTTAGCATGACTACCCTATCCCCCCCACCCCACCCCACCCCTACCCCCCACCCCCACCCCACCCCCCCCACCCCCCACCCCCACCCCACCCCCCCCCCCTTCCATTTTTCCATTTCAAGTCGAACCAAATTCATGACTTAGTAATCCTATAAATAAATCTTTCCATTGACCAACATTATTCGCCAGAGCTCTCGAAGCAATTTGAGGAGGTGTTAGATAGTAAGCCTGAGGTATGAAATTATATCAACCTCAACCTCAACACTTAAATTTCTTTTCTCTTCACTAATGTATTCATATGTTGAGTTATCTTATAGTGGTCTTGTCCTGCCTAAAATATATTGCTATAGTGATCTATTCTTGTGTTAGTGATCGAGTAGTAGGAATTTATGTGTTTTATCCTCTAGATGGTTTGTATTGGTAGTGTGAAGGTGGTTTCAGTTTCTTGTTGTTTTTAAATTATTTGCAGGTTGATTCGTTTGTGAAGATATTTCCAGGTGTTGCACATGGTTGGTCCGTGAGGTACAAGGATGAAGATGAGGCTGCTGTGAAGTCTGCGGAAGAGGCACACCGTGATTGTTGGACTGGTTTGTCAAGTATCTTAAGTAAGAAACATTATATATATTGGTACATAGTGTGTAAGGTAGGATGTGAGCATGCAGGAGATCACACACCAAGATTAATTGAATTGGTTTTGATGGATCAGTTAATGTGGACTACCTTGCCTTGGCTTGTATTAGTCATGTGTCACTAAACTGCTTGCTGCCTGTCTATGGTTAAAATTATTAGAAGAGGAAAATGTATGTTTTAAGTCCAGTATATTATGAGGACTACTTTGAAGATTAATATGTTTGGTTACTGCTCTATGTTGAAGGGTTATTCTAGCATGACCCTCCATCTATCTGAATTGACAAAGAGAAACATATTGTTGCTGCTTTCAGCTGATTTGGCTCACTTGTTAGGCTGGTTTCACTATGTTCCAGTTGGGTTATATTTTGAAGTCTCACGTGTAGAATCAAATTATATTTCTTATAAATGCATGCATCATTTTTTAATTTTTATTACTATTTGGCATTTTATTTCTACAGAGATTTGATGTTAGTATTGAGCATTCAACAAATATATCCGAGTTCATTCATGGATTTCTTGATAAGCTTATTGGAAAATTAAAAGAACTGGAAAGTCGTGCACTTCACGTTGGTGAGGTCCAGAAAAAGAACATAATTGAATTTAGATGGCTACTGTGTAGATAACATGTTGTGATTTTGTAAAGTTTGTTGACTTACCTTTAGAAAGTCGTTTTAAACCAAATGTCCTATTACATTGTTTTGCTTTCATATGGGAATATTTTTATGAAGTTTGTTTTTTCCAAATATGTATGGAAGAGAGGCAGCTCAACCTATTGAAGACAGCAAGACTGCACGTGATGAAATCTTTGTCCTACTTTATGAAAGTTTTGGACAAGCTTGTTTTGGTAAAGAGCAATGGTGATCTAGATACAAAGATGGGTTTTGATGGGGCAAAATAAGTATTTTCCTCAGACCCATAAATTTCAGCATGTATGTTACATTGTTACTGCTACTACATTAATAAATGGTTGACTCCTATTTGATCTATACAAGTAATGTCGCACATAGAGAGATACCTCATTTTAAAAATTTGACCATAACAAAACATATTTATTTATTTATATATATATATATATATATGTATAATTATGTCTTTATATATCATCCTCTGCGATATGACATCTTGTGTATAGTTTTGTGCAGTTTTCTGTTTTCAATATAAATAGATAACATGTTCCAAGGACTTTGACATATGTGTTTTAGTGTAAAGTTCTAACATTGTACTTATAAGATGTCACTAATATAGTATGTCTTGTGAAGGATTTGTCCTTCACTAGAGGCCATTTTTGGTGTAGTGTGAGACTTCTTTAATATGTAATGATTTGAATTGTGATCTTTATGATATTATTGACGTAAAGATATTGTTGTCCCCCGCCCCCCTTTTTCTTAGATTGAAGCCCTTGGTCTCCCTTTATCTCCAGAATCATTGGCCACCCTTAAACCTTTTACTTCAATTACCTTCAACGCTGGAGAATCAAATGGAGAAAATTTCAAGCCTGAAGTTGCAAAAACTGGATTGGGATCATCTGTAGCCATGACAATTGCTATGGTCACCGCATTGCTTAGTTACCTTGGGGTGGTTCATCATTAAGTGAAGATCAAAACCAAGAATGGACACTGCAGATCTGGATGTGGTGCATGTGATAGCTCAAACTGCTCATTGTATTGCACATGAGAGGACTAAATTCTCCTTACCTCCATTGATGATGCTGGTAAGTATACAAACATTCATTGTATTTTGTATTTTGCATGTTTATATGCATTTGATTGCTTGGTCGAAGCAGCTATGCACATATTATATGTCAATAATCTATCTATGAATTGAGAAAGTTTCCACCTGATGTAGATTTTAAAGGAAAGTACCTCATGAAATTCAAACATAGGAAGTACTCTTTCCAGTTTTTGAAGTTATTATTCTGAAAATATTGTCTTGGTTCGATGGGATATATATGAGGGCTGCCAAATGGTCAGAATTTCTTATCTAGATCACCATTGAGCCCATTCGGCTCAGAGAGGGTCTCAGAGCTTCAAAGGGATGTTTTCCCCCTACCAAAACAGCACAACACGTTTATATAATTAGAAAGCTTTGTGCTAGCAACTACATATCTCTGCATTGACATGTTTCTTATTAAAGTTGGGCATAATAATAATGATACATTTCCAATTACTAGGCGAGCTTGGAACTAGAGGATCATCCACACCATCAATGGTCGGTGCTATCAAGAAATGGCAAAAATCTGATCTTCAAAAGTCCAGAGATACCTGGACAAAGTTGTCTAATACAAATTCAGCTCTTGAAACACAGTTGAATCTGTTAAGAAAATTGGCAGAAAAACATTGGGATGCATATAAATGCATCATCATCAGCTGCAGCATGTGTAAGAAGAGGTAATTCTTTCAATCAATTGTCTTTTTGCAACTATTGCCATATTATCTACTTAATATGTACAAAGAAAGCTCAATACTATAAATATTAGTAGTTTTTTTCTTTTTTCTTTTTTCTTTTTTTAATCATGTCGATATACCATGGTATATGTAACAAGCAAATTTTCTGGGTTATTTGATTCATTCTCTGTTTACTGCATTTGATTTGTGCCAATTTTCTTATGGAGGCTACACGTTATCTTATAAAGATTGCCTTGATTATGATTAAGCTTACCTAACTAATGCTGATACCTTGAACAGTGGATGGGACAGGCTAGTGAACCAAGCCAAGTACAAATTGTTAAAGCATTGTTAGGATCTAGGGATGCTATGCTTGAGATCAGGTGTTGGTTTAATAATATTAGTACCACGTAGCAACTCTATTGTCTTTGTGTATTTATTTTGGCATTAAGTGCCTCTTATGACCTATTTGCTTCATTTTCTTGACTTGTTATTATTTTTAAATATGTGCAGGAAGACTGCTTCTACGACCTGCCTTACAATACTGGGTATGTTTACGGAAAACAAGGGACGAAATTATGAAGTGTACTCTCTCTATATATGTAGATATATACTTTGATTGAAGAACTGTGATAGTTTTAGATGGTTAATTGTAAAGATAATGAATGATTATGTAGTGGATGATTTTATTAAGTTAATAATATTTTAGTTTTTTGTATTTTAGTCATTATTTGCTATGGGGACATTGAGCTAGCCAGGTACACAAAAAGAATGTCAAATTTTGATTTGGCAACAATATAATTCATACCAAAGCATTGAACAAGTTTTAATATAGCAACAATTTTTTATACATTTAGCAACAAATGTTTGTTGTTAATGGCATTAAAAATATAATATTTGGCAACGAAAAATTAACATAATAACGAAGAGGATATTGTTGCTAATACTAACATAAAAGGCAACATTTTTTATCGTTGCAAATCATATTAACTTTCGTTGCACATATAAAGAAACGACAACATATAATGTCGTTGCTAATCGACGACTTTCGTTGCTATTGAAAAATAACCAGCAACAAACATTTTCGTTGTTGATTCAGCATAATGTCGTCAAATAATATAATCAGCAACGAAAATCATTGTTAAAAAGTTTACATTCCGCAACGAAAACAAGTTTAGGCAACAATTTTCATTATTTACTGCAACGAAAAATGTCGTTACAAAATGGTGTCAATTGCAACGAAAATGCATAGTCGTTACAAAAAAAATAGTTAATTTCGTTGCCAATTAGCAGGCTTTTGCAACAAAATGGGGTTTTTAGCAACAAAATTTTTATTATTCTGCAACAATACATTTTGTTGCTAAAGGATCGATGCCTTTGTACGAAAGCCAAATTTCGTTGTAAAATGTATTACTTTTGGCAACGAAAAAAATACGTTCGTTGCGGAACAATTAGCAATGCTCATTGCGCAACGAAAGACACAATGACAATAAAGTCGTTGCCAAAACCCTTTAGCAATGAAATTTGGCACCTTTAGCAACTAAAATCGGTAGTTACCGAAGCCCCATTTTTTTGTACCGTGTGGAATTTTACTGATGTGTATTTACTGATGTGTATTTACGTCCCTTCTTCTTCCGAAATATATTTACACCAAAATAAACCCCCAAAAAATCATAAATATGTATTTACAGATGCGAAATATATCAATTGTAGAACATTCGATGGTAGTCCAAGGTAAGTAAAAGTTAGGAGGACTCACCATGGCTTCTAGGTGCGATCGGAGAAGATCGAGGGAGTTGAACAGAAAATGGAAGGAGTGAATTGAGATGTAAAATTGTGAATATGAAGAGAGAAAAGGAAAGGCAAGTTGGGAGTCCGGAAGACTTGTCACAGTGGAATTGTCCGGAAGAGAGAATTGGGAGTTCAGTTCGGTACCACGGCCATGGCCACCGTTCGGATCTGGTCTCCGTTCTGTGTTTTCGATCCTGTCTTTTATGCTTTACTGTTTATCTATTTATTTTCAGATTGGATGTTTTCGAAGTTGTTGTTCTTATGTTCATATCTTCTTGTTCATTGGTTGTTATGTTGGAATTTGTGATGGTCAAACCTTGTCCGGAATCCATGGAGTGTGGGCTTTACCCTACTACCGCTTGATTTCCCAATGGTTCGATGTCTTGGGCGCCTTAATTGAAGGACCGTAGGATTCCATTTCAAAGAGGATGATGCTAGATCTATTCATTATCGGTTCAATTTGGGTATAATTTAGAGGCTTGATTTTGGTGGGAAAAATGGGAGAAAAGATCGTAGATTCATGACTATATATATATATATATATATATATATATATATATATATATATATATATATAATGTCGTGCTTAGATGGACGTATTTGTTTTTTGAAGCTACCTTCGCCTTATAGATGAATATGAAGATGAATATTATAATATTAATTTTATTAATATTATAAATATTTAGGTAAAGAAAAGAAATAAAATAAAACATAAAAATATTTTTATTTTTAAAAATTTTATAAGTATTTTAAAACATAAAAGTATTTTTATTTTTATTTTTAAAATAAAACATACATATTAATTATAAATATTATAATATTAATTTTTATTAATATTATACATATTATAAATATTTAGGTAAAGAAAAAGAAAGAAAATAAAATATTAAAATATTTTTATTTTTTAAATACTTATAAAATTTTTAAACATAAAATATTTTTATGTTTTATTTTAAAATAAAACATACATATTAATTATAAATATTATAATATTAATTTTTATTAATATTATACATATTATAAATATTTAGGTAAAGAAAAAGAAAGAAAATAAAACATAAAAATATTTTTAAAACCACAGTGGGCCAATTGTATTTTTTTAAAGTGTAGTGGCTCAATAGTAAAAAGAATTTGGTTGAGTGGCTTGCCACGTAGGAAATAATGATTTTTTGATTTTTTTTTCAATGCCACGTGTGTAATTATTTGACGTCCGTCCAAGAAATTGGATGGAATGGCCTGATTGTATATTTTTAAAAAGCACAGTGGGCTAATTGAATATATTAAAAGCACAATGACTACTTGCTTAAAACACTATAACCACATTGGTGTAAAAATGCTTTTTGCCAAAGTTCAATACACAAAGCAGTTAAAGGAGTTATTAACAAAAGATAATAGAGTAAAAGACAACATTATTAAAGCCAAAGAGAAACCTATATTTATCCTTAATAAAACTCTTGAAAGATTTAAAACTCCTGTTAAAGAAATTACTTAAATCAAGAAGTTAATAAACTTACAAAAGAATTATCTAGGTTAAAATTAGATTTTTCTAATCTAAGAAAAGAAATTGAAGTAAAAAATGTTGACCTTCATGTTCATGATTTGTCCTCTAGTGATGAAAGTCATGATATACCTGAATCGTCTAATGCTAAGAATGAAGCTGACCATTTTATTCAAGGTCTCTCCCTCAAATGTATTAAAGATATCACCATTCAAAAATGGTATATCTCGGTTAACTTAGTTATTGATAAAACCTTCTCAATACTACTCCCTGCTTTAGTTGATACTGGTGCAGATCTAAATTGTATCTAAGAAGGTCTAATCCTTACTAAGTATTATAGGAAAACTAGTGAAAAATTTAATTCTGCTAACGGTAGTCAGATGGAAATAAAATATAAATTGCCTAAAGTTCATATTTGTTAAGATAATATGTGTTTTAAAACTTCATTTGTTTTAATTCGCAATCTTACAAATAAGATCATCTTAGGGTTGCCATTTATATATTTATTATATCCTTTCACTACTAGTAATAAAGGATTAAGCTGTGAACACTTAGGTAAAATGATAACATTCAAATTCCTTATTAAACCTAAAGAAAGAGATTTGAGATTTATCCAAGATGAATCTATTTCTAATTCTTTGAATTTGTTAAACTACAAATCCACCCATTTAAACTTCCTAAAAGAAGAGATTAAATATAAGCAAGTTGAAGAATAACTAAAGAGTAAAAGGGTTCAGGAAAATATTGTAGAGTTAAAAACTTATTTAAATGAAAACCTTTGTTCAGATTCTCCTAATGCTTTTTGGCATCGGAAGAAACATATGGTAAGGCTCCCTTATGCTAAGGAATTCAAAGAACATTTGATTCCTACTAAGGTTAGACCTATCCAGATGAGTCATGAACAAATGGAGTTATGCGAAAAAGAAATTAATGATCTCCTTAATAAAGGATTAATTAGACATAGTAAATCCCCTTGGTCCTGTCCTGCCTTTTATGTCAATAACGAAGTAGAAAATGAAAGAGGTGTTCCTCGTCTAGTCATTAATTACAAACCATTAAACAAAGTGTTAGAATGGATTAGGTATCCTTTACCCAATAAGGAAGACCTCCTTAATAGGTTAAGTTATGCCACCATTTACAGTAAATTTGACCTAAAGTCAGGATTCTGGCAAGTTGCCATTCACCCAAATGATAGGTACAAAACAGCATTTACTACCCCATTTGGTCATTACGAATGGAACGTTCAGTCATTTGGTTTGAAAAATGCCCCTAGTGAATTTCAGAATATTCTCAATGACATTCTGAATCCCTTCAGTCATTTTATCATTGTTTATATCGATGATATTCTCGTTTTTTCTAGAACCATTGAAGAACATGTTAAACATTTGAATTCGTTCTTCAAAATAGTTAAAACAAATGGACTTGTCTTGTTCCCATCTAAATGCAGTCTGTTTCAGTCTAAAGTTAGGTTTCTTGGTCTCAATATTTATCGCGGACTTATTCAACCTATTGATAGAGCTATTAAATTTGCTGACAAATTTCTTGAAAAGATTACCAATAAAACCCAACTTCAGAGATTTCTAGGCTCGCTCAACTATATAGGCAAGTTCTACGAAAATCTCAGGAAAATCTGCAAACCTCTCTTTCAGCGTTTGCAAGATAATCCTCCCCCTTGGATTGACATTCACACTTTTGTCGTCCAACAAGTTAAAAAAATATGTTAAGGCTTTGCCCTACCTTGACATCTCCAATGATTCAATGTTAAAAATTGTAGAAACGGATGCCTCAGACATTGGATTCGGACTCAAGCAAAAGTTAACTCCTGCCTCTTCTGAGTAAATTGTCCGATTTCATTCTGGCGCATGGAATCCTACTCAGTTAAATTATAGTACTATTAAAAAAGAAATTCTTTCTTTAGTTTTATGTATTAATAAATTTCAGAGTGACTTGCTAAATCAAAAGTTTTTAGTCAGAATTGATTGCAAATCTGCAAAATTTATTCTTGAGAAAGACATTGAAAATATAGCCTCAAAACAGTCTTTTGCTAGATGGCAAGTAATGTTAAGCATTTTTGATTTTGAGATTGAATATATTAAAGGAAATAACAACTCAATTCCTAATTTTCTTACTCGGGAATTTATTAATACAGGTACCCTACCTTCAATATGAGTGTGCGAGGAGGTTCGTCTTCTCATGGTTCGGGCCGCCCTTTAGGCCCAAGTAACAATCCCAAAGGAACTTTGGTTCTCCATCCATTTAACCCAGTCCCTTCAAGTAATAAATTTCAGGTCCTCGGATCTATTCCTAGGCCTTACGACTCAGTACTAGCCAGTAACCCCAAACTAGTTGACCCTTTTAGTGACCCATCTAGAGCCACTATTCCTGTTCAGACAGCGTCCAGATTCAAGCAAAATTAGGAAAATAACCTATTTCATATTGAACCCCATATGAAACCCAGGGATGATCTAGTTAAACTTGCTTCCCAATATTTTCCTCCGGGATGGCATTTTACTCGCCTTGCTCCTAATAAATCCCCTGCGTATTATAAGGATATTCTTTTTGAAACCGAGTCAATTTTCATATGATAGGGATGATGAAAGTAAAGTCCTTTATCACTCCTTATACATTAAGCAAAATATCCCAATAACTGAATGGGGTAAGCACCCATCGGAT
This sequence comes from Panax quinquefolius, assembly GCA_020205615.1. Taxonomy (NCBI): domain Eukaryota; kingdom Viridiplantae; phylum Streptophyta; class Magnoliopsida; order Apiales; family Araliaceae; genus Panax; species Panax quinquefolius. The sequence continues at coordinate 91,052,392 of CM035166.1, forward strand.
CTTCAACAGCTTTCTAATCAAAATAACTCATTTTGTTATTTTGATTACATAGAAGCTTGGAAGAAGATCTTTCTCTACCAAAACCAGTCATATAGTCATTCGTGGTTTGTACAATTCGACCACAAATTCAAAAGCCTTTTTCCAATCTAGTTCCTTTTATAGTGGTCAAGATTTAGCTCTTTTCTAGCCATAATTCTCGATCCATTAAAGGCCCAAGTCTTTCATTTTTGTAACAATAGTCAATATCAACAACGGTATGAGGGTATCTGATAAGTGGGTTTTACACCTACTTATGGGGTACCAATTCATGCGAACTATGCCCATCTCAAGTACATTTTAGTCTGTTTTAGCTGTATTTCATGTTAATTTGCATTTCGCATACTTAAAACTCCTTTTGGTGAATAAGTGCAGGAATTGGCCTAATATGGTGATAATACCAGGCACGAGGCTAATGGATGCGTGAGGCGAGGCAAAAGATAGGATGTGCATGACGTAGGATTGAGTGGAACATGGATGGATAAGCATGGATAGACATAGGAATTTTCAGTAGTAGCAGCAACGTTGCAGAACCAAGCCAAGGAGTAGAAGCAGAAGATATCACCGCGGTCGCGCCAAGCGGAAAGAGCTTAAATCGCTACGCGCCACGCGTGAGTACCCACCGGACCTTGGAACCTCATCGCAAGTTGCGGCCACCGAGAAGGACAATGCGAGGAGGAGCGCGCACCACTGCCGATAAATCGGCTAAACCTAAGAACCCATCGCAAGTCTCGCTACATGAAACAAAATAAGCCGGAGGAGCGCATCATGCTGCGAGGCCTAAAGTCTTGACTTGTTTTATTTTATTTCCAATTTTTAAGGGTTGTAATTGATTTAAAACGATTCCTGACTGGTGTCAGGGGTATCACTTGACATTTTTATTCAATTTTAGTTATATTCTTTACGTGGTAATTAGGGTTTATTCTCTAGGAGAGATTCAAACGTAAAAGGAGGCCACAACTCTATTTTTCTCCTCCTCCTCCTTGGGATTTTCTATTTCTACCAGAGTGAATTATTATTATTATTATTATTTTGCTGGAATCTTATGAGGATTTGATTATTGATCTATATTCAGCAATTGGGTTTTATTGTTTCTACCTTTCATCTTTCAATTGCTTGATTATTAGTCATGTTTAGATTTGATCCCATAATGGCTTTTGGTTCAGTCATGAACTAAACTCCATTATGGGATCTTAATGGATTTTAATATGTAGTTTGATTGCATGCTTAAATGCTGGAGTGTTGTGCATATCATATGGGATGTCTATCATGATTGTTTTGCATTTATGAATGCTTGATCACCATTCGTTCAAAGATTTTGTATGGAATTGACAATGAACATGCAAATATGGATTATAATCATGATAGTATACGTATATAGGGTCATGTTATATGGCTTTATGTATTTCGTGAACCGTGATAGACATATACTGTTTCACCATATAAGTTAGAATAAGGGCTTGAACTTAAAATCAATATAGTTGCAATTTCACATAGACATATAGTGATTTTAGTTATATTGATGATTACATAGAGTCTATCATCTGTGGATGCTGTGTAAGTAGGTCTTAGTACATTGAAAAATGGCTAATACTCTTATAGTGCTCTTGGCTACTTTTCTGTGATATGTGAACAAGTCATGCATGATAGTGGTGATTGAATGAAGTATTAAATGATGTTAGGATCCCATTAGTTCCAATATCATTTATTCCATCGTTATTATTGTTTTAGTTGTTATTTGCAATTCGAGAACAAAGCAAGTTTAATCATTAGTTTGAGCATATAAATATAGTGATTCAATTAATGAATAGTAATCTTAGTTAAACAAATTTCTCTGCGGGATCGACACTTTACTTGCTCTGTATTACTTGTTGACGCATGTATGCTTGCATGAGTTAGAGCTCTTTTGTTAAGACTAAAAAAGTGGCAACAAGTTTTTGGCACCGTTGCCGGGGAAATGCGTTTAATTTAGTATTATTATCATTAGTTCAAGCTGAAAGTAGTATGCACACAAGCCAATCATGTTTGATGATAAAGCATATACTTTGAAACAATCTTATTCATTTATTAATAAAAAGTATTAATTTATTAAAGGCTTTTAATTATCTACATGATGCTGTTTTATAATATGTGATAAACCCATAGTTTTAAGCAATGCTTTTAGAATAATGATGATGATCATTCTAATGAGATCTAAATTCTTAGAAAGCTTAAAACTAAAATAGTTCCCAATCGTTGGATTACTAAATTGGGGATTAGTGAATCCGGATAGATTGGTACATACGTTGCTTTCTCATTGGATGAGGATGATTGATCTCATGATCATTTGTGTGGAACACTAAAGCAAGTATGTAGGTGCTTATTAGAGAATAAGTTCATTTGAGCGTTGGCTCGCTAAGGAATACCAAATGGAGTTTTACTTGCTCATCGATAGGAATTCTCAGAAAGTGATAGTAGTCAAGTGATCCTTGGACTTGAGATCATCATAGTATCTTGTGTATGATGAGTTATACTTTGACTTATTCCTTAAGACCCTTAGGGTATATCAAAGGGTATGCTTGGGTATAATAAGTTGTACATGGAGATAATGTATGATCAATAAAGAATCTACCACTTATTAAAAGAAGAGAAATGTCTATGTGATTCGATAAATGACAACCCAGTAGTCCTTGGCCAAGGCAAAATGAAATTAGAAAGGAGTTTCTAATTTGCATTATTTGGAGTTGTGCGTTTAAGAGTCGAAATACATATAATTAAATAAAATAAGACTTGACAAAGAATTCCATGTCTTATATTTAATTGGGACATTGTATGGTGGAAGGATTGAATTATACGGTAACTATTTACTCAAAGGTTCTTTTATGATTAATGTTGAAATCTATATTATCTGGAAAGTCGTTGATCGCTAGGGAGGCTTATCCCTATTGTAGAATAAATATTATTTATTTAAATAAATTAATTGTTTAATTTATTTATTTAAATAAGATTAGAATTGTTCTAATTGATTTATTCACAACCTAGGTTAATATGGAGAACCTAAAAAGAATTCACGCCATAAAAGGAAGAATAATTATTTAAGAAGTTAATGGCATAATCGTAATAATATGTTATGTATATTTAATTTAATCTATGGTGATAGAATAAATTAAATAGCTTAATATTTATTATTTAATATTTTAGAAATATTAAATATAAATTAATAAGAGGAGTCTTATTAATATTATTACAATTATTATTATTATTTTAATTTCTAAAGAGTTTAGGAATTAATTTAATATAAAATACTCTCATTTATTCCTAATTGGATTAGGAAGGAAAATTAGTTAAAGGAGTTTAATTAATTATCCCTAATAAGATTAGGGAGCCCCTTTAATTAAAAGGGTTTAATTAAATAGTACCTTATTTTAATAGGGTTACTTGATATCTTTATAAAAAGAGTCTTATATCAGATATCAAGACTACGATATAATTTCAATAGTTGGGAGAGTACGCCTTTTCTATAGAGATAGAAAACTAGGGTTTAGCCAAACACCCATCTTCTTGAATTCTTCTTCTTCCTTGGTGGATCACCTCTAGAGGCCAAACACTTGGGTGGCTAACGTTGATCAAAGGAAGGAACCAAACCCGGTGGATTCAAGTTGAGCGAAAAGGATTGGAGGTGAACTTGTACGAGGAAGCTTCGGATCTTCAGGGTATGTTTCTTATTCATCTTTTTCGTTTAATTAATAATTGTGCATAAAGGGTGATCCGGGTATATGGTTTGTAAAATTTTAAACTCTGATTTTTACACGTTTCCGCACTTTTTATGAAATTTGATTGCGTTCTTGATATTACAAACCTTACAGTGGTATCAGAGCCAAACCTTTATGCGAATTATTAATTGTTCAAATTTGATATATATATATATATATTGATGTGTTTAGAACATTTTAATTGGGCATAATTTTGTTGGATAAAATTTAAATAAATAAATAAATAAAAATTCTTAATAAATTTCTGAAAAACTGTTGTAAACCACGTTTAGATCCTATTTTGAAAAAGGGTACTGTGAAAGCTTGTTAGTATTTACTATATTTACTTAACAAAATTCTAGGGATTTACGTGGTATATATAATTACGTGGAATCATGATTACATTCACTTGTTAAGTAATATGTGATTACTTTATTGATTTTCCACTGTAAGTGTATATATATATATATATATATATATATATATATATATATATATATATACTATGAAGAATCGATTATATGATTACAACGTATATTTTTAAACAAGTTATATATATTCTTAATTATTTTATAATTAAAATAAAAGTTTATTTTAATTTTAAATTAAAAAGTTTATTTTAATCTTAAAATAAAAGTTTATTTTAATTTTTAAAATTAGAATTTCATGCTAACTAATTAGAGTTGGAATTGGATTCCATGAAAACTAATTAGAGTTGAAATTTGATTTTATGTTTCCTTAAATAAAGGAGTTTATTTAGATATGGAATAAGATTTCATATTATTCAAAATAAAAGAGTTTATTTGTGAATAGGAAAAAGAATCAGTCTTTCCTTAAGTAAAGGAGTTTATTTAGATATGAAATTAGATTTCATATTATTCAAAATAAAAGAGTTTATTTGTGAATAGGAAAGAGTATCCGTGGTTCCTTTAATAAAGAAGTTTTTTTTACTTGGAATTGGATTCCATAATTAATTAAAATAAATAAGTTTATTTTAATTAAAGATTTTGATTAAAATAAAATAGTTTATTTTATTCAAAATTGGATAAATTAAAATAAAATAGTTTTATTTTGATTTAAATTTGGATTAAAATAAAGGAGTTTATTTTGATTCAAAATTAGATTTTATACTAACTAAATTTGCCCATTAAATGATATCAATATATATATATTGAATGTTTATTACTCATGAGATGAATGTTATTTATTAATACATATGGAGATGTGTATAATAATAAATGGGATTGATTATGGACTATTGACCAATGTGATTGAATTTTATTTTAGTTGGATGCATGAATGTATGGGTTTTATTAAATGGGGTCTCACGTATAAATCGCCTTCTCTAATTTTTCTTAATGTAAATTCTATCTCTCTCTATGTACTTCCCTCGATCGTTGATCAAGGTTTCTATTTATTTTAAATAGTTTTGTAATAGGAATAGTTAGAATTATTTTGAAGAATTGGAGATCGAGGAACAAAAGCGCGAAGATCCGTTTGTAATGGAGCCCGGGTTTAAATGTAATAGTTATATTTAAATATTATTTCTTGCACCCCCTAGGGTTTGACCTTTTGGTTCACTTGGTGGCTCTAGTGAACCAAACTAGAATAAAAGTCCATAATCAATCCGGGTAGAATATAGTATTCTATATGTCCATGCTTATACTATATATATTATATATTATGCAAACATGCTTCGCATGTTCATTAATATAACGCTGTATTTTTTATATATATATGCATGCTACGCTTAAACAAGATAGAGACAATTAATTACAAACCCCTCAATTTTTTTTATATTAAGTCCTAAGCGTTCAAAGATATTTGGAATATCGAATGTCTCCTTCTAGCATGATAAAATTAATAGAGTATTAAATATTTAATATGAGTTTGTTGTGTCACCACAAGGCAAGTATTAAGTATTTAAGATGTTAATTTATCACATTTGATGCTTATAAAGAAAATTGAACAATATTGTTTTGTTGTGTCACCACAAGGATGATATTTTTCTTTTTTGAATATATGGAGTGCTAGGATGGACTTAACTTGGATAATTTTGATTCGGATGTGCCACCACTTGATCAAAATAATCTAAGAGGCAAAAGAAAAGGAGTTGCATAGTTGATGTAATTGACAAAAGTTGTCTACCTATTTATTTATATATAGTTTGTTGTGTCACCACAAGGCTATATACATTTGAAATGAGATCCTTATTCTCACTAGCAAATCTTTAATTAGATTTTGCCGAACTATATAAGTGAGGGTAATATAGTTTGAAGAAAATAGTGGGAGATACCAATTTAAAACAAGACCTAATTTATTTTGGTAATTAATAAAAGAATGTATGTTAAAATGTTGTTAATTACAAATTCATTTACAGAATTTTACAATGTCTAAATTACTATCATCACAGAAGCATATTAGATGCTAAATTAATCTAATCAATTAAACGGATTGGTTAAGGAATTTGAGAATAGTTCTCATGGTCAAAAGTTATCTTATGTCCTTAATACGCCTATCCTCGCCATGGTTGCGCATAATGCCTCCGAGGAAGACATTGCTACTTTTAGAAAGTGGCAAGATGATGCACAATTGGCTCAATGCATCATGCTCGCATCTATGAAAACGAGCTTGAGCTTGACAAAGATGAAACTATGGATGCTTCTACTATATTCCCGCACATCAAGTAGTTGATGGTGAAGAAAGTAGGGCCGATAGATATCGATATCTAAGGAGCTCTTCCGATCTAGAATGACCAAAGTGACACTACAAGATGCATATACATGTCCTTAACATTATCAATTTGATTGATCAATTAGGACAACAAGTTTTGTCATGGATGGATAGTTGAGCCAAGATTTGATCTTGCACTCACTCCTTGACTCCTTTCACAATTGTTGTGAATTTTTCATATGAACAAGCTAGATATCGACCTCATTTGATTTGCTTAACATATTGAAAAATGTTGAGAGTCACTTTTCAACCAAGAAAGACCATGTCTTATTGGTAGGGGCCAAAGGATTTTCTGAAAAGAAGAACGATTCTAAGAAGGTAAATAGAAAGGCAAAAACAAAGGATAATAAGAACAAAACTGATACGGATAGCAAATGAGTTTGCTTCCACTACAATAAGCCCGGCACTAGAAAGAAAGCTGCAAGAACCATCTTGCGAGGCTAACCAAAAGAAGCTTAGTGAAGTTTGATTCATAAATACAAATTTGTTCATGATTTAAAATAAATTTTTCTTTAAGTCAAGGTTCTACTTGGGTATTGGATACCGACTTTGGTTATCATAAATATAGATTTATGAAGGGACCAAACAAAAGTAGAAAGTTAAACAAGATAAGTAATCCTATGTGTGGGAAATGAAGCAAAGGTTGCTGCATTAGCCATAGAAACTTATAGTTTAGCAATCCCTACTACGGGCAAATCTATTAAGTCGATAAGTTGTTATTGTATTCCAATTACTTGTTAGAAACATTATTTCCATTTTATTGTTGGACAATGAAATCTTTGGTATTATATTTAAGAACAATTGTTGTTCTATTTATAATAATAATAATGTTTTGTATAGAACTGGAATATTACTTAATGGATTTTATATACTTGACTTACGCGAAAATAATTTTGCAAATTGAACAAACTAGTATAAGAAAAGGAGATGGTCATTCAAAGAGTTGAATGTGTGTATTTGCTGAAATACAAGTGTGAATTATTTGAAAGGTTCAAAGAATTCAAAAGTGAAACAAATTGACAAAGTATTAAGATTCTTTGATTAGATCAAGGAATAAATACTTGAGAAATAAGTTTCTAGATCATCTCAAATGGTTTTCTCATAATGGACGCCTCCTGATACGTAATAATTGATTGATGTATCTGAAAAGAAAAATTGTACCTTGTTGGACATGGTACGGTCCATAATGATTTTTACCGACATTTTAGTATCCTTCAGGATCATGTCCTAGAAATGGTCACGATATCTCACGAAAAAGGTAACCTCAAAAATCCGGCCCCAAGACTCTATAAAAGTTATGGGATGGGAGGATTCCTAATCTTAAGTATATGTTAAGATAAGGGTTGTCCAACTTATGTGAAAGCGGTTTCAAAGGATAAGCTTGGGACAAGATTTGACAAATACAGATTTGTGGGACATCCTAAAGTAAGTTTAGGGTAAATGTTCTATAATCCTACTTAGTAAAAGGTGTTTATTGCGAAACACGCTTCCTTCTAAGATAAAGGTGTTTATCATTGAAGGGGCTAGTGGGAGGATAATAGATCTTGAAGAGTTCAAGAACCACAAAACACTATAAGTCAAATAAGAGGAACACAGAGATAGACCTATTGTACCACAACCTGAATCGTAAATCAAAAATAGTCTTGAAGATACCTAGGAGGTATGGATTCATCATGGATGATGATGATGAGGCACGATCATAGAAGATGATGATCCGAGTTACATACTGATGAGGTAAGAGTTCTAGTGTATACAAAAGGGTCGATTGGAGCGCATGACATTTCTAGTATTATATATTGATATACTACGGATAAGGAATAACATGCCAATGCTACAATCAGTAAAGATAAAGTTGTCTAAACATTCCTCCATGAATGGTTTGGGAAGAATATCTTAATTGGGGATATAAATCTATATAGATAGATTTAAGAGGATGCTCGACTTAACCCAAGGAACGTATATTCATTTGATGCTAAAGTCGTTTAGCATGGCAAACTCCAAGAGATGTCTCATGTCGATGAGCTATGGAGTGTATCTCTTAATAGTCCCCACGCACTCACGAAAAGAGAGGTCGCATGAGTAACAATCATGCATGCAATGAAATGTACGAGACACGATGTTGATCATCATATTATGGAGAAGTTCACTATGAAAGTCGATGAAAACATCTTAAAGTGCTTAACCGACACTAAGGATGTGATCATATTCATGGTGGGTCTAAATTAAAACTAGAGGGCTTAATGAGACTCAAGTTTTTCGAGACGCACCAAGATGACGTAAAATCCACTTTAAGGTAAAGCGTTATCTTGAATAATTAGTGCGTTGAATTGGAAAGGTTCCAAACAGAAAAGAGTTGTTGGTTTAGTGATAAAGACAAAGTATATAGCTATAAATGAAGCTGCAAGTTGATTGTTTGGATTAAAAGTTCATTACAGAACTAGGAATAGTTCCTAAGTCTCATCTTGGATCTAAACATGTGTTGTGGCACTTTCATTTGATTATTAGAATCATTGAAAGATGGGAAATCACTATAGAGATAGGGGACTCTCATGAACAACATTACATATCCATTAACTAAAGCTTATCCAACAGCAGGATAATCGTCACTTAGAGAAGAAGAGTATGAGATACCATGGCGATTGGCTTTAGTGCAAGTGGGAGATTGAAAGTAGTATGCACACAAGCCAATCATGTTTGATGATAAAGCATATACTTTGAAACAATCTTATTCATTTATTAATAAAAAGTATTAATTTATTAAAGGCTTTTAATTATCTACATGATCTTTGTTTTATAATATGTGATAAACCCATAGTTTTAAGCAATGCTTTTAGAATAATGATGATGATCATTCTAATGAGATCTAAATTCTTAGAAAGCTTAAAACTAAAATAGTTCCCAATCGTTGGATTACTAAATTGGGGATTAGTGAATCCGGATAGATTGATACATCGTTGCTTTCTCATTGGATGAGGATGATTGATCTCATGATCATTTGTGTGGAGACACTAAAGCAAGTATGTAGGTGCTTATTAGAGAATAAGTTCATTTTGAGCGTGGCTCGCTAAGGAATACCAAATGGAGTTTTACTTGCTGTCAATAGGATTTCTGTAGTGATAGTAGTACAAGTGATCCTTGGACTTGAGATCATCATAGTATCTTGTGTATGATGAGTTATACTTTGACTTATTCCTTAAGACCCTTAGGGTATATCAAAGGGTATGCTTGGGTATAATAAGTTGTACATGGAGATAATGTATGATCAATAAAGAATCTACCACTTCTATTAAAAGAAGAGAAATGTCCTATGTGATTCGATAAATGACAACCCAAAGAGTCCTTGGCGAAAGCGTAATGAAATTAGAAAGGAGTTTCTAATTTGCATTATTTGGAGTTGTGCATTTAAGAGTCGAAATACATATAATTAAATAAAATAAGACTTGACAAGAATTCCATGTCTTATATTTAATTGGGACATTGTATGGTGGAAGGATTGAATTGTCACGGTAACTATTTACTCAAAGGTTCTTTTATGATTAATTTTAAAATCTATATTATCCGGAAAGTCGTTGATCGCTAGGGAGGCTTATCCTTATTGTAGAATAAATATTATTTATTTAAATAAATTAATTGTTTAATTTATTTATTTAAATAAGATTAGAATTGTTCTAATTGATTTATTCACAACCGGATTTAATATGGAGAACCTAAAGGGTCACACCATAAAAGGAAGAATAATTATTTAAGAAGTTAATGGCATAATCGTAATAATATATTATGTATATTTAATTTAATCTATGGTGATCGAATAAATTAAATAGCTTAATATTTATTATTTAATATTTTAGAAATATTAAATATAAATTAATAAGAGGAGTCTTATTAATATTATTACAATTATTATTATTATTTTAATTTCTAAAAGAGTTTAGGAATTAATTTAATATAAGTACTCTCATTTATTCCTAATTGGATTAAGAAGGAAAATTAGTTAAAGGAGTTTAATTAATTATCCCTAATAAGATTAGGGAGCCCCTTTAATTAAAAGGGTTTAATTAAATAATACCTTATTTTAATAGGGTTACTTGATATCTTTATAAAAAGAGTCTTATATCAGATATCAAGACTACGATATAATTTCAATAGTTGGGAGAGTACGCCTTTTCTATAGAGATAGAAAACTAGGGTTTAGCCAAACACCCATCTTCTTGAATTCTTCTTCTTCCTTGGTGGATCACCTCTAGAGGCCAAACACTTGGGTGGCTAACGTTGATCAAAGGAAGGAACCAAACCCGGTGGATTCAAGTTGAACGCGAAAAGGATTGGAGGTGAACTTGTACCTGAGGAAGCTCGGATCTTCAAGGGTATGTTTTTTATTCATCTTTTTCGTTTAATTAATAATTGTGCATAAAGGGTGATCCGGGTATATGGTTTGTAAAATTTTAAACTCTAATTTTTACACGTTTCCGCACTTTTTATGCAATTTGATTGCTTTCTTGAATATTACAAACCTTACACAAGCTATATTGTATGACTTAGACAATTCTAGTCTTATCTCATTTCAGTTTTTGTTTTTGTTTCAGGAACTTAGATAAATTTTTATGTGCACGCGGTCAACCAACCCCGATTTAACACATGTTCAGGATAACATAAACGGGAGAGGTTGGAAGGCGGGTGTTCGTAGAAATTTACAAGTCCAGTTGGAAAATACGATAGATAACATGGCAGCCGAGGTGCAAGGAGAAGAGCAAAGAGAGGAGCATATGGCTCTGAAAGAATATTCCATGCCTAATATTAATGGACTACAATCCAGCATAGTCAGACCAGCGATAGCAGCCAATACTTTCGAGATAAAAACTGGCACTATTCAAATGGTACAAAATACAGTTCAGTTTGGGGGTGCTGCTACGGATGATTCAAATGAACACCTGTTAAGTTTCATCGAAATTTGTGATACATTCAGATACAATGGTGTGACGGAGGATGCTATTAGGCTATGGTTGTTCCCATTTTTATTGAGGGATAAAGTGAAAAGTTGGCTTCATTCTCTGCCAGCAGGATCTATAATTACATGGGGGACTTAGCTCAGAAGTTCTTAGCTAAGTTCTTCCCAATGGCTAAGACTGCAAAGACGAGGACATCTGTCTCTCAGTTTGAGCAACAACAGGGCGAGTCATTATATGAAGCATGAGAGAGATACAAAGAAATGCTGAGAAAGTGCCCACATCACGATATGCCAGATTGGATGGTAATCAACACGTTTTATAATGGATTGGGATGGCAGTCGAGACCGATTGTAGATGCAGCTGTAGGAGGGGCATTATGGGCAAAAAACTATGAGGAAGCCTATGACCTTATCGAGACAATGGCATTGAATGATTTTTAGAATCCTACATCTCGAATGCCACAAACCAAAGTTGCAGGTGTGTTGGAGGTTGATGCTATTACTCAGTTGTCAGCACAGATGGCAGCCATAACAAAGAAGATAGATACTTTGGCGGAAGGAAAAGTAAAGACGTTTGCCTTCGTATATGAGATTTGTACGGGGTCACACTCGACGGATCAATGTCTTTGTCATTCGAGAATCGGTCTTGATATGTGAGCAACTATAGAAAAGACCAAGGTCAATTTCAGAACACATACCACCCCAACAACAGAAATCATCCAAACTTTAGTTGGTCGAATAATCAAGGGAATCAACAGAATCAATTTCAACCAAATAATCAATTTCAGGCAAAACTAGCACAGCCGCAGTTCAATCCTAGACCACCTTTTCTGCCTGGATTTTCTCAACAACAACAGCAACATCACACTCCAACGCACCTCGAAGAAAAAAAAATCGAAGTGGAGGAGATGATGATGAAATACATGGCAAACACAGAAGTTATGATCAAGAGCCAAGCAGTGGCTATAAAGAATCTGGAAACTCAAATGGGGCTGATAGCAAATATGCTTACTAACAGGCCCCAGGGTTCATTGTCAAGTAATACGAAGACAAATCCAAGAAGAGAAGGGAAGGAACAGTGTCAAGCGATCACATTGCGATCTGGGAAAGATTTGTCAGTTATTGCAAGTCACGCGCCCGCGCGAAAATGCACTAAGGAGGGCGCGCGGCCGAGCGAGGCAGAGGAACCAACTACTGAGAAAGAAAATTTGAAGAAATCTGAGGGTCAGCAGGAAGAGAAAGACAGAGTAGGTCCAGAGGAGATGTTTAAGAGTTCCGTACCACCACTTTACATTCAAGTTCCATATCCGCAGAGATTAAATAAAAAAGGGAAGATAAACAGTTCAGCAAATTTTTGGAGGTATTCAAAAAGCTACAGATCAATATACCGTTCGCTTAGGCATTAGAACAAATGCCCAGCTACGCCATGTTTATGAAGGGTATACTGTCAAGAAAGAGAAGACTAGATGAGTTTCAAACGGTAGCCTTGACAGAGGAATGCAGTGCAGTGCTTCAGCAGAAATTACCGCCAAAGCTGAAGGATCCGGGCATCTTCACAATTCCATGCACCATTGGAAGGATGAACTTCAGTAAGTGTTTATGTTATCTTAGGGCAAGCATAAATTTGATGCCCTTGTCAGTATTTAACCAGTTGGGATTGTCGGATCCAAAACCGACAAACATATCATTACAGCTAGCTGATAGATCGATCACGTATCCCGAGGAATTATTGAAGATGTGTTAGTTAAGGTAGATAAATTTATTTTTTCGACTGACTTCATTATCCTAGACTACGAGGAAGACAAAAATATACCAATCATATTGGGAAGACCATTCTTAGCCACAGGAAAGAATTTGATAGATGTGCAGAAGGGGGAACTCACTATGTGTGTTCATGATCAAGAGGTAACCTTTAATGTCTTCAAAGCTATGAAGTTTCCAGCAGATGAAGAGGAATGTTTCTTGGTTAATTTGGTGGTTCAGGTCATAAATGATGAAGTACAAAGTCGGGTGGATGACAAATCTTTGAGGAGTGTAATTCTTTGAAAATTGATTTGGAGGATTTGAGAACTTGATTTAACTTGTGCAATATCTGGATACCACTCCACAAGTCAAGAAATTCAGGATACCTGTTGAGCCGTTGACAAAAGCAGGAGAAACCTCCGTAAAATTAAAACCATCTCTAGAGACACCTCCAGAACTTGAATTAAAACCACTTCCAGATCATCTCAGGTATGCATTTTTAAATAAAGATTTGAAGCTACCTATGATTATTTCTTCTGCATTAACATCCTTTCAGGAAGAAAAACTGCTACGAGTGCTTCGAGAGTTCAAATCAGCGATTGGCTGGACCATAGCGGATATCAAAGGGATCAACCCTTCATTTTGTATGCATAAAATCCTGATGGAAGATGAAAGTAAACCATTGGTTGAGCAACAAAGGAGACTTAATCCGATAATGAAAGAAGTGGTTAAGAAAGAGGTACTAAAATGGTTGGATGCGGGTATAATCTATCCAATCTCAGATACCTCATGGGTGAGCCCGGTCAGGTGTATCTCTAGAAAAGGGGGCATGACGATGAGTGACTAATGAGAACAACGAGTTGATTCCAACACGAACAGTGACAGGGTGGAGAGTATGCATGGACTACCGCAGGCTCAATAAAGCTACAAGGAAAGATCATTTTCCACTACCATTCATTGATCAGATGTTGGATAGATTAGTAGGTCATGAGTACTACTGCCTACTGGACGGATATTTGGGCTATAATCAAATAATGATATCTCCAGAAGACCAAGAAAAGACAACTTTCACATGTCCATATTGCACATTTGCCTTCAGAAGGATGTCTTTTAGGTTGTGCAACGCTCCAGCCACTTTTCAGAGATGCATGATGGCTATATTTTCAGATATGGTAGAGCAGAATGTGGAAGTATTTATGGATGACTTCTCAGTTTTCGGGGACTCGTTTGATCTATGCCTCAAGAATTTGGTGATGGTTTTGAAGCGATGTGTTGAAACAAATCTAGTACTGAAATGGGAAAAATGCCATTTTATGGTACAGGAAGAAATCATACTTGGACACACAGTATCGAAGAAGGAACTCGAGATAGATAGGGCAAAGTTAGAAACTATAGAGAAATTGCCACATACTTTGGTAAAAGGTGTTCGTAGCTTTCTGGCTCATGCAGGTTTCAATCGCAGATTTATTATGACGGCCCCGAATCCAGGTCCCAAATCACCTAGGATCCGGTTCGATCATTCTATACAACTATTACTATTTGTGGAAGATATAAACATAAATTATTTATACATTACATTACACACTATTCCCCAAGGTCGAGTAACCTTAACTTATACATAATTCATAACTTTTATAACATATAACAACATTAATATCATACAATACAAATCTAACTGAACGCGTCTACTAAAGCTGAAACTGTCTTGGACCTTTCCTTGTATTCGACGTATTCGTCTTAATCTGCAATGTTTTATCATGATATAGCAAGGGTGAGCATAAGAATTGCCTAGCAAGTTTAAATTCAACAATATAACGATATATCATGATTGAAATAATTTGAATAATTGGCTGGCTATAATTCAACAATATAATTGCGAACTAGCAGTAACAAATTTATGACTGAACAAGTATTATATATGAACAAATATATCTGAAATAACTGGTAATGAAGGTAATCAGCCTTTCATACCTGACTTATACATGAAATATGTACAGAGTACAATTATACATGGCAATCAGCAATGATTAACCATAAGCTTATCCGAATGAAACAACTCTTAGTAGATTTAAGTAAATACAAACTTGCTTTCGAACTGGCTGATTCAAGAACGCAAATTTATAACGCTTTATCCAGAAGACCTAATATTAGTAATATAGATCTCCAATATTAGAATAATATCATCACAATATAATACTATTATATATATATATATAGATATACATAGAATAACCTAAACACATAACACATAACTCTATCAGTCTATAACACACATAAGACTCGGTATCAAGTCAAACTATTGAAGTCTGAGTTAAACCCGACACAAATCTGATGTCCCGACGGTCTAGTCGGACTTTTATCGAGTCTAAGTTCAATTAAACTCTGCCTAAAACTTAACAATTATCTCAGATAATTTTAACATCAGTCAAAATATTTTTCATAAGCTCGTAATAATTTTTAAATAATTATTACAATTTATCTCGTATTTTTAATCATTAATAACGTATTTAAATGAATTAAATACCACATAATTTTTTTATCATTAATATTTATTTATTATCAAATATTAATGAAATACATGTCATAATATTATAATATATTTATAATATATCAAAGTATTTTTAATACCTTAAAATTATTTAAATATGATTTTAAACAATTAAATTCATTATCCGATAATTACTATTAATATTAAAATTTAATATTTTCATGACAAAATATCAAAAGTTATATTTTATAACTTAAAATATTTTTATAATACTTAAATCATTTTAAATGATTTATAAAGTATTAATTCTATTTTTCCATAATTTATTCAATATATTTATTAAATAAACTAATTATCATTAATATTGATTAATTAATGAATTTCATCACAAAATATTAAAAGTCACTTAAAATAACTTAAAATATTTTATTATACTATAATATTATTTTTCATGATTTAAAAACATTTTAAATAATTTATTTAATAATAAATTAAATACAATTTATATTCCAAAAATATTAAATATTTATGAAATATACTCTAAATAATTAAAACTATTTTCGTAGTTTAAAATAATTTTTTATAATTTATTATGTTATTTTAATAATTAAAAACTATTTTTTTCTATTTATTTAATTAAAATAATAATTTTTGAAAAATAATAAATAATTTTCAAAATTAAGTGTCGCTATAGAGGCTTCTGGCGACGAATCCGTCGCTAAATGTGTTCTTGGGATGTTCTTGAGCTTTTCCAGAAACTCATAGTCAGTTTCAAGGTACCACGTTTGACCAACAATTAATCTGGGTTCCGGTCGATTTCTGGTCTCCTAATTTTTCTGATTATGTAGTATAAGTGTAATACTACAATAAACAACTCATTTTATGGCCATAAAACAACAAATCGTAGAGTTATAAGCTCTCAATATGATGTCGAGACATGTTCATTAAATTCGGGTTTTCTGCATTTTAAAACGATCAAGTACCTCTTTTGAGCCCATAATTATTTGATTTCCAGTCTTGTTTTGTGTGATCTAGTGATCCAGTATTGTAGAGGGGATTTCAGGCTACAATAATCTATCAACCGGTAGGTCTAACAACAACACATAAAAGGAATCATGGCTGGTCAAAGTACCTGTCAGGTACATGCTCAAGAACAAATATGGGTTTTCCAGATTGTTCATCAAGCAGTTCGGTCAACTACGTTTGACCATTAATTTCTAAAATCCTGTTACTGATCCGGGTTATCTAAAGGTTTTAATATACACTCCATATGTCAGACTACAAGGATCAAACAAGAACATAGCCAAAACATCAAAATACTGCAAGATCTAGACTCTGAAAAACCTTGTCAGACGAGATCTGGGTTTCTGGGTTGCCCAGAAACCCATTTCCGTGACTGGTCAACGCCGTTTGACTGATTATAAATGGAAATCTAGACATGTTTAAACCTTGATTCAAGTTGCAGAACAAAGATTACATAACATACTACTAGTACAAACATTTAACACACTAAAACCATTACCAGACACCGATCTATGAAGCCTGACATTTTCTTGTCAGACGAAAATTTATAGCTTTTCCAGATTTAAGAAATCTTCAATTTCGAGCATCAAAATGATATGGATCTAGGTTTTTATAACCCAGATCATCAAATGACACCCTCTAACACATATCTAAACAACAAATCCTAACATCTAACACCAGATCGTGAAATTTCTAGAATTAGGGTTTTATACCTTTAAAACTTTGATCTTTGATTCTGATCCATTGTGATTTGTTCTTGCTAAGATAAGAAGTGTTCTTGGCTTATCTTAACACTCTCTCTCATCCCCCATTCCCGAATTTTTAGAGAGAGAAAGAGTTGGAGAGAATGAGAATTAAAGTGAGACTTTTCTCTCTCCCTTTAATTTATATTTTGATATAATGCAATGTATTGGCTGATATTATGGGCTGCTTTGTTGATATTGTTAGGTATTGTGAAAATCAAAGTAGCAATCAAATTGAAAAATTAGCGGAAGCGAAATAAAATCAGATTTTAAAATTTTTTCACAAACCAATTACCCGGATCATCCTTTATGCATATTATTAATTAAAATGAAGAATAAGAAATTATGAAATCATACCCTTGTAGAAACGAGCTTCCTCAGGTACGAGTTCACCTCCTACTTCTCCGCGATCTCCTTGAATCTCCGGGTTGATTCCTTGCTTTAATCAATGTAAGCCACCCAAATGTATGGCCTCTAGAGGTGATCCACCAAGGAAGAAGAATTTTCAAGAAGAAGGGGTATTGGCTCAAACCCTAGTTTTTCCTATCTGTATAGAAAAAGGAGGCGTACTTTCCAACTCTAGGAATTACGTATATTTAATATCTGATATAAGACTCCTCTTATAAAGATATCATGTAACCTTATTTTTATTAAAATAAGGTATTATTTATTTAATTAAACTCTTTTAATTAAATGGGCTCCCTAATCCTATTAGGGGTAATTAATTAAACTCCTTTAACTAATTTTCCTTCCTAATCCAATTAGGAATAAATGAGAGTACTTATATTAAATTAATTCCAAAACTTTTTTAGAAATTAAAGTAATAATAATTGTAATAATATTAATAAGACTCCTCTTATTAATTTATATTTAATATTTCTAAAGTATTAAATAATAAATATTAAGCTATTTAATTTATTCTATCACCATAGATTAAATTAAATATACTTAACATATTATTACAATTATGCCATTAACTTCTTAAATAATTATTCTTCCTTTTATGGTGTGACCCTTTAGGTTCTCCATATTAAACCTAGGTTGTGAATAAATCAATTAGAATAATTCTAATCTCATTTAAATAAATAAATTAAACAAATAATTTATTTAAATAAATAATATTTATTCTACAATAGGGATAAGCCTCCTAGCGATCAACGACTTTCCGGATAATATAGATTTCAACATTAATCATAAAAAGAACCTTTGAGTAAATAGTTACCGTGACAATTCAATCCTTCCACCATACTGATGTCCCAATTAAATATAAGACATGGAATTATGTCAAGTCTTATTTTATTTAATTATATGTATTTCGATTCCTAAATGAACAACTCCTAATGAATGCAAATTAGAAACTACTTTCTAATTTCATTCCACCTTAACCAAGGATTCTGGGTTGTCATTTATCGAATCACATAGACATTTCTCCTTTTACTAGAAGTGGTAGATTCTTTATTGATCATTCATTATCTTCATATATAACTTATTACACCCAAGCATACCCTTTGATATACTCTAAGAGTCTTAAGGAATAAGTCAAAGTGTAATTCATTATATATAAGATACTATGATGATCTCAAGTCTAAGGATCATTTGTACTACTATCACTACAGAAATTCCTATTAACAATAAAGTAGAACTCCATTAGGTATTTCTTAGCGAGTCAATGCTCAAAGGAACTTATTCTCTAATAAGCACCTACATACTTGCTTTAGTGTCTTCACACAAATGATCATGAGATCAATCATCCTCATCCAATGAGCAAACAACGATGTACCAATCTATCCTGGATTCATTAATCCCTTTTTAGTAATCCATTGATTGGGAACATTTTAGTTTTAAGCTATCTAAGAATTTAGATCTCATTATCATGATCTTATCATGATTCTAAAAGCATTAGCTTAAAACTATGGGTTTATCACATATTATTAAAAACAACACCATGTAGATAATAAATGCCTTTAATAAATAATTCTTTTATTAATAAATAAATAAGATTGATTACACAGTATATGCTTTATCATCATACATGATTGGCTTGTATGCATAATACTTTCAGATATATTCAGTCACAAGCTAGGCTAGGGTGGTTCAGCAACCCAATATAGGCTAAGATTTGCAAGTTTCCTTCAATAATGCATAAGGGCATTTTAGTCATTTTGATTTTATTTAAATGGAAAATTGAACAATTGATCAAACCCTTAGGGTTTAGGGTTTGGGAGGGTTTTGGGTTTGAAAAACTTTTAGGGTTTAGGGTTTGAACCCTCAAGTTTAGCAATTTAATTTCTAAAATTTCCAATTTCGGTTTTCAAAAATAGAAAATTAATATTTCTAAATTATAATTAGAATTTTCTAATTATATTAAAATTTCTTAATCAAAATTTAAATCTTGCTAATTAGGATTAGTATTTCCTAATTAAAATTGCTAATTAAGCAATTAGGGTCAAAATGGTCATTAGGGTTTATAACCCTAAAATTAGG
This sequence comes from Panax quinquefolius, assembly GCA_020205615.1. Taxonomy (NCBI): domain Eukaryota; kingdom Viridiplantae; phylum Streptophyta; class Magnoliopsida; order Apiales; family Araliaceae; genus Panax; species Panax quinquefolius. The sequence goes on from CM035166.1 coordinate 91,072,318, forward strand.
GTTTCTAATAGAATTTTTTTTCCTAAATTAGAAATTAGATTTTGTAATTAGATTAGGGTTTTCTAATTACTTAACTTGAATATTAGGATTAATATATCCTAATTAACATTAAAACTATTTAAGTAACACTTAGGTTTTTTCCTATTTACAAATTAGGGTTTCAAATCCGTAATTAGGGTTTTAAATTTGGAATTAGGGTTTTGTAACCAATTTGTTAAGATTAACCCTAATTAATCCTATAATTATTTACACTTACGCCATTAAGTTCCCGATTTAGGGTTTCATGCACCGAATTAGGGTTTCGGATTCCCGGAACTAAAATTAGGGTTTTCAGAACCGGTTTCTAGGGTTTTTTGTTAATCGTTAGGGTTTTCTAACCGAACGTTGAAGTTCTTAATATATACTTAGGGTTTGTTACAGATATCATTTATCTGGTCAACCCTTGACCCTTAACCACATACTGTACACATATACACAGAACATATTCACATAAACATTTAATCCTGAATAATTCACTTAAATCCTTCACGGAATTTTGAAATCCTCAAAATTCTATCTTAAAAATATCAAATGCATACACTAATTTTCTATCTAGGTTCTAATTTTGAACCTTAAATCAATTAATAAAAATTTTAAAAATTTTCTAAATTCTCGGTTGTCACATTCACCCTTTCTTCTAAAAATTTCGTCCCCGAAATTTACCTTACACCTTACACCATATTGCTTACACCATACATACACAGCATCACATGCTACCCAATACACCACTCACAAGAGTAAAAATTTTCAAATTTTCTTTGAGGGTTTTACTGAGACTATTATCTCATCATTTTCGCAAAGGTTATAGGAAATTCATCCGCAAACCGTCATAACTTACGGACATAGTGGGTAATTAATCCAGTATGTCCTATACTTATTAAGTACTGCTGGTCGACTCTGTTTCTCTTCACTGCCATAGGCACAAAATTCTACCTCATTCTTATTGGATTCCGCACCAAAACAATTTGGTTCGGGAAATTTCTTTCAATGAACATTTAGAGTTTTCATAAATGTTTGTCTAGCTGAATCGAATAGCATAGACTCATACCAATAATTCAATTCAATTGAATTATTTAAGTGTAGCCAAACCCCGTTGGCAAATTAAAATTTTATTAAAAACATTTTTGAGAATGACGTAATAATGTCGTACTGTATTAACAGTCCGTTTGAGGATGCCGTCATTGTATGACTTTGTCATAACACATCATACAATAATGGAACAACGATTTTAGATCAAATTCACACTAAGTATTCCTGTATTTACAACTCTATCAAATTTTTATCATCTTTGCACCAGGTTACATGGTACATAAGTGATAAATAAAATAACTTTTGATATTTCAAATCATTTTCGTCTAGCTGAAATAAGTAACATAGACTATACTTTAAACCATTTCAAAAATGATTACGAGTCTATATTTTTTTTTCAAAAGCACATAGTGCGTATTTAGCTTGATGTCAATCATTTCGAAATCTAGCATAGCTAGGAGTTTTGGAAAACTTATGTCTCCATTAACAATCATTTTCTTAACAATCTATCTGTTCCTATAATCCTCAATACTCTATTTACAAACAACTATACCCAGTTCGTAAAACCACACTTATGAGTCCATAAATTGCCACAATCATATGAGTTTAAGAACTTTCCTAGTCTGACCTTTGGCGTCCGTTCGCTGAGGGGTTCATAAACATTTCATATAACTATGAATCAAGTATGTCACATAAGTATGAGTTTTAAGAACTCGTACTTAACCTTATATCCTCTACCTATGACCTATCTATCTGTTATACACATGAGAAAGGAATCACCCTCTTAACATGCATATTTCAAATAGCGCGACACAAACATTTTAATGATTATCATTGCCAGAACTAAGTAGTTTTTACACCAAGTACAATTCCCTGCCCATACAAGGAATCATACAACTCAGCTGCCGACATGAATCCTCAATTGAAATCCCCACCTAATCTTAACACCCTTCTCAATACGAATTTCATTTAATCCGTATTCATAATCCATAACTCTTCCATGAGTTTTCATAGTACAATTTCATAGTACAACTGCCACACAACAAACTTTGCTGTAACTTTTCAATCATTAGATTAATTCTTTTCCATACTATAACCTTATTAGATCACGGGGTGATCTCATCGTATATATTACGATTCATTTCTATATCTTGATCGTTTTGTTTTACGATCTTCTATCACTGTACTTTTAGTCTTTTAGACTCTATCTATTCACCACTTCATCGCTCAACTTTATTATCGAGTTAGGCAACTCAGATCTTATAACTCACGCCGAGATTCGTCTTTGAATCTTACCGACCAACTAACTCTGTGTGAGTTAGTATTTATCCTAATCATCATGGTTATTAGTCTCGTATTCCTACCTAAGCTCCATAACCAACACCTCGATACTAATCAAGGATGGCCCAGAATCCGTGTCCCAAATCACCTCGGATCCGGTTTGATCAATCTATACAAATATTACTATTTGTGAAAGATATAAGCATAAATTGTTTATACATTACATTACACACTATTCCTCAAGGTCGAGTAACCTTAACTTATACATAATTTATAACTTTTCTAACATATAACAACATTAATATCATTGTGACGCCCCCAAAATAGGTATCCACAACACCCATTCTGAGTCGCCAAATACATGGTACAAGAAGCAAACTACAACTTCAATAATACAAATGTCGTGTGAAATACGACAATATATACTGTGAGTTTAAATATAATATTGTCTTCTAGACAATATCCACATGCAAATAAATCCCCATCATAATTATTGATTCATTATTTTACAAAAATGGTGAGGACTACTAAACAACTCTCTAGAACCTTCATTCCATACCCCGACTAGTACTTTCGCTACATTCTCGCCTCCCGAGAAGAAAAATGGAACAACAAGGAAAAGGGTGAGCTCAACTAGCCCAAGAAAGAATATTATGACTAAGATAATATACAACAAATTATCGTTAGTCTTCAACGAGGAAAAATCGATAGAATACAATGAAAAACAAGTTTCGGATCAATATTCGCAATGAAATAATAATTCATAGAAGAGTTACGTAGAGAATGAAATCTACTATAATCTATGAATTTAATAGTCCATCATCAATATTTTATCCTCAGAACATCAATCAATATGCATCCGAATCAAATATTCATCTTTGCACTACAGCCAAAGATATTCATCACCGGTCATGTTCATTTAAACACCTGTTCATCTTTGCACTACGGGCCAAAGATATTCTTCAGAAATCATTCATCTTTGTACTACAGGCCAAAGATATTCTTAAGAAATCATTCATCTTTGCACTACAGGCCAAAGATATTCCATAATATCATCATTTAAGACTGAGGATGATGAAAAATATTTTTAAAGAAACGAATCCAGTGAAACAAAATGACAAGGATTAAGGATTAAGGATTCGTACTTGGTTTTATCCACGTCCAAAAATACCTCAAAAATAATCATAGTGGTGTAAAATTCAAGAATGATCAAAACATGGATACAATCGTAGCTAGTATCCGTAATAGATATTTTTTGACGAAAAAGAAGAAATTTTATTTTTCTATTGAATAAGACCAGATATCGTGAATAGTGTCAGATATCGTGAATAAAGGCCGATACGTGAATAGTAACTCTCGACACCAAAAGATAGAAATTCCACAAAAACATCTTCACGCTTCATGAATAGTACTTTGTGAATAAGAACTCGTGAATAAGAACTCATGAATAGTAACTCGTGAATAGTAACTCATGAATAAGAACCCATGAATAGTAACCCCGACATGAAAAAGTTCCAAATTTGATAAAAACTTCAGATCAACATTTCAAAGATAATGATATTGAAGAAATAATATCATTACAAAAAAAATAATATCCCTTACCTCGAAAGATCGAGACTTTCTAGAATAGAATACCGGGTATAGTCTTTGAAGGAACTTGCCTTGTCTAGCAATACTCAAAGTATACTCAAAATACTCACAAGAATACGCTCAAAATATCGAGAGAGAAAGAGAGAAAACTTCAGTTTACGGTGTGATTTTCAATTCTAACCTAAGCACCCTATTTATAGAAAATGCTTAGAACACCAAAGCGTAAAATTTAATATAATATTAATAAAATTATACAAATTTTCCTTAGCCCACCTTTTGGTCAAAACACCAGCCACACATGTTAATGATGTCCAAAAAATACAAAAACGTTTTTCTTAACAAAAATAATTTAAACTCCCAAAAATCAATTATTTTGAGACTTGAACTTCAATAATTCATAATAAATAGCCCTTTCATCAGAAAATTTGAATCTCGTGAGTTTTTATAGGAAATTCAATTCTCTACAACTTTGCAGAAGAAAGTTTTTCCAAATTCCAAACAAAATCGACCAAATCCACAAACCAAGCGATTTTACAAAGCTATAATCAAATTTCTATCAATAATTGTGTCCACCAACACACAAAACATGTGTTAAACATTTAATGCCACAAAATACTCTTCCTCCTCATATACTCATATATCCCACATTCATTGTAAAAAATATCACCGTTAATATATTATTAAAATAATATATTTAAATGAATTATTTTATCGTAAAAAGATAAAATATTAATTTTCAACAATTGTCATTTTAAAATTTTCTCCATCTATATCCACATAAAATCAATATTTTACTCATCATATAAATCAATAATTAATTATTCACAAATAATATTACGAGAATCACAATATTGATGACCGTGCGCTTCCTGAGAAAGAGGGGGCTTTCCAATAAGAATTTCTTCTTCTTTGGCATGAATTAGATGACCAAACCTCTCCTTGTATGTAACTTTCTAGACATTGCCAATAATGTTATCTAATAATATTATTCGGATAATATGAATTATTACTTCGATAATGAAAGATCTTTGTGTAATGACAATTATTGAAACAACAACAATATAAAATATCAACACAAAGAATTATTAACTCAATAAAATATTTGAACGATAATTATCAGTAACCATTATTGAGTAGTGCCTTCTTCACGTAAGAATCAATAATTGGTGCAATACCGTGTACTACTTGCTCAACAACGCGTATTAGTGTGTTTTAACCAACGGGTATTCCAACAAAGATAATTGGCAACAACTACGCCTGTTATTTAAAAACAACTTATATTTGTCGCTTTTCTTCATCCAATCGCTTTCCGTTATGGGGCCCACACATGGTCACTACTTGTCAGCATTTAATATTCCCCGACAAGCATTTAATATTCCACGACCAAACGAATATTTCCCGACAACAATGAATATTTTATAACCACTTGCTTATTTTGAAATATTTGCGTATTTAACCCTTAACTATCCACATTAATCAAATCAACCCTTACTATTTCAAAATAAAGGAAATTCCTTTTTATTTAAAAATTTTGGTCTTACAACCTCCCTCCTTATGAAATTTCGTCCCTCGAAATTGGCGACGCATTCTGGTGTTTTGAAAAGGTGAGGATACCTCGCTTTCATTTCCGCTTTTCAATTCCTGTGTCATTTCCTCTATAGCATGATTCCTCCACAAAACTTTAACTTGTGGTATAACCTTTCAAGGCGTAGGACATGCTCCTTCCTATCCAAAATCTTGACAAAACCTCCTCATACGTTAAGTCTTCTGCTATCTTGTCCTGGTTCTAACTCAATAACGTGGTTCGGTCTTTCACATATTTACTGAAGCACGATATGTGAAACACATTATGAACACGAGACATACTCGGAGGTAACGCAAGTCTATAGGCTACATTTCCTACTCGGTCAAGAATTTGAAATGGACCGATAAATCGTGGATTGAGCTTTCCTCTCTTCCCAAATCTTGTAACTCCCTTCCATGGAGCAACTCGCAACAATACATGATCCCCTACACTAAATTCCACGTCCTTTCGATGAAGATTCGCATAACTCTTTTGTCGATCTTGTGCCGTTTGTATACGTTGTCGAATCATTAGTCATACGTACTAACTCGGGTCCCAACAATGTTGCTTCACCCACCTCATCCCAACATATTGGAGAACGACATTTTTGTCCATATAATGCTTCGAATGGAACCATGCCTATATTTGTTTAATAACTATTGTTGTATGAGAATTCCACCAATGGCAAGTACTTATCCCAACTTCCTTTGAAATCTAGGACACAGAGTTTTAATATATCTTCAAGAGTTTGAGTAGTCCTTTCTGATTGCCCATCCGTTTGAGGATGGTATGCCAAACTGAATCGTAAATTCGTGCCCATAGCTTTCTACAAACTAACCCAAAATCATGAAGTGAATCTTGGGTCACGATCTAAAACTATGGATACTGGCATGCCATGCAATCTCACAATCTCATTTACGTACATACGAGAAAGACGTTTAAGGGAATAAGTCTCTCGTATCGGTAAGAAATGAGTAGAATTGGTTAATCTATCAACAATAACCCAAATCGCATCTATGCCTTGAGAAACCCCGGAAGATTAGTAATGAAATTGTGGTAATGTGTTCCCACTTCCATTTCAAAATCTCAAGTGGTTGCAACGGACCCTTAGGTACAAGATGCTCCGCCTTTACACGCTATGTTAAACACATCGAGATAAACTCGCGATCTCTCTCCTCATATTGCTCCACCAAAATGTATGTTGAAGATCATAATACATTTTGGTACTCCCGAGATGGATTGCAAATGGTGTATTGTGTGTCTCCATCATAATCTTGTTCTTCAAATCAGAGTCGTTAGGAACACAAAGTCTAGAGTGGACTCAAGTATTCCTTCTTCATCAATTCTCGCTTAGAATAGCTCCTTCTTGTACTTTCTTCAAGATCGTCTCCGGCCTGGTGGCTTGAGCAACCTTAACTTTTTCTATTAAAGTTGGCTCTATCGTATACTTGACATCATCGCACTCGTTCTCAAGATATGATCTTCTACTCAACGCTGTACGCCTACCACGTTCGCTTTTCCAAGATGGTATGGTTAGAATATGTGCTTAAATGAGTCGCCTCTTGAGCTCTTGGAAAATCTTCTCGCATTCCTCGCCCATACGAATTTTGTATCTTTTCGAGTCATTAAGTTAACGGAATAGCGATTCGAGAATATCCTTCAACGAATCTCCGATAATAACCAACTAAGCCTGAAAGCTACGTATTTCGATTATCGACTTAGGTTGCTCTCAATCGCGACTCATATCCCAATCTTGGATAAAGACGTCACAATGACACCTATCGCTTTACTATCGTATTTAATATGACGCCCCTACAGAGAGAGTTCGGCTTAGGTGAATTCCACAAAGGAAGTCACAAGATAAAGGCTCAGTACCAAATTCTATAGTTGAATTTTTAACTCCCGAAGTTCAATAGAGCCATTCGATATGAGATTTTAGAAATGAGTTTTGTCTGGGGTTCAAAGTCGATACAAAATTTAATATCGAACTTTGGGAGTAAGCTAAGAAATTCTTCAGAAATACGTCAGAAAAAATCAATAACAACAGAATATTATTCAAATCGACGTGTCTTTAATCAAATCCATAACACGGACTAAGAAAATTTAACATCCGTAATAAACGAATGACTTCATGGCTTGATATGAAAATGTTTGACTACAATGGTTTGATTGCTTGAATTGAATAACAAAGTTGCTTAGGAATATGAAAACTAACAACCTTACGAAAATAATCAATTTCGGCGTGATGAGTAGTTAACCTTAAAATCACATCAAAAACAAATATCTCTATAGAAATAAGGTTAACGGGTAATGTGATAGTGCCAACTGAATCAAGCAAGATTTATAAACGATGGATGTGATGAAAGTTTCTCCTAACGGAGTTTCCACAGATAGGTCAAAGTCTAATTTCTCCTGAGTCAAGTTTAAACGTTGAGCGCAAGTAAGAGAGATAAAAGAATGGGTAGAACCGATATCTAGTAAGGTATATACTTCGAAGAATTTATAATTGACTAACCCGTATAACCCGTTCGGGTTCCTTGCATTTTGATTGGTCACGACAAACGCTTCTTCCGGAATCGTTGACTTTGACTTTTCTCGGGACGATCTTTTGAGTCACCGTCCCCCCATTGAACTAGGTTTCGCTCTCGTATAATCTCGAAGCGATATGTCCTTCCTTTCCACAACTATAGCATACCTTAAACTGTTGTAGGCGCGTTTGGTGATATGTCCTCTTTCCGCATTTGTAACATACGACCGGTGGTCGTTTCTCCTCCCTTAAAACTAGTTGCTATAGGTGACCGACGTCTTCACATGGTCGGTTGTTGAATCTCCTCTTTTTAAAATCTCCTCCCGACTCGCTTCTTCTATTTTCATGGCCACGATTACCACCGTAGTGGTTACCGCCTTTGTCTCTATATTCTTCTTTCTCCGTTTGGTTATCGTTATTCGATGATCGCTATCTTCTTGATATGATCCTCGGTTATGGTCCCTCGGTTGAACGTATCAAGTTATCTCGCTTCTAACAACCGAGCCTGATTGACAACATCTGAATAGAGAAAATTTATGAGAAATGAGATCTTGGCGTATGTCGGGTTTCAAACCTCTCGAAACATCCGCGTCATACGTTCCTCATTCTCCACCAAATGAGGTGCAAACTCGATAACTCCGCGAACTTCGCCTCGTCTTTGGGACACCGCCATGTTATTCTCGCTTCTAGTCTAATAAACTCCACTTCCTTCATATAGACGAATACTTTCGGGAAGTACTTGTCATTGAACTGCTTTCAAACGTCTCCCATGACATCTTTGAGTCTAATTTGGATGGGTACGCTTCACGATTCCCACCAAGATGTCTGCCTCGCCACGGAACATAAAGGCGGCGAATGGAACTTTCTGTTCCTCCGTGCATCCCAAGACATCGAATATCTTGGTAATTTGTTTGACCCACGCCTCCGCCTTAATCGGATCCGGCTTCCCCGACTGCGGTGGTCCCAACTCTTTGAACTGCTTGGCTTGTGACCACCCGTGAATTGCTATCATTTCCTCCTCAGATTTTGAACACGAGTCTCCTCGTCGATTTTGCATGAACTGCAAAAAGCTTCTAAACATCCCCTCGTTCATCATCTCGCTTTCAATTGGTGTTGTTCACAGGAGGAACATTGCCACTGTTGCACGTTCTCCTCGTTGGTGAGTACAGTATCTCCACGGTCTCATTTACTCCATCATTAATATTCTCAATCGACATTCTCAAATCATCGCCATAAAATAAGGGTTAATTAAGGAAATCAATATATCACATAATATCCCTATATACTTGACCAACTAACAAATAAGCTTAGGTAGGACACACTAGCGAAGGATTTACTCGCCTCTCCCCTCCTAGTTCTATTCCCCGATCTCCGCCAGAGATCATATCCCTAAGCTCGATACCAACCGTGGCGCCCCCCAAAATAGGTATCCACAACACCCATTCTCGAGTCGCCAAATACATGGTACAAGAAGCAAACTACAACTTCAATAATACAAATGTCGTGTGAAATACGACAATATATCTTGAGTTTAAATATAATATTGTCTTCTAGACAATATCCACATGCAAATAAATCCCCATCATAATTATTGATTCATTATTTTACAAAAATGGTGAGGACTACTAAACAACTCTCTCTCTAACCTTCATTCCATACCCACTAAGTACTTTCGCTACATTCTCGCCTCCCGAGAAGAAAAATGGAACAACAAGGAAAAGGGTGAGCTCAACTAGCCCAAGAAAGAATATTATGACTAAGATAATATACAACAAATTATCGTTAGTCTTCAACAGGAAAAAATCGATAGAATACAATAGACAACAAGTTTCGGATCAATATTCATGATGAAATAATAATTCATAGAAGAGTTACGTAGAGAATGAAATCTACTATAATCTATGAATTTAATGATCCATCATCAATATTTTATCCTGTAACATCAATCAATATGCATCTCGAATCAAATATTCATCTTTGCACTACAGTGCCAAAGATATTCATCACCGGGTCATGTTCATTTAAACACTGCTTCATCTTTGCACTCTGTGCCAAAGATATTCTTCAGAAATCATTCATCTTTGCACTACAGCCAAAGATATTCTTAAGAAATCATTCATCTTTGCACTACGTGCCAAAGATATTCCATAATATCATCATTTAAGACCGAGGATGATGAAAATATTTTTAAAAAAAGCGAATCCAAAGAAACAAAATGACAAGGATTAAGGATTAAGGATTCGTACTTGGTTTTATCCACGCCCAAAAATACCTCAAAAATAATCATAGTGGTGTAAAATTCAAGAATGATCAAAACATGGATACAATCGAGCTAGTATCCGAATAGATGTTTTAGACGAAAAGAAGAAATTTTATTTTTCTATTGAATAAGACTTAGTATCGTGAATAGTGCTCAGATATCGTGAATAAAGTCCGATACGTGAATAGTAACTCCACACCAAAAGATAGAAATTCCACAAAAAACATCTTCACGCTTCATGAATAGTACTCGTGAATAAGAACTCGTGAATAAGAACTCATGAATAAGAACTCGTGAATAGTAACTCATGAATAGTAACCCATGAATAGTAACCCCGACATGAAAAAGTTCCAAATTTGATAAAACTTCAGATCAACATTTCAAAGATAATGATATTGAAGAAATAATATCATTACAAAAAAAAATAATATCCACTTACCTCGAAAGATCAAGACTTCTACAGCTAGAATCTACCGTATATAGTCTTTGAAGGAACTTACCTGCCTAGCAATACTCAAAGTATACTCAAAATACTCACAAGAATACGCTCAAAATATCGAGAGAGAAATAGAGAAAACTTCGGTTTACGGTGTGATTTTCAATTCTAACCCAAGCACCCTATTTATAGGAAAATGCTTAGAACACCAAAAGCGTAAAATTTAATATAATATTAATATAATTATACAAATTTTCCTTAGCCCACCTTTTGGGTCAAAACACCAGCCACACATGTTAATGATGTCCAAAAAAAATACAAAAACGTTTTTCTTAACAAAAATAATTTAAACTCCCAAAAATCAATTATTTAGAGATTCGAAATTCAATAATTCATAATAAATAGCCCTTTCATCATAAAATTCGAATCTCAAGAGTTTTTATAGAAAATTCAATTCTCTACAACTTTGCAGAAGAAAGTTTTTCCAAATTCCAAACAAAAATCGACCAAATCCACAAACAGGCGATTTTACAGTGCTATAATCAAATTTCTTGGCCAATAATTGTGTCCACCAACACACAAAACATGTGTTAAACATTTAATGCCACAAAATACTCTTCCTCCTCATATACTCATATATCCCACATTCATTGTAAAAATATCACCGTTAATATATTATTAAAATAATATATTTAAATGAATTATTTTATCGAAAAAGATAAAATATTAATTTTCAACAATTGTCATTTTAAAATTTTTCTCCATCTATATCCACATAAAATCAATATTTTACTCATCATATAAATCAATAATTAATTATTCACAAATAATATTACGTAATCACAATATTGACAACCTGTGTAGTTCCTGGAAAGAGGGGCTTTCCAATAAGAATTTCTTCTTCTTGGCGCCAATTGAATTAGATGACCAAACCTCTCCTTAGACGTAACTTTCTAGACATTGCCAATAATGTTATCTAATAATATTATTCGGATAATATGAATTATTACTTCGATAATGAAAGATACCGTGTAATGACAATTATCAAACAACAACAATATAAAATATCAACACAAAGAATTATTAACTCAATAAAATCTTCGAATAAGTAATTCAGAACCATTATTGAGTAGTGCCTTCTTCGTAAGAATCAATAATTGGTGCAATACTGCAAGCTTCTTGCTCAACAACGCCAGATTAGTGTGTTTTAACCACCGGGTATTCCAACAAGATAATCTAACAATAACTACGCCAAGTTATTTAAAAATAACTTATATTTGTCGCTTTTCTTCATCCAATCGCTTTCGTTATGGGGCCCACATGGTCGCTTACTGTGGTATTTAATATTCCCGACAAGCATTTAATATTCCACGACCAAACGAATATTCCCCGACAACAATGAATATTTTATAACCACTTGCTTATTTTGAAATATTTGCGTATTTAACCCTTAACTATCCACATTAATCAAATCAACCCTTACTATTTCAAAATAAAGGAAATTCCTTTTTATTTAAAAATTTCGGGGTCTTACAATCATACAATACAAATCTAACTGAACGCGTCTACTAAAGCTGGAACTGTCTTGGACCTTTTCTTGTATCCGACGTATTCGCCTTAATCTGCAATGTTTTATCATGATATAGCAAGGGTGAGCATAAGAATTGCCCAGCAAGTTTAAATTCAACAATATAACGATATATCATAATTAAAATAATTTGAATAATTGGCTGGCTATAATTCAACAATATAATTGCGAACTAGCAGGAACAAATTTATGACTGAACAAGTATTATATATGAACAAATATATCTGAAACAACTGGTAATGAAGGTGATCAGCCTTTCATACCTGACTTATACATGCAATATGTACAAAGTACAATTATACATGGCAATCAGCAATGATTAACCATAAGCTTATCCGAATGAAACAACTCTTAGTAGAGTTAAGTAAATACAAACTTGCCTGAACTGTTGATTACCGCAACGCAATTTATAATGCTTTATCCGAAGACCAAATATTAGTAATATAGATCTCCAATATTAGAATAATATCATCACAATATAATACTATTATATATATATTGATATACATAGAATAACCTAAACACATAACACATAACTCTATCAGTCTATAACACACATAAGACTCGGTATCAAGTCAAACTATTGAAGTCTGAGTTGAACCCGACACAAATCTGACGTCCCGACGGTCTAGTCAAACTTTTATCGAGTCTAAGTTCAATTAAACTCTGCCTAAGACTTAACAATTATATCAGATAATTTTAACATCAGTCAAAATATTTTTCATAAGCTCGTAATAATTTTTAAATAATTATTACCATTTATCTCATATTTTTAATCATTAATAACGTATTTAAATGAATTAAATACCACATAATTCTTTTATCATTAATATTTATTTATTATCAAATATTAATAAAATAAATGTCATAATATTATAATATATTTATAATATATCAAAGTATTTTAATACCTTAAAATCATTTAAATATTATTTTTAAACAATTAAATTCATTATTCGATAATTACTATTAATATTAAAAATTTAATATTTTCATGACAAAATATCAAAATTATATTTTATAACTTAAAATATTTTTATAATACTTAAATCATTTTAAATGATTTATAAAGTATTAATTCTATTTTTCCATAATTTATTCAATATATTTATTAAATAAACTAATTATCATTAATATTGATTAATTAATGAATTTCATCACAAAATATTAAAAGTCACTTAAAATAACTTAAAATATTTTATTATACCATAATATTATTTTTCATGATTTTTCAAGAATTAAAAACATTTTTAAATAATTTATTTAATAATAAATTAAATACCATTTATATTCCAAAAATATTAAATATTTATGAAATATGCTCTAAAAAATTAAAAACTATTTTTCAGAGTTTAAAATAATTTTTCATAATTTATTATGTTATTTTAATAATTAAAAACTATTTTTTTCTATTTATTTAATTAAAATAATCATTTTCGGAAAATAATAAATAATTTTTGAAATTAAATGTCGCTATAGAGGCTTCTGGCGACGAATCCGTCGCTAAATGTGTTCTTGGGATGTTCTTGAGCTTTTCCAGAAACTCATAGTCAGTTTCAAGGTACCACGTTTGACCAACAATTAATCTGGGTTCCGGTCGATTTCTGGTCTCCTAATTTTTCTGATTATGTAGTATAAGTGTAATACTACAATAAACAACTCATTATATGGCCTTAAAACAACAAATCAGAGAGTTATAAGCTCTCTAATATGATGTCAGAAATGTTCATTAAATTCTGGGTTTTCCAGAATTTTAAGAACAGCCAAGGTACCTCTATTGAGCCCATAATTATTTGATTTCCAGGCTTGTTTTGTGTGATCTAGTGATCCAGTATTTTTGAGGGGATTTTAGGCTACAATAATCTATCAACCGGTAGGTCTAACAACAACATATAAAAGGAATCATGGCTGGTCAAAGTACCTGTCAGGCACATGCTCAAGAACAAATATGGGTTTTCCAGATTGTTCATCAAGCAGTTCGGTCAACTACGTTTGACCATTAATTTCTACAATCCTGTTATAGATCCGGGTTATCTAAAGGTTTTAATATACACTCCATATGTCAGACTACAAGGATCAAATAAGAACATAGCCAAAACATCAAAATACTGCAAGATCTAGACTCTGAAAAACCTTGTCAGATGAGATCTGGGTTTCTGGGTTGCCTAGAAACCCATTTCTGTGACTGGTCAACGCCGTTTGACTGCTTATAAATGGAAATCTAGACATGTTTAAACCTTGATTCAAGTTACAAAACAAAGATTACATAACATACTACTAGTACAAACATTTAACACACTAAAACCATTACCAGACACCGATCTATGAAGCCTGACATTTGCTTGTCATACGAAAATTTCTAGCTTTTCCAGATTTAAGAAATCTTCAATTTCGACAATCAAAATGATATGGATCTAGGTTTTTACAACCCAGATCATCAAATAACACCCTCTAACACATATCTAAACAACAAATCCTAACATCTAACACCAGATCATGAAATTTCTAGAATTAGGGTTTTATACCTTTAAAACTTTGATCTTTGATTCTGATCCATCGTGATCTGTTCTTGCTAAGCTAAGAAGTGTTCTTGGCTTATCTTAACACTCTCTCTCATCCCCTATTCCCGAATTTTTAGAGAGAGAATGAGATATGCAATGTATAATGCAATGTATTGGCTTCTCTCTCCTTTTAATTTATATTTTGATATAATGCAATGTATTGGCTGATATTATGGGCTGCTTTGCTGATATATTCAGTCACAAGCTAGGCTAGGGTGGTTCACCAACCCAATATAGGCTAAGATTTGCAAGTTTCCTCCAATAATGCACAAGGGCATTTTAGTCATTTTGATTTTATTTTAATGGCAAATTGGACAATTGATCAAACCCTTAGGGTTTAGGGTTTAGGAGGGTTTAGGGTTTGGAAAATTTTTAGGGTTTAGGGTTTGAACCCTCAAGTTTAGCAATTTAATTTCTAAAATTTCCGATTTCGATTTTCAAAAATAGAAAATTAATATTTCTAAATTATAATTAGAATTTTCTAATTATATTAAAATTTCTTAATCAAAATTTAAATCTTGCTAATTAGGATTAGTATTTCCTAATTAAAATTGCTAATTAAGCAATTAGGGTCAAAATGGTCATTAGGGTTTATAACCCTAAAATTAGGGTTTCTAATAGAAAAATAATTTTTGTAAATTAGAAATTAGATTTTGTAATTAGATTAGGTTTTTCTAATTACTTAACTTGAATATTAGGATTAATATATCCTAATTAATATTAAAACTATTTAATTAACACTTAGGTTTTTCCTTATTTATAAATTAGGGTTTCAAATCCTTAATTAGGGTTTCAAATTTGGAATTTGGGTTTTGTAACCAATTTGTTAAGATTAACCCTAATTAATCCTATAATTATTTACACTTACGCCATTAAGTTCCCGATTTAGGGTTTCATGCAATCAATTAGGTTTTGATTCTCGGCTCGAAATTATGGTTTTCAGAACCGGTTTCTAGGGTTTCTTGTTAATCGTTAGGGTTTTCTAACCGAACGTTGATGTTCTTAATATATACTTAGGGTTTGTTACAGATATCGTTTATCTGGTCAACCCTTGACCCTTAACCACACACTGTACACATATTCACATAAACACTTAATCCTGAATAATTCACTTAAATCCTTCACGGAATTTTGAAATCCTCAAAATTCTATCTTAAAAATATCAAATGCATACACTAATTTTCTATCTAGGTTCTAATTTTGAACCTTAAATCAATTAATAAAAATTTTAAAAATTTTCTAAATTCTCGGGTTGTCATATTTATCAAGGACTTCTCCAAGATAACTAAACCACTATGCAGTTTATTGGAGAAGGATGCACATTTTATCTTTGATGAGGCTTGTGTGTCGGCATTTGAGCATCTGAAAGGGAAATTAACATCAGCACCAATTATTACTGCACCAGATTGGGAATTGCCATTTGAGCTGATGTGTGATGCCAGTGATTACGCCGTAGGGACAGAGGAAAGAGAAGTTGTTTCATGTTATTTACTATGCCAGCAAAACCCTTAAAGACGCACAGTTGAAGTACAGCACCACAGAGAAAGATTTATTAGCAGTGGTGTACGCCTTTGATAAATTTTGAGCATATTTGATCGGCACAAAGGTGATAGTGTATACGGATCACGCTGCTATTCGACATTTAGTGGCGAAAAGGATGCAAAGCCTCGGTTGATCAGATGAATTTTATTACTGCAGGAATTTGATTTGGAAATCAAGGACAGGAAGGGCACTGAAAACCAAGTGGCGGACCACTTATCTCGACTTGAGAATCCGGAAAGGGAGACAGATGACAAGGTTTTAATCAATGAATCTTTTCCAGATGAACAGTTGTTTGTGGTGAAAGGGGAAGTGCCATGGTTTGCAGATTATGCAAACTATTTGGTAAGTAAGATGCTACCTTCCGATTTGGTGGGTTATCAAAAGAAGAAATTTATGCGTGATGTCAAATGGTATATATGGGATGAGCCTTATTTGTTCAAACAATGTTCTGATCAAGTTATACGAAGGTGTGTTCCATATAGCGAGACCGAGGGGATTATGCAGGATTGTCACTCTACTATGTATGGTGGACACTATGGTGGTGAAAGAACAGCGGCTAGATTACTACAAGCAGGATTCTACTGGCCGACAATTTTCAAGGATGCGTACAATTTTGTCCAGCGGTGTGATAGATGTCAGCGAGTGGGGAACATCTCTAGAAGGAATGAAATGCCATTGAATACAATCTTGGAAGTCGAAATTTTTGATGTATGGGGAATTGATTTCATGGGGCCTTTCGTTTCTTCTTGCAGAAATCTCTATATTCTGTTCGCTGTAGATTATGTCTCGAAATGGGTAGAAGTGGCAATTCTTCCGACAAATGATGCCAAGGTTGTCCTCAGATTTTTACATAGCAGTATCTTCACGAGGTTTGGGACTCAAGGGTTATCATCAAATGATTTAAGGCGGATACTTTTGCAACAGTGCGGTTTACGCCTTTGTTGGCTAAATATGGGTGAATCATCGCATTGCTACAAAGATATCACCCACAAACGAATGGCTGTCAAGTGTCAAATCGAGAAGTCAAGAGAATCTTGGAGAAAGTTATGAATCCCACAAGGAAGGATTGGTCATTGAAGTTAGATGATGCAAGATAGCTTATAGATGTATAAAACACCATTAGGTATGTCCCCTTTTCACCAGATATGGAAAAGCCTACCACCTTCCCATGGAGCTAGAGCATAAAGCATATTGGGCAATTCAAAGCTAAATTTTGATTTGACAAATTGCCGGGAGAAACGCCTATACCAACTCAATGAGTTGGATGAATTCAGACTGCAGGCATACGAGAATTCGTAGCTTTATAAAGAGAAAGTGAAGAAATGGCATGATCGAAAAATCATTGAGAGAGCATTTGAACCAGGACAAAGGGTTTTGCTTTATAACTCCAGACTTAAACTTTTTCCCGAAAAGTCAAATCGAGGTGGTCGTGACCATTCACAGTGAAAGCTGTTTTTCCGCATGCTGCAATCGAAATATTCGATACGTCGCCAGACAAGCCTTTTAAAGTGAATGGACAGCGCTTAAAACATTACTTTGGTGGTGAGGTAGATAGACAGAAAGTCGCCTCAATTCTTTCTTCAACATGAACATCAGAGATAGTCAAGCTAATTGGCTATAACTTAGCACTGGATGGGAGGCAACCCAATATTTTTCTTCTTTAAAATCTCTGTTTCACTCTTTGTTTATTTCGTTAAGTTATTTCAACCTAAGTTAACACATTAACATAATAGCTGATAGTATAGGGGAGCGTGTATATGCATTGTATAAAATGAGGATATACAATAGACATTCATGTTTATGTAGTAAACCCTGTTTTGATAATGTCTATTGATGAATTACAGGTGCAATGGAGAGCACACATTTCTATCTTGCCGCACTTACAATTAAATACAGCAGTGCAAAATGCAAGATCGCGTGGCCGCACGATGCACACAACACACGACCGCACGCCCACGCGCTGCACAAATCCGACAATATAGCCACTCGAGCGCCCGCGCCTAAAATCCACTATAAGAACGCGCGATCGCGCGTTCTCGCAGACGTTGAAAATTTTTTTATATGTCCAAAATCCGAGTTGTGGTCTAATTGGGTCTTTCCTCTAATATAACAGAAGCGTATTATTCTGTTTCCTATATTCATAAGGCTAATCAACTCTCATCAATGTTTATACCCACACATCACTTTCCTGGCATAAGTTTAGGGTTCTACTTGGGTTGTGTAGCAATAAGTTCGGGGGAACAATAATCAAAAATTCCTCCACATTCTCTCTATCATCCCCACATGGGCCCAAAAAGAGCACGTGCAATCTCACTCCCCTCTTCATCGGAATCTTCCTCCGATCACCACGAAGAGGAGGTCTTCCCACATGGGCCCAAAAAGAGCACGTGCAATCTCACTCTCCTCTTCATCAGAATCTTCCTCCGATCACCACGAAGAGGAGGTCTTGGACAAGAGTAAATTTATCAGTTTGGAAGCCCAGCAAGACTATTATCGGAGTGTGGCCAAATCTTTTGTGAAGGAACGGGGACTTCTACCTGCGAAATAGGATGGCCAACTATGGCATATGATACGCGAACGAAACTGGGTTGGCTTAACTGCATCTCCTATGCCTATCCCCATGGGGATTGTTAGAGAATTTTATGCTAATGTTGCAGAGTTGATAACAAGAGGCATAACGGTAGTTCGAGCAGAACATGTGAATTTTTGCCCTTCCGCGATCAGAGAAGTATTCAACATATATGATGCACCACCCACCGGGTCTGACAATTGGTTGGAAGGTGACTATTTAGAAACAGATCTCGCAGTTGCGATTACTGATTTGTGTATTCCGGGCACCAAATGGAAGTATAAGACAGGAACAAATGAACCAAAATCGTTTCCATCGTCAGCATTGAATCGATATGCCCAGGCCTGGAACCTGTTTATTTGTGCCAAGCTAGTTCCGTCAGCTCATTACAACGCAATAACCACTAAGCGTGTGATTATTTTGTGGGGAATCATCAAAGGCAAGTACATTGATGTCGGCCTTTTAATCCATAGAAACATGCTGAGTTATATGCGTGGGAATAGAAATTGTACTATTCCGCATGCATCGGTGGTAGCCATGCTCTGTACTCAACAAGGACTCCAATGGCATAATGAGCAACTGCAGTACCCAAACCATGCAATCACGCATGTAGCTATTGCAAATTTTAAGGAGTGGACAGGGGGTGTACCACACCCACGCGGACTAGGATTCATCCTTCATCCCACTTTTCTAGAGCCGTCACAATAACCCCCGCAAACAGATATAAAGGCGTCTGCCCACACATCAAGACGCGTGCACCCATGGCGATCGCCAGCTCCAAAGGTTAGAGCGCAAGGTCGATGCCATGTACGATAATTTGGGCACATTTGCGACGGGACTCATAAGGGCTTTAGCTGAAGCGTTTGTGCAACAAGGAACAACACAAGAATGGCCTTAGTTTGGAACCTCAGCACCATATCCACCACCGGATTCACCACCCGAGGAGGGTGGCACCACCGATAATTAGGGGAGTTTTCGTACCCTTTACCTTCATTCAATTGGGACATTGAATATTTTAAGTTTGGGGGTATTGGGTAGTAGTATTTTTAGTTTGCATATAGTTTTGCATGATTAGTTAATTTTTATAGTTGTTGCATGTGTAGATTACATTTTAGCATATAGTTGCATACCTCATTGTCTTACCGTATAGAAATTTTTGTCTAGCCAATGATGATAGTGAAGTTTTTAAATGATTTTTGAATATTTTGGATAACATGAGCTGAGATATAACGTTTTATACAATGAAAGTCATAATGTTGTTTAAATGCTTTCGGTTTGCACAAATGTGTTCACAAGCACTTGTAGGTATAAGAAGTACGTTTTGCATTGCTCGATAGAAAAATGTAGTGTTAAAAAGAGAAATATGTGAAAAGTGACTTCTAGACTGTATAACACATTTATTTTTAAACTTTAGGAAAACATGGGTATCTGTATATATAAAAAAAGAAAAAGAAAAGTAGAAATAACATGGCTAGTCTTATTTCGGGGCCCTAGCTACTTGAGTAAATGCAGGATCGATTGTCTCTACACCTAGCGCCCTAAGGTCTTTCATGGTCTGGGAGTCGTTGGTTGAAAGCTCGCTAAGGGGTAGCAGTGTGCCTAATGGAGTAAGATATTGCACAGTCATGTGAAAAAAAAGAAAAAAAATGGCAATAAACATCGCGAGAAAGTGCGAAAGTCGCCCTCGTGGGTAGAAATAAAGCAGTTAAGCCCATTGTTGAACCTTAGTTTATTTTAAGACGTTGGAATAGTCTTGGTTGCATATATATACATAAGTCTTAATTTAAGTTATAATTTTCTGTTATGAGCAATATAGCATGAGTATTCTGTACCTAAATCAAGTTTTGGGCGAACACAACACACACACACACACATCATCTCTACAGCATTTTTGAATTATCTAAGTGTATGACATTATGCCTGCTTTGCATCTATATTCTTGATTCTAGAAAAAAATTCGCTGAGGCAAATTGTACTGAATTTCTATGATAGTTGAGACAATGTGAGATTAGTTGCATCATAATATAGTTGCATAGTAATATAGCTGCATTTTCATTGTTCAGTAGTTTGCATTGCTTGAGGGCAAGCAACGGTTCAAGTTTGGGGGTATTTGATAAGTGGGTTTTACACCTACTTATGGGGTACCAATTCACGCGAACTATGCCCATCTCAAGTACATTTTAGTATGTTTTAGCTGCATTTCATGTTAATTTGTATTTCATATACTTAAAACTCCTTTTGGTGAATAAGTGCAGGAATTGGCCTAATTTGGTGGTGATATCAGGCATGAGGCTAATGGATGCGTGAGGCGAGGCAAAAGATAGGATGTGCATGACGTAGGATTGAGTGGAACATGGATGGACAAGCATGGATAGACATACGACATTTCAAAGAGAACAAGAATAACGTTGCAGAACCAAGCCAAGGAGCGTAAGCGAGAGACATCACCGCAGGCCGCCATGGCACCGCACGGCAGAAGAGCTTGAATGCGGCCACCGCATGAAAGTACCCAAACGGCACCTTGAACCCATCGCAAGTTGCGCGATCGCGAGAAGGACAATGCGAGGGAGCGTGCACTAGCACGATAGACCGGCTGAACCTAAGAACCTACTACAAGTCTCGCGCCCACGAGCATAATAAGCCAGAGGAGCACGCGGCCGCGCGCGAGGCCTGAAGCTGCTAACTTGTTTTATTTTATTTCCAATTTTTAAAGGTTGTAATTGATTTAAAACGATTCCTGACTGGTGTCAGGGGTATCACTTGACATTTTTATTCAATTTTAGTTATATTCTTTACGTGGTAATTAGGGTTTATTCTCTAGGAGAGATTCCAACGTAGAAGGAGGCCACAACTCTACTTTTCTCCTCCTCCTTGGGATTTTCTACCAGAGTGGATTATTATTATTATTATTTTGCTGGAATCTTATGAGGATTTGATTATTGATCTATATTCAGTAATTGGGTTTGATTGTTTCTACCTTTCATCTTTCAATTGCTTGATTATTAGTCATGTTTAGATTTGATCCCATAATGGCTTTTGGTTCAGTCATGAACTAAACTCCATTATGGGATCCTAACGGATTTTAATATGTAGTTTGATTGCATGCTTAAATACTGGAGTGTTGTGCATATCATATGGGATGTCTATCATGATTGTTTTGCATGTATGAATGCTTGATCACCATTCGTTTCAGTATTTGTATGGAATTGACAATGAACATGCAAATATGGATTGTAATCATGATAGTATACGTATATAGGGCTGTGTTATATGGCCTATGTATTTCGTGAACCAGTATCCTTGTACTGCTTCATTTCGTCAGTAAATACAAGGTCCCTTCGATTCTAAAATGGCAATACGACCTTTTTACTCCAGTTGTTGAAATAGTTTGTCCACCCCCAGTTTCCAGTTCCAGTCAAACCATTATAGTTAACAATGTTCTTCCTATCAACATGGTAACCCGCATCTTTTTTACCAAGTGGTGGGATAAATTTGATATTAATAGGATTATTGGGAAGGTTGAAAAGGAATTCCCTCCTGCCCCTCTTCCTTTTGTTCTAATTAATTCAATCCCAATCATCGCCTCTTCTAGTAATATAAAAAAGAAGTCAAAAGTTAGTCCAACAGGTTCATCAACCTCAGTTGATTTCTCCAATATCAAAAATTCCAAAGTTAAAGATTTGAAGCTCATGGCCCAAGCCATTCAAGATAGAATTTCTCAGTTACATGAAGATGTTGAAGCATCAGAGTATTCTTCTTCTTCAAATTCCACTGCCAGTAAAGACGAAGATGATGATGATCCATATGGCATCATAAACCTTCAAGATGCTCAGGATCCGTTTGCCTGACATTCCAGTCACTCATCGCTGCCTCCACTCAGCAATCAATCAGTTAACTCACGCATGCTCCTGCTTTTCCACCGAAAGGAGCCATTAAGTCAAAAGATTTGGCCTACTCCTGCTTTTCCACCGAAAGCAGCCACTAAGTCAAAAGATTCTGCCTTTTTCAGCAAAAGTTGCCAAAAGCATTTATGCATAGTAAAAAGTCAGCACTGTTTTACTGTTCATCAATAGTAAATATTGTCGGTAATAATTCAAATTTGTAATAGTTGCATTGTAATAGTTTTTTCCTTATTCTATAAAAGGAATTCGAACTTAGTTAGCAAGGCAGACTTAAAAAGACTCAGAGTTCCTTCTTTGACAAATCTTTAGACTCTGCTCTCTCTTCCCTTCATCTACTTCTCATATGTTCTAAGTTAAATTGTAAGTCACTTTTATTTTTCTGTATTGTAAATATTTTTCAATTATCAGTAAAACTGTTTTTATTTTTGTAATTTAATTATGTTGTTTGTATGCGCCACCTTGTTCTTCTTTCCGTTTATCTAATTCTGCCCTTAAAATTGAAGTCAAAAAGGCTGACCTTCATGTTCATGATTCGTCCTCTAGTGATGAAAGTCTTGATATACCTGAATCGTCTAATGTTAAGAATGAAGCTGACCTTTTTATTCAAGGTCTCTCCCTCAAATGTATTAAAGATATCACCATTCAAAAATGGTATATCTCGGTTAACTTAGTCATCGATAAAACCTTCTCAATGCAACTCCCTGCTTTAGTTGATACTGATGCTGATCTGAATTGTATCCAAGTAAGATTATATATATTATATATAAGTTATATATATATTATAAGTTCTGTTTTATTAGTATTATAATAGTAATAAAACAGAAAACTTTTTATATAAAATAGAATATATTATATTATATTTAAAGTTTTTGTTTTATTATAATATTTTATTGCATAGTGTTGCATAGTAAATCAGAAAATCAGCCGATTCAGTCACCCGTGAAGGTTGTTACTGTCCGTCTGTGATTTTTTTTCTTAAATAATACCCTGTCATTCTCCTATAAATAGGATGCTTAGTTTAGAAATGAAAAGCACACCAGAATCAGAGAATTCTTCTTCTATAATATTGAGCGTATTTCTTTTGAGTTTAAAGAAACTTTGAGTGTAGAAAACAGTACAAGTTTTCTTCAAGAATATCCCCGCTATACCACTCAGAAATACTCTCCTTTTAAGGTAAGGGATATTATTTTTGTTCAATATTCGTAAGAAATAATATTTTCTTCCATACTCTGTAGTATGTAAGTAATATTATTTCGTTTCATATTCTTAATTATACACTTATTTTGATAAGTATTGCTTCTATAATCCTTGAAATTAGTATAATATCATTGAAATTTGCGCTTCATCTAGTATCGTTTCACAGAAATATTTTTCTGAACATTCTTATTAAATTTTAATCTTTTAATGTCAGGGTACTATTCACGGGGTACTATTCACGAGGTACTATTCACCTGGGGTATTATTCACGAAGTACTATTTACGGGGTACTATTCACCCGAGGTACTATTCACGATAAAAATTGATTTCTTTTCTATCCAAATTATTTTTGATACATGAATATTATTCTTGAATTTTACTCCACAAAGCAGTTATCATGTTGACAATTTGGACATTCTTGAACTCTTGATAAATTGAATTATAAATCTTTAAAATTTATCATTGCTCTCACTTAATTGATATTCTTATATCATTGTCATTATCCTCATGCTTAAATTGTGATGAAAGTCATCTTTGGCTCGTAGTTCATAGATGGACTATTGATTGGTATGATTATGACAAAGAATTATGTATCGGTATAATTATGACCTGTAATGTTACAAATGATGTGGTAAAAGTCCTCGTTGGCCCATAGTGCATTGATGGACAGTAGTTTGACATGATCATGGCCACTGGTGATAATAACGAATATCCTTGGCCCGTAGTGCATGGATAATTCGGTGATGTGGATTAATTATTGAGATGTGTTTCAGAGATAAAATATTGATGATGAACTTTTAAATCATAGAATATAGTAGACATCATGCTCAACTTGACTCTTCTAATGGATTGCTTGTTCTGCTGCAGTTAAACTTGTTGTCTATTGTATTCTATCAGTTTTACATTGTTGAAGACTAAGGATAATTTATTATGCATTATCTTAGTCATAATATTCTTTACTAGGCTAGTTGAGCTCACCTTTTTCTTTTATTGTTCTCTTCAGGAAATGAGAATATAGCTGGGACTAGTCGGGGATTGGAGTGATGGTCCAAGATGGTGGCTATAGTAGTCCTCACTATTCTATAAAATAGTGTGATAATAATTGTAATGAGGACTTCATTTGAGTTTGGATATTGTCTACGAGACAATATTCGTGTTAAAACTCTCAGCTTACGTTTGTCGTATTGTGTAAATTAAGTTTATATTTGAATTATGTACCATGTATTTGGCGACTCAGAATGGGTTGTGTATACCTATTTTGGGGTATCACAAATCATTCAAATCTTAATTGCTCAGTTTTATCAAACACCACCTAAATTTTGGAATCTCAAAATTAATTAAACGTTCAGAAGGAAATTTTTTCTTTTGAGGGTCACTGAGTGGTCATAGGGACCATGAATTCTTTACACAATGTTCAACACACAAATACTGCTAACATTCTTTCAACAGTCACAACATCTGTGAACTCTTATCCCCATATTATCATTAGGTGATCAGCCAAATAATACTATATGTTATGCGTAACATCAAATTCTTCTTGTATTTTCATAACATATGTTGGTTACCCAATCATAATATAATACCCCAATTTCTAGGATTGTTCATATTTAGTCATAACCTCAGGATCCGCACCAAAGCAATTTGAATTAGATTAACATATCTTCAAAGAAAGATAAACAATTTAATAAATTATAGAAACATAATAACTGAGTTTAGCCAAACATATGACATAAACTTCTTTTTATAGATGGTTCAAGATGAATTTCAAAAAAAATTATAGTTTAATAATGAATGAAATTCAAACGCACATGAATGCAAGAACTTGCTTGTCTTGGTTGTACATTCCTCGAGTAAGATATTTTTTGTCTTGGAATAGTAACCTACACCATCCATATATAATTAATTAATAGTTATCATCAATAATTATTTGAAACTTCATTTAGGATTTTTCGCGCACTGTAATTTGTCCTCGAATATGTTCTTACATAATTAAAATCTCATTACAGTTGTTTATTTATTACTTACGTAGCCTCATATGTTCCTTTCTTTAACAAATTGTAGTTGGTATAAAATATTATTTATTTCCTAGTTTTTCTTTAATTGTTATTTCATAAATTTTTATACTATACTTTCTCCATTAAACTAATTTAACTATATTTTTATTTTGACTCCTTGGAAATGACCACCAAAAATTTAGCAAAAAAAAAAAAAGACCACCAAGGAAACTACCAAAACAGTGACCTCCCCCGAACACCAATAAAGACCACCAACTCAAAAAAGAGTAAGATTCAAAGAGCCTCCCACCAAACTCATTAACGCTTGTTTTCATCTCAAGGCCCAATCACGTAATCCACGCTACCAAACCCGCATAATAATAGATCACACAGAAGCTTGACGGCTTGTGCCACCGGGGGATAGCTCCGGTGTGAGAATAAGTACAAGCCGTTCACAAGGTTTAACAATGGAGGCTTAAGTGTTTAGTGCTCAAAGATGTATTATCTGTTAATTGTAGTTAAGCCCTGTATTTCTAGCCTTCTCACTTCCTAAGAGTCCCTCTCCGAGTCGGAATAGGACTCCTAAATAAGGTAATTACCTATATTTGGGTCCAACACAATCTCCTCAAAAGGTGTAAGTAGAATCCCTTTCCAATACTACCTTTGGAGTTGCCTTATTAGAATATGATTAGGGTTAGTGCCCTTAACCACGCAAACTCCTTATCACTCCAAACTCTGAGCATGGGCCGCCCAATTGCACAGGCCCAACCCAACAAACGTCACAAACACTAGCCCGGGCTTCGGCCAAAGGACGCGAAGACCCGACCTCGACCTCCTTGATCCCAACCGGATTCCAGCCTAATGGGCTCGGGTATCCGAACCCGAACATCCTTGACATCCGGTATGCCTTCGGCCATACAGGCCCAATCTCATCAGTTCCAGCCCAAAACTACAGCTAACATGATGGTCGGTAAAACACTCCCGAACAAAACATTTCCCTAAAAAAGCATTTATCTAAACAAGCTCGAAGCCACCACCCCCATCAACCATCAAAGCCCTTTCTTCTTCTGAAGCGCCAGCGCAAAGGCACCCAACCATTGTATGGCCTGAGGATATACTTGACGGTTTCCCATTCGACGGTTATAATGCCTTCATCTTTATCGACGAAAATAAAGTCTACAACGGGCTCTAGCCTAAAGATTTAATTATCGACACTGTTGTTTATCAGGGTCGAGTAAGTAATCTCCACATCCCCTTTCAAATTCCCACCATCAAAACTTGAGTAAAGCACATGATCTTTTCTTTTTGTTTATATTGTTCAGGCCCTAACAACCTTTAGCCGTGTGACACCCCCAATTCCGAATTCCATTAAACCCCAACAATGGTGCATCGTGGTATTAACCACTAGGTATAATCATAAAGACAATTACTAAATTATTACAAACCATATTAATCTAACTTCTCTGGTTTTAAGACCTTTACAAGTTTGGAAACATCATAATATAATAATTATTACATCATTCTACTTAATATATATCATTCATAACTTAAACTATTACATAATATCTTTTTATTTTGTAACTTTTTCTTTTTTTTGTCTTTCTTTCTCGAGTTTTTGCCCCACTTGAGCTTAGTTGAAAACATTTTTTATATAATGCAAGAATGAGCTAACGAGCTCAACAAATATAACAGTTGAATAACAACAAAATCAAGAATCATGCTTTCAATTCAACAACTGAACAATAGTTGTAAAACTATCTGGAATAAAAATAGGAATAATAATAATAATAAATTTCCTTTATATTTAACTTTCTTGAAACTACTGAGTGACCAAAACACCTTGAACATTTTCTTTTTTATAAAAGGTTTAATCGAAATTCATATGTAACCGTCATTTTCTAAGTACGTTAGGGAATCAGCCTATTATACTTATGTTGTGCGCAACTAATTTCTTTTAAATGACTATTTGCATTTACTTTTACACCACGAAGGCCAGTGGAAAATTCGACCAAAAGTTTCCTTTATAATAGGGTTGTTCATCTCAGACTAAAATTAGAGTCCTTACCAATTTAGTTTGGTTTAGATAGCATATAAGAATTTAATAAATTTAAATTATGTCTTAACATGTGTCTAGCCGAAACAACAAGGCATCGACGAAATTTTATAATAATTCATAAAATATCAAACTTTAAATCTTTAAATAACATGGAGTTTTAGCATACAGAATAACTTGTGCAATTTATAAAATTTATTGCATAAGTTTTGATTTCACACAATATATATAAATACTGTGTAGATTGACATTTTAATATAACCTGTAAAGGAAGCTAAAAAGCTCGCACAATAATATAATTTATGGAAATAAAATTCGCGAAAGAGTTTAAGAATACTTGCCTGAAGCGTTCTTTATTATTTACTTTAAAAATGCTCTTTAATATATAATCTTACACATTTAATAATCAATAATATGCCTATTAGTTACATAAAAATTCCACATATTGGTTTACATCGCATTATTACTCATTTTATATTTTTCGCGTTTTATAATTTAATTAGGGCTATAATCTTTTTTAAAAACATCCTACGGCGTTAAGACGTTCGGGAATGTCACAACCCTCCTAACCACTCCCTATGATGGTTTATATCCATTAATATTCATTTTATAATATTTATTATTATTATTTTTATTTTTAAGTTGGAATATTTTAGAACAATTGTCAAAATATCGCATGTCGTCTAGACACGGCACCTTGATATGCCCGTGACACGCCCGACACGTAACGCCACACAACATTTTCCAAATTCGTTTCCTATTTTTAAATAGGCTAAAACAGTCCAAAATGGAAAAAATTATTAAAAATCATTCTTTTATCCAAAAATTCTGAACTTTATATGGTAGCTTCATACTACCATACATTGATCCCAGTAAAAATTTCACAATTTTCTTGGTTGTATATTCAGAGTTATGACAATTTCCTTTTAAAATCGTATTTTCTTTCACGGACTAAAACTCCACTTCTGGACGTCGAAAAATTCTCATCTTTGGACATGAACTAGTCAACTTGATATAAAAACATACCACAAAATACCAGGATTTTTATAGTATTCTAACTAGCCGAAACAGCCTTCACAAAAACATGGGTTTGCTTTTAAGATTTTCCAAATTTTTACCAACATGAATTGTTTTACGAAAAATCATGCCACGATTGATCCGTTTAACATTTTTGAGTGATTCCACTTGGCTTCATTAGATAACTCATGGATATAACTCATGTCTTTGACGGATCTCAAAAATAAGTTATAGATTTAAAATGGTAAAGGTCCAAAGTGGACTGAAAATTAGGGTTTTTGGTTAAAAACTGTGTTTGAACATCTTTACTATTTAAGCTTAACAACACCCAAAATGGAAAGATCTAAGCATGAAACATCGTAAAACATGTAGATCTAGTGTCATATGGTTTAATATCATAAACACATGAATTATTTCAAAGCAACCACAAGAAATCACATTAAACTAATTAGGGTTTGAGTTTTTAAATTTTTTTATAACTAGTTCTTGTTGCTATTCTTCTTCTTCTTCTTCCACAATAGGTGATGAACCTTGATGGCATGAAGAAAACTCCCCTCCTTCTATACCTCAAGTGGTCGACAGCCTTCTCTTAATTTTCTCTCTCTATTTTTGTTCTTAAGCTTTTTGGAGACTTAGAACTAAAAATGAAGTAAACTCTTTTTTCCTAATTAAGAGAGGACTATTTTATAAGCTATGAAGCTAGGGACACATAAGCTAGGTAACAAGGTAAGCTAATAGTTGAAAATGAGAAGTAAAATTTAATTGCCCCATGTGCTCTTTTCTCTTCCTTTGCCGGGCCGGATAAATGTTCCCCTTTATTTCTCAAATTTTGCTTTTCTTTAATTGATTTATTTGCTAATTTATGCTTCTAGAATATCCATTTTATTTGGGCTAAGGTTTCGGCCAATTGAATTATTTATTTGGGCTCTCCATTAAATCATTTAGGCCATATAAATTAGGGTCCTTTACATAAGTATACAACAAATAGAAAGTAATTACAAGAAAAGTGCATCAACTAAATAATTACAAAAAGAATGTAATTATTACAAAAATAGTACAATTCACATTAATAAAGAAACCTAAAATCAAGGATAACTAATAATTCAAATTCAAATTCAAATCTTGTCTCTAACAACAATTTCAAATCCATGTTTCAAAATTCAAATCAAAATGAGAAAATTAAAAATAAAAAATTATGAAGGAGCTAATGTTCATCATCCTCCTCTCTCGCCGCCGCCGCCGCCGGAGTTGCTATTCTGAATTTCTTTTGACGATTTGGTTACTCACAAAAATTGAAATGGTTACCTTTATACGAATTTTGACTAATAACTGCATCACATTTAAAATAAAATTGGTAATCAAATAAAACTGAATTGGTTACCTTATCAAATGGTTTGGTAACCAACTATATGAAATTTGGTTACCAACTGCATCACATCCAAAATAAATTAGTAACCTAATAAACTAAATTGGTTACCTTATCTAAGGTTTAGTAACCAACCCAGCATAAATTTTGGTTACCAACTGCATCACATTCAAAATATATTAGTAAGCTAATAAAACTGAATTGGTTACCTTATCAAATGATTTGGTAACCAACTACATGAAGTTTGATTACCAACTGCATCACATCCAAAATAAATTAGTAACCTAATAAAACTAAATTGGTTACTTTATCGGAAGATTTCGTTACCAAAGGAAAATAAAGAATGGACCTGGTGGCAAGTGGGAGGCGGGGATCGAGGAGAGGAGGGGCGGGAGGAGGAGGGTGGGGCGTGGGGTGTGGTGGGGACGTAAGGGTGGAGGAGAAAGGGGGGGGAAGAGGGAGGAGAAAGGGAGGCGTGAGGAGGGGATGCGGGAGGAATGGGAGGTGGAGGGAGGGAGGTGGTGAGGCGGGGCGGGAGGAGGGGGAAGGCAAAGGAGGAAGAAGGGGAGGGGAGGGGAGGGGAGGGGAGGGAGGGGGAGGGAGGAGGAGGGGGCAGAGGGGAGAAAGGGGCGGGAGGAGAGGAGGGCAGGAGGAGGGAGGAGGGGAGGAGGGGAGGAGGGGAGGCGGGAGGCGGAAGGAGGGGGAGGGGTTGGACAGGAGGAGGCGGAGGGAGGGAGGAGAAGAAGAAGGGAAACAGAAATGGAGTGGGAGAAAATCGTGGGAGAGATGGGGAGAAAATTGTGGGAAAGATGAGGGAGAAAATTGTCTGCATAATTAAAGGGATAAGATTACACTCTTTTTGTAATTAAGTATTGCACTAGTATTGTAAATAAATATGGAAGTGTATTAGTTGTGTAAAATTTTTATGAGGACACTATTGTTGTAATTATTTTTAAAAATATAATAGAATATGTAATTGTCCCTATAAATTAGCATAGGTCCAACACATAAATTTTATCTTATCCTAATTATTTAATTAGGGTTTCTAGTCCACATATTTTGGACTTTAAATAATTACTCATATAGATTTAATTACATAACCCAATTAGACTTGTTTTACTTAGGTTTAAAACAATAATAGGTTGCGATAAATAAAATAAATCTCTTAAGTTAATTCATTAGTATATAATTTAAATACTAGGACTTTTTAATAAATATAACCCTTAGATTATTTAATTCTCATACCTAACTATACTTTTTTTTATTACTCATTATATGATAAATAAATATACACATATTCATAATATATATTCATTTAATCACATACATATTCTTCATAAGTCACAAAGTATTTTAATACATTGATAAATATTTAATATTCTCATTTAGGACGTAACTTAAAATTTTTGGCTATTACAAGTTTCGCCTCTAAGCATAGGACAATGCAAAGTTGTACAAAGAAATGGTCAATGTGACAACTCAATTTTTTTCAAAATTATTAAAATAAAAATTTAATAAATAAAATTCTTATTATGACTCATGTTAGGTTTGGATGTATATATAAATGTATTATATATATTAACGTGATTATGTGGTGGATTTAATATGTATATATAAGAGTGAAATATATACATAAGTGTGGAAAGTAAGATTTAATATTTGGTTAAATTATTAAGATAGCTAGCTTGAGCTAATTACGGAAAAGAAAAAATGGAAGTTAAGAAAATTAATTAATTGAGATTAAATTAAAATTATATTATGAAATAATATAATTTGAATATTAAGCTTCCATGATACAATTATTATGAATAAAAGTTCATATACGAGTTAATAATTTCACTTATTTAGAAATAGTGAATTAATGTGTATTTTATGTGAATAAAATGAGGACCCATACATATATATATATATATATATATATATATATATATATATATATATATATATATATATATATATATATATATATGTCGTCCAATTGGTAAATTAAAGTAATATATTTAATGAATATAAATAAATTGTTGAAAACAATTTATGGAGAGAAAGAGGAAATTAAATTTAATTATACAATCTAGATTATATAATTTAAATAAGTTATTTTAATTAATTGAAGGAGGAGATATTAATTATTTAAATTAGTAGTTCAATACACACAAAGTGTTAAATTAATTATGAAAACCTTGTAAACTATCGTTCGAGTAGACGTCAAGGTAGTTCAGGGGAGGCCATTCTTGACAACTCCATCCCCAATAGAAATGGCGGGAGCAGACATTGATAGAATACCGTTGGAAGTAATTCCAAAAAAAAAAACGTTCAGAGTCCATAACATCATATCATGTTGCATTTGCATAGTATCATTTAATCTTGTTATATTTCAAGTGTCTAGGAATCTTTATCATGTTCATTCCATTACATTGCATAAACATGATAAAGAAGGGCATCTGTATAGACACTCAAAATTTTACATGCTACTAGCCATATAGGAGGACATAATCGTCTTTTATCTTCCGGAGACAGCCCTAGAGTCAAAAAGATCAAGTCAAATCCTGGTGACAACCCCGGGAGATCAAATCAAACCTTGGCAAAAATCTTAGGAGATCAAATCAAATCCCGGCGACAACCCCGGGAGATCAAATTAAATCCTGACGACAATCCCGGGAGATCAAATAAATCCTCGGAGACAACCCCGGGAGATCAAGTCAAACCCCGGCAACAACCCCGGGAGATCAAGTCAAACCCCGAGAGATCAAATCAACCTCAGAGATGACCCTGAGGACTGACAAAGGTCAACATTAGTCCAATATCGGAGACAACCCTGAAAGAAGACAACTACAACTGCATCAAATTCGGAGACAATTTGGAGGGGCAAAATAGTAATTTTGCCAATTCAGCATCAAATCAAGTTAAAACATTGTCATAAAGGTCATGTAGGACCATAACATCAACCTCGAGTGAAAAACAGCACAAGACAACTCAACGGATGGACTGCGAAGAATTGAAGATCTGGTCATTGATCCATCTTTCTGGATTCGGAAAAAGTCAAATCTCATGTCATCGTGTAGCTCTCGGAAAGGGCTTTCCTAAAAGTTATAGCACACATCCATCGGATTACCGAATTGAAAGTTATGAAGGTCGTCCGAGTAGACATCACATTGGTCCGAGTGCACATACTTTGAGACAACGGGACCCACGGGGCCCGGCCCTACCCGAGAAGCCGCAAGTAGACCCGCGGCTAATTTGGTCTATAAATAGACCCCCCCAATCAGCCAAAATAAAAGAAAAAAAAGAAGAAAAAGGAGAGAAAACTATGCCCATTTCAGTTCTTAACCCCTCCTATAGCGTTCCAAACTTCGATATTCTTCTTTGTAAACACTTATATACATATATACTACAATATATCAAATTTTAACCGGTGAAAATTGATTTTTCAACTAGTTAGCTCATGTTCAAGTAACACGATAAAATAATTTATTTATAAGCAGCAGCTAGCCATGCAAGGGCCCACACATTATAAATACTCTCCCGTTCTAATATACTCCCTCCTATTCAGATTAAATGTCATTTTAGAGTTAATCACACTTATTAAGAAATAACACAAAATATCTTTTGTGTCCCTAATTAATTATTTCTCTCTCCACAATTGTATTTATCAACCATATTAAATAGAGGGGTAAATTAAGAAAAAATAGTGTAGTATTGCATAGAGATTCCAAAACGACACTTATATAGAATAAACTTAAACTCCCTAAAACGTCATTTAATCTGAATAGGAGGGAGTATAAGATTAGAGAATAAATTTTATTAAGGATGGTCTCTAAAGTAGTGTTTTTACAAAATCCAATAGGAATCTGCCAACTCTACAATTCAAGAGAAAATCAGTTTTTATTTTGTTAAAATTATCAAATAGGTTTTACCATGTTAAATAATATTACATAATCTGTTAAAAAAATCAAAACTCCTTGTTTTTCTTTAAAAATACAAAATTGCTTGATTCCTTTTAAATATTATAAAAATACTAGTTTACTGCCGGTCCGTATAAAATTGATTCTCATAATATTATTGTTGACTTTTTGAAGTTAGCTTAAGACATTTTTAATATAAAAATATTGACATGAATTTCATTAATTTTAATTTATAATGAGTATAATGATGAATATTACAAATTAATCATTTTAATATTTATTTTAAAAAGAATTTGCTCAAACATATTATTAGTATTAACTAAAATTACATTACTAATAATATGATATTATTCAGTATACATAAAAATATAAGTAATAACATGCTAGAAAATTTATATTATTTTATAAATTAAAGTTAAAAATGTATCTTTAATTTTGAAAAGTTTTAAAAAGTAAATATATTTCTAATTTTAAAACAAAAAGAGTATTTCTAAGTGCTCATTTGGCGGAGTTCTGCTGTGAAGTGCACTAAGAAAATAAAATAGTTAAAAAATAGTGTTTGACTACATAATTATAAAAGTATTTTTGAAAGTATTAATGACAAATTCAACACAATTTTTTTTCTTTCTAAAATTTAAAGATAATATGTAAGCTAAAAGTATTTCAGGCAACATCACATTTTTTACTCAAGTTAAAGTACTTTTAAACCCAATCACGGGCATATTGGACATGATTATATACTTCAATCACGGGCTCAATATCCACTACATGTCCAAAACACTTTGATCTGAAATGCATTTTTCAAGATTACTCGTCATAATTAGACAACTTCTTTTCTCGAAATCTCTAAATATTATCAATATTATTAATTGGTCTAATAATATCATATTAAATAATATGAGTTATTGTGCCTTGACAATTATTGATGTAATAATATAAAATACTGTGATGATGCTACTATAACAATTATTGAATCAATAATATGAAATATTGTGTAATACCACGTAATACTGTGGAATGTCGTGTGCCACTGTAGAGTACCGCGTGCTACTATTCTTTTGAAAAACCTAACTCATATTTCTTTGTTTAGATTCCACTTTTAATCAATAAAAGAGTTGGATCTAAACATAAAACACTTTTAAACACCAAGATCTAAGGTTTTAAGCCTCAAGATCATAGTTTTACAAAAATCAAAACTCAAATCATCACAAAGAGAAATTAAACTATAAAAGTAGGGAATTCTTATACCTTCTCTTGATTCTTTCTCTTCTTCTTCCTAATCTTAGAGTAGAGAACTATGAACT
Organism: Panax quinquefolius; assembly: GCA_020205615.1. Classification (NCBI taxonomy): domain Eukaryota; kingdom Viridiplantae; phylum Streptophyta; class Magnoliopsida; order Apiales; family Araliaceae; genus Panax; species Panax quinquefolius. Next base: position 91,108,039 of record CM035166.1, read on the forward strand.
TTGAAAAAATCACTCACTCTCCTAACCCTTTTGTACGTCTCTCTCTATTCTCTCTCTTGGTCTTACTTTGATAACTTAAGAATATGAAATGAGATAAAAAGATGTAAGAGAAAGGAAATTTGATGTTAGTAATTTTGTATAGATATATTTAGTGTATGTATAATCATCATCCAATATCTCACTCTTCCTCTCTCTCCTTATCATTATAAGCTTGTTTGCACTCTTGGTTTAACTTGTGGGTTGGATGAAAAAGATAAGAATGAGACCAAGGCTTGACACCTAGCAAGTTAGTTCACATACTAAAGCATTGTAATGATTACATGTCTCCCCCTTTCTCTCCTCTATGTAAATTTCGGCTATGATGGCTTTCTTAGGCCCCTTTTTATTTTCTTTGAAACTTCATTTAGCTTACTTAATGGTCCAAAAGGTCCCCTCCCAATTGGGCTAAGAGTTGGGTCAATCAATTAATTATTTAGGCTAGAAGTTCTAATTCTTTGGGCTTGCAATTCAACATAGTTTATACTTTTTAATTTTTATCCATTCCCCATTATTTAATTAGGGTTCCCTTACACGCATTAGTAAGTTAATTTATTACTCATAAATCTTTAATTTCATAACCAAATTAGACTTGCTATTCTTAGGTTATAAAATTAATTAACTGAGATGTATAAAATAAATCTCTTAGGATTAGTATATATTTTTAAATACTATCATTCTCTTAAATTATAACACATTAGGTTATTTAATTATCATACCTAATATATGTATTAGGTTACATAACTTTATTCTTCATCTCTTTACAAAATAAATGTATACACATTATATAATACATATTTACTCAATCATGTACATAATTCACATATGTCCTAACATATTTCTCCTAGTTTATTAACTTATTAACCCAAATTGACTTAATAAGTTATAAACACATACATACTCATATCAATAATCAATTACTTAAGGATTGTAAATCCTTTTAATTTAATAATCAAGACTAACATTCAAGCTATGTTAATTTCTTACATAACATTCATTACTCTTCCTTGAAAATGATTAAGTATACTTCTTAGTTAATAAATTAACTATCTAGCTTAATTATCATATACACTTATATGATTCAAGTACTTTCTTTAAAAAAAATTTATTCAAAAATTTGAATTATGTGAAATTCGGGTTCTCACGCTCTCCCTCCTTATAAGGATTCCGCTTCTAATCACCGCTTTCTTACTCTCTAATATCTTTTAAAGTTGTATCATCAATTCATTTATATCAACACAATATTAATTTGTGTTTCATATACTAACCTCGCGACTTGGGATCTATAAAAGAAAACCATTCATGCCTATATCTACTCAATATTTCTCGCGTAATTCATTTACTCAACTAAATCATTACCTGTCACCACCTCCTGGGCCGCTACTGCATCTTGTAACGTCATGTTGAACGTGCACGTTGTCGGTCTTCCCGATCGAAAGGTCCTTTGATCGCCAAAGTTCCACCGCATTGCTTCTCTATTGTTGCTTCCTTTCTCGCATTCTTCTTTGACGATTCTGAATTTGATGTTCTAGTGATCCACATGAAAAACAACTTGGTATCTTCTTTGGACTTAGACAATTTGGAGAGATGTGTCCTCTTTTCACAGCTTAAAACACATTCCTTTTCCCTTCAAACATACTCCGGGATGCTTATTACCGCAATTTGCACATGACTCACCTCTCTTCCTATTATCTCCTGACTTGTCTCCAGATTCAATATTGTCTTTCCACTTACACATATTAGAGTTACTTCCTCCACTACTACCTCCTTCATTCGTCTTTTTCTTCTTCTCTTGATGATACTTTGACACAACTTCACTTCCTCCTTCTATGATTATTGCTTTTCCAATGTAAATAAAATGTCTTAATCTGCAAGACAGCTACCTTGCTATATATCATTGGCTTCAGTCCATTCTCAAACCTTCACGCCTTTCGTACCTCAGTGTCCACCTGATGCGGAGCAAATCTCGCTAGTTCGTTGAATTTGGTAGCGTATTCTGCAACCGACATATTCTCCTGTTTCAACTCCAAAAAGTTTACTTCAATTCTTGCCTGCATACTTTCTGAGAAATAATTTTCGAAAAATAACTCCTGAAACCTTGTCCAAGTTACTACTACTGTATCAGCTCTAGCTTTGTTTGTCTCCCACCAGTTATTTGCCTCACCCTTCATCAAATAGGTAGCAAAATTATCTGTCTTTTGCTCTTCCGCTACTCTAGCAATAACAAAAGCTTTCTCCATCTCCTTTACCCATGTCTGGGCTTCTATAGGGTCAGTGGTTCCTTTGAATTCTGACGGTCCTACGGCCTTAAAGTCTTTAAAGTTAGCCAATCGATTAGCTAGTCGATTTCTTGCGGCTGGAGCTCTAGTTTGCATAGCTTGAGCTAGCATGTCTGTGATGTTCGCATTGATTAGCTTGATCTCCTTCATTATTCATGCATCGCCTCCTCCTTTGGTTTCTGATTTTGTCGTCTTGGCGGCATTATTTGATGAAATAAAGACTTACACTAATATTTTGTCTTTATGCCACATCTTATTAGTAGTATACAAAATTTTAAACTTAAACCAATTTCAGCTTTCTGAATTATCTAATTCAGCTTACTGAATTATCCAATTCATCAGATAATTATCTTAATAATTTAATTCTCAGAATTTAATAACTTATTCAAACATATAATCATATCATTGCATTTATATTCATGCAAATACTACATAGTACTTTTCAGTACATAGCACATACTGCTACAAACGGTTACTATCCCTTTGTGACAAAAGTTAGGATTCATTACTACAACTTTACTCAAACGGTTGAGACATATAAAATTTATCTTGATATTCATACCAAAGCGAATATTATACTCCAAAAGATTATACTCCTAACACTTAATCTTTCTTCCGTCCACTTCCTCCATCTGTCTTCTTTTTAGGATAATTCTTAACCCTATGACCCGTTCCACCATATGCAAAACATCCTCCTTTCTTTGGTTTAGGACAATTTGGTGATAGATGTCCTTCTTGACCACAATTGTAACACACATTCTTACCCCACATACATTCCCCTGAATGGTTCTTTCCACACTTGCCATATGCTTGTTTCTTCTTTGAATGCGAATTCTCTGAGTTGTTGTCACCGCTGCGTTGTTCTTTTTCCTTTTATTACCATTCTTTTCTTACTTACATCTTTAGATGATACACTACACTTAACCCTCATTCTATCGACTTGTGCCTTGATTATTTTTCGCTCTTCCGCTATCTCGTGTAATGCTCTTTCTATCTTCCATAATTCCTCCGGAGAAGTACTTTAGTCCTTAAATCTTAAACTTCCACAAATGCTTGACCTTCTTCGATTGCTACTTTACCTTCTTCCCCATCTTTGATCTTTAGGATTAGTATATCTTTTTAAATACTATCATTCTCTTAAATTATAACTCATTAGGTTATTTAATTATCATACCTAATATATGTATTAGGTTACATAACTTTATTCTTCATCTCTTTACAAAATAAATGTATACACATTATATAATACATATTTACTCAATCACGTATATAATTAATTCACATATGTCCTAACATACTTCTCTAGTTTATTAACTTATTAGCCCAAATTGACTTAATAAGTTATAAACACATACATACTCATATCAATAATCAATTACTTAAGGATTGTAAATCTTTTTAATTTAATAATCAAGGCTAACATTCAAGCTATGTTAATTTCTTACATAACATTCATTACTCTTCCTTGAAAATGATTAAGTATACTTCTTAGTTAATAAATTAACTATCTAGCTTCATTATCATATACACTTATATGATTCGAGTACTTTCTTTTTTTAAAAAAATTTATTCAAAAAATTTGAATTATGTGAAATTCTGGGTTCTCACAAAATATGTTAGAGCAACAATGTCGACGCCCACCCGATGATCCTCCTCACACCGGGGGTAGTACTACTCGATGACTTAGTTTTGTAGATGGTTTATACATATTTTATTCATCTTTACTTTAGACGTTTAACTTAATGGGATGCAAATTTTATTAGTTTAGTTGATGTTTGACGTATTGTAGTTTAAACCTTGCAATTACATGTCATTTTTTGTATATCTTATGGAACATTAGAGTATTTTCATTATTGTTGACCTTGGTATTTCATATTGGACTTGTATGTGAACAAAAGTTAGTTATTACTGTATGTATATGTTGTTGGAAGGTTATTATTATGTTGCATGTGCTGTTGGGAAAACAAACAGGTTTACAAGTACAATATGTGGGTTAAAATCCTGGATGTTGTCAAAATAGAACAAACATAAAAAAAACCTCCTTAATTATCCTCGACGGAATGGTGTATTCTCGACGAATTTCCATCGAAATTAGTCCTTTACACATGTCAGAAGGTGGTGCCACGTGGCAGCTTAACACCGACTAGATAATTTCGACATAATGGATTCCGTCGAGGATATCGTAATGCCGATTTAATATTCAATTTGGTAATGGTTCCGTCGGAGTTAGTTATTCCCGATTGAAATCTCGGCTGCACTTAATTTCGATCTTGCCGATATTCAACCGAATTTCCGACTGAATATTCCGTCAGGATTAAGATATCCTTGACGGAATATTTCGTCGGAATTAGGTTGTTTTCTTGTAGTGTCCTCGACTCGCAGCTCATTCCTTGGCATCGGTTTGGAGCTCTAAGGTTTTTATTTGAAGAAGAAGGGGAATTATCATCATTATTTGGCTGGATTTGTGCGAGAATCACAACAACAAGAACAATTGTTGAGCAAATTTGTTCAACAGAGTAAATGAAAGGTTTTTGGAGAGATTTGAGTTAAATACAAGTCAAATATTTCAAGATACGGTGAAACTGTATTTTGTGTGACATGAAATCCAAATTAATCAATTTCAATTAAAAAAAACCCATTAAAACTTTAATTTGGATTCATGGTGCTTACTTAAATTATAACACAGAAACCAAACAATCAAAACAAACGAAAACAACCTGGCTTTTTGGTATTAATAAAATATTTGAACAAAAATTACATTGTCAACACATTATTAGTGTGCATTTATTTCAACATATCATGCACGTTTTATTTATTACAAACCTAGGACCTCATTGGCCTTCACTTTTGGCAGAGAGCCAGAGATATATACAATTACATACTCCAACAGTCCATCATAAGACATACAAACACACACACACACACACACACACATATATATATATAGGGACAAGATCCAGTCCGGAAATCCGGACGGATCTAATGTCCGGATTTTATTTTATTTTTTTTTTTTTTTTTTTAAAAACAACTAAAAAAAATAAATAAAAAATTATGGAATTAAATTTTTTTCATAATACACTGTTTTGGGTGTGATTTGGGTACGTATAACAAAACATGTATGTACGGTCTGTGCAGACTGTACCACCATTTTTTGGTATAGATATTTAAATCACACCCAAAACATTATATTATGGAAAAATTTCAGTTTCATAAAATATTAAATATTTTTTTTAGTTGTTTTAAATATTATATATATATATATATATATTATTTATGCAATAAACTTGATTCCCGCCTGAGTGCCGCCGCAATTTATCTCTTGGCTTCTTCCCGGGCAATTGGTGTAACTTCCATTTAAAGCAATGCAGGTAAAGATCTCAAAGAGTACAACTTCTCTAGCGGAATTATTTTTGCAATTAAGTTCAATATTGTAATTAGGGAATGAATTGAGTATAGCTTGAACGCTATAGATCGTCCCATTGTTTGGATTGATTCCTATATATTTTAAACAAATACGATCTGGTTAATTGGAACCAAAATAATAAAAACAAATAAACTGATAAGTAAAACGTGAAGGTTATTATGAGAGAGAGAGAAAAAAATACTATGATTAGTCATACTCCTACAGAAAAATAATAGTAATATTGAGATGATTTATTTAAAATTATAAAATAATTAATAACTTTTATTTCATAATTTAATTTCAAAAGGTTAGTGTGTGTGTGTGTGTATATATATATATATATATATATATATATATATATATATATATTAAGGGGGGGGGGGGGGGGGGTATTGGAATAATTATTATATAGTACTTTGAGTCCTAATATATATCGCTGACAAAAACTTTATCAAATCTTGTTATGCATGCATGTCTAATTGCAACAAACGTCTCAAGTATACCTCGTGCATGAAGCATTGACAGTATATTATCGCGATTATACCAAATCACTGAGTTGTTAAAATAAGTTGCCTGATTCAATATGGATTCCGAACATCTCCCGTGCTTATTCCACTCATAGCTCCAAAAAGCTTGATTTGTACTGCCGTTGGCTAAATTAGGCCATGCGAAATCTAGTTGGGCACGGAAGGAAGAGACCTGTGTTCCAACAGAGAAGACATGGACCATCTTATTAACAAGCCAATTGGTTAATTAGTATTTATTTCATTGAATTTATTCCAACCCTAGCCCACCTTGTTTGTAAGTTTAAAATCAGAAGAAAGGATCGTAAATTTAAAAAATAAAAAATAAAAAATTCCAATTTTCTTTTTTATTTTTAAGGTTTTTTTAGTTAAAAAAAGCTCCAGAAAGATAAAGAAAATTAATTCCAATTATCCTTAGAAATTTTCTTGGGCAAAATCATAGGAAATCTAAAGATTGAAAATAAGCTTGGTAATCTTCTTTTTTATTTCTAAATTGCCTCAACTAAGAAAACAAATTTGTACATTCACGTTCTATACATATTATTAATCCACATTGCTGCGTTGCAATTGTAAATTATTTTGGAGTAAAATAAGAATTTTAAAAAACTTAGAGGAGTAATTGGAAAAATAAAAATATATATATTAAAAAGGATAAAAAGTAATATATCAAAGTTATTGGGGGCAAAAAAGAGAAAAGAAAAAAAGAAGGAAAAAGTGTAACATAAATACACCAAAGCTTGTTGAAGAATCTCACGGAGGCTTTTATAATATAGATCAAGTAAACTTTTACAAACAGAATTAAGGAAAATAAAATTTCTATTCTTTCCAATCCTATTAATTACTTAAAAATTCTTAGCATTCTTTACCCCCAAAACTTACAAACAAGGTTAAGGTTGCATCATTATTGAGGAAAATTGATACCCTTTATGTAATAGTAAAATATTAACACCCCTTATACATAATCATAATAACACTCACTATTCCTCTAATTTTTTAAGTAACAGTCAATATCCCTCTAGTTTATAATATGTAATATTCACTACCCCTAGTATGATTGACCAACTAATATTTAAAAATATTTTTAATATAATGTCTAATATACTCTTCAAGTTATAATGTTTAATATATTCACTAAATATAAATTTATATGTTATAATTTTTACTTAACTTGATCTATTTAATTAAATTATGAATTTGTGCATTAATAAATAACATATTTCTCAAAAATAATAAATATTTATTTTATCAAGAAAATAAAGTCATACATTTTTTTAATTAAATTTCTTAACGATTAAAATTTAGATAATATACATTCAAATATATTTTTGTAATTTAAAAAGTAACATTTTAATAAGCATAAAAGTACAAATTAACACAAATATAATTATTTTTCCCAAATATTAAAATTTACGTAAAATAAACTTATTATTACATAACTAATCTTATTATTCATATAAAAAGTATTAAAAATTATATGGATTATTTTTCACAAATATTAAACTAAACATAAATAACTCTTAAACATAATTATTTACAATAAAATGACAAATATTATTACTAAAAAAATACATTAAAAATCTTTTGATAAGATAGAGGTAGTAATAAATATTATTAAATTTTCTTTTATTCAATATTGTATAAAAAAACAACACCAATCTGTATACTAAAAAATGTAATTAAAATCATAATCATCCCAAATTTTGACATATACTCAAGAAAATTTAACATATAAAAATCATAATATGAAACTAATAATTTAAATAATAATTTTTGTTGTTAAACACCAAAAATTAAACTATCAACATACTCAATCACTTTAATTAGAAAACCTCCATTAATAATTACTTTAAAATTCTTAATATTTGTATCACTTATCCAAAAATATGTGTTAATTAAATTAAATTATTTGATTGAGATAGTCTTAATTACAAATAAAACTATAATTAAAATATATTATTTTAAAAAAGAATAATTAAACACACGCGCGCGCGCACACACACACACACACACACACATATATATATATATATGTGTGTGTGTGTGTGTGTGTGTGTTTGTATTATTCAAGAATTAAAATTTGATAATATGCAATATGTAATTTTATATATTTAGTCAACCCTAAAAACTTTATTTATAACTAATCTATTACTTAAAAATCTGTAGAGGAGATGGGTGTTATTATAATTATCTAGAAATTGGTATCACTTATATTTTACTCTTTATGTAATAATTAACATAAGAGAGTAAGTCATGTAAAGGCTATTTGTAAAATTATTGTATTACATCTTTCAATAGCAACATATCATACAAATAATTTTGAAGAATATCAAGGTTTGCATTGCATTAACAAACTAGTTTGATCAATTATTAAACAACTTTATGATAATTACACAATTTATCAAAACAATTCAATCTCCTTGATTTTCTCCAAAATTATATAGTTAGCATATTGTGATGATGTAAAATAATACTTTCAATACACAATAAATATATTATTTATCCTCTGAACAAAATATTATAATTAGTGTTCGCCAAATGCCGTATAAAGATTAGTTAGAATAACGAGAAATAGTGGGAAAATTAGGTAGAGAACTAAGTTGAAACTTACTAAGGCAACATTAAATGCAGATCCATTACAATCTACCAGGGATGTACCATTGATGTTATAGGGCCAAAGGCCATGAATAGTAAATCGTCGAACAATATTGTTGCATAACCTGGGGGTAACGTTGCAAACTGCAGGCTGCCATTGTTGGACAAAACGAAATCCGGCCACTTGAGCATCACCTTCGCAAAAGCATATGCTCAAGCTTAGCAAAATTATCAGAGTTATATTGAACGGTGACATGATTTTCATCGACTTCAGTCAATACTAGCTAGCTCATGTTCAAGTAACACTATAAACTAGTTTATTTATAATTATTAAAGCAGCAACACACATTTTTTACTCAAGTTAAAGTACTTTTAAACCCAATCACGGGCTCAATATTCACTACATGTCCAAAACACTTTGATCTGTAATGCATTTTTCAAGATTACTCGTCATAATTAGACAACTTCTTTAATTTCTCAAAATCTCTAAATATTACTCCATCAATAATATTAATTGGTCTAATAATATCATATTAAATAATATGAGTTATTGTGCCTTGACAATTATTGATGTAATAATATGAAATACTGTGATGATGTTACTATAACAATTATTAAATCAATAATATAAAATATTATGTAATACCACGTAATACTGTGGAATGTCGTGTGCCACTGTAGAGTACCGCGTGCTACTATTCTTTTTTATTACCGGGTATTTCAACAATTAAAAGTATTAGTACACTTGACAATTTTTATTAAAAAGTTATTTCTGTTGTTTTCGGTATCCGACAATTATGTCGTTGTGGGGCCACCAAAGATTGGCAGTTTCGGCGCCGTCGTACTTAACCAAATATTTCCGACAGAATGAATATTTTCCAACGTACTTTTTATTTTATAATTTGCATATATCACCCTTCAATTCATTATTTTATCAAGTTAACATCTTACTGTTTAGCATAATAATTATAAAAGTATTTAAATTTTATTTAATAAAAAGTTGGGTTCTTACAGATTGACTACATAATTATAAAAGTATTTTTGAAAGTATTAATGGCAAATTCAACATTTTTTTTTTCTTTTTAAAATTTAAAGATAATATGTACTTTGTGATTTTGCTAAAAGTATTTCAGGCAACAGCACATTTTAAATGTGCTCAGATTTCGTCGGCTATTCGAGGAAAGGGCGATAAAATCTTGCATGACTATCCGTACATATTAGGTGTGTTTGTCTGAATATGATCATATATACTCCGTATTATGCACAAATCTTTGTGGGGTTTATTCTTCCATGGACTCTTTCATGTTTTGTAATATATTTAAGGATCACTTACCCGTAAAAAAAGGGCTTCGTAATGCATTTTTCACATGACCATATTGGACATGATTATAGACTTGATCACGGGCTCAATATTATCCACTACATGTCCAAAACACTTTGATCTGTAATGCATTTTAAAAGATTCCTTGTCCTAACCCCTCAACCCCACTTGTAGTTTGGAACCCATGAGCCTATGCTAGCTAGGGGGATTGTATACAGAGACATTTTAGTTAATCATCGACTCAATTACTCCCCGTGCTAAAAAAATATCTAAAAGTTTTTAACTTTCATAAAATATGATTCAAAAAAATTAAAAATTATAATTATAATTGATTGTATGTCTTAATTACTAAAGGGGTTAGGCAAAAGTGAAACCATGGTGAAACCATGTGAATTGTGATGCACATGCATGGAAAGTAGAAGATAGAGCTGTAATTTCGTGTATGTGCACACATAGAGGAAATGAATAGGTGTCTAAATTAAAACATGTTTAACAACGACTAAATTTTAATTTTCTGTTACAGTACTAAAACAGACAGGTGGAACTAGTGTTTTATAGTATCTGCTTTAGAGTAAATTTTACTTTTCTTATAATGCAGACAGAAGAAAGCAAAGAAGGATAATGTCTGGATTAGAACAAATTATATTTTAGTTATAATGCAGACATGTGAAATGTGTGTGAATTAGTGTCTTGATTAGTACACTTTACTCTATCAGCAGACTACTTTTATGTGGATGTAATTAGATGCAAAGTGATACTCAAGCAATCAAAACCACAAGAAATAACAAACCATAGACACAAAAATTGTATGTGGTTGATCCCCTATCCTCTAGTTTAGTAGTCTAATCCATGTCCAATACCAACCGGTATTGGAGACTCTTTTTATTAATTTTAAAACTCAATTAAATACAATAAAAAGAACTCCATGTTCAAATAAAGTTTTTCACTGTGATGGACATATATGCCCCTTTTGCATTTCTGCAACCTTTGCACATCTGCAACCTTGAAAGCTCTCTTTGAACAGAACCTATCCACTATTGGATCAATTAAGCCTAACAGTGCTTAATCTCAGAATTTAATATAAAGGATTTTGAATACAATGGGTTTTTGATTTTCAGCCAAAAGAAATTAATAAACAATACAATTAACAGCTCAAAATAACACTGATAAACTCTTGATAATTTCTTAACTATTACTGATGTAAACTTCCAGTGTTGTAACCTGTGTAACCAAGAAGGAGAGGTATATATAAGAAAGAGACTAACGACTATATTAGAGTTTAGAAAGAAATCCTTAGCTGATATATCTTTGTAAACCTTTGATATTGACCAACGTGTTCAAAAAGAAAGTTGCATGGATATCTCATATTTATATCTCATGTTTTTAGAAACTAAAGAAACCAAAGAATATATTAGATATATAATATCCTAGTTAAACTAAAATAGCTGAATTAATAAAGGAATGGGAATATACCTTATAGAGTTTGATCTTATAAGACTCTTTTTCAAATATAATATCTAATTTTGATTCAAAACAGAATATATATATATATATATAGAAAATATTTTGCTGTAATAATTTTCAATCTAATTATTTCTTGAGTTCTGTATATAGAAATCTAATGACCTATTTTAAACAATTGGGTCAAACAAGAATTTTCTTTATAATACATATAAACCAGCACGGCCTAAACAAATAAACAGGATACTATTAAGCTATTAAACAAAATCAAATTAATAAAGTAAACAACCCATGCAGTTTAAATAAAGGGTCATTGACACTGATATACAACAATTAAAAAGTAATTACACTATTAGTGCATCCACAAAATAATTATAAAAATAACGCAATTCACATTAATAAGGAAACCTGAAATCAAGGAAAAATAACTGTCATAATTAATAATTCAAATTCAAATATTTGGGATCTAACAGCAAAAATAAATTCAAATTCAAAATAATAATTCAAATTTAAATCTTCATCTCCCTCACAGTAGCCCTCTCCTCCGCTACCCCGCCGCGAATCTCCTTCTTCACAGGTTGTCCTCTCCTCCGCTACTCCGCTACTCCGCCACGAATCTCCGTTGTCCAAAACGCCAATGACAAGAAGAAGAAGATTCGCCCTACAAAAAGTTTAAAAATAAATAGATTACCCACAAAAACTAAAATGGTTACCTTTGTATGAATGGTTGGCTACCAACTGCATCACATTCAAACTAAATTGGTAACTTAATAAAACTGAATTGGTTACCTTGGTCTGAAGGTTTGGCAACGTCATCTTCCTTCTCCCCCTTCACCGGTGAGACATAGCGAGAGTCGACCACAAAATGGTCGATGGGGTGGAGAAAAGAGGTGGATATTTGATTTTTCACAATTTCTTCATGTCCAAAAATTCCAATTCCAATTTCATGTCCAAAGGAAAATAAGAACACTGCATAGGAAAGAAAGAGATAAGAGAGTGATGTGTAATGTAATGTTGATAACCAAACCTTCATACCAAGGTAACCAAACTTTTATACAAAGGTAACCAAACCTTTATACCAATGTAACTAATCTACCTCCATACCTGTAGTATGAATTGGTTACCTTGGTCTAAAAGTTTGGCAACCAACTGCATGAAGGTTTGGCTACCAACTACATCACATTCAAAATAAATTGGTAACTTAATAAAACTGAATTGGTTACCTTGGTATGAAGGTTTGGCTACCCACTGCATGAAGGTTTGGCTACCAACTACATCACATTCAAAATAAATTGGTAACCTAATAACACTGAATTGGTTACCTTGGTATGAATGTTTGGCTACCAACTGCACTATGAAAAAATTGCAGGTGTGGATGTGGATTGGTTACCTTGGTATGAATATTTTGTTACCTTGGTATGAAGGTTTGGTTGTCTTGGTGTGAAGGTTTGGTTACCAACTGCACTATGAAAAAACTGAAGGTGTGGAGATGGTTTGGTTACCTTGGTATGAAGGTTTGGTTACCAACTGCACTATGAAAAAAACTGCAGGTGTGGAGCTATATTGGTAACCTTGGTATGAAGGTTTGGTAACCCTGGTATGAATGTTTGGTTACCAATCTCTTCTATCAGTTATTAATTTTGGATCAAATCCAATAATCAAGGTAAGCATTGGGACGAATATGCCACCACCACCAACACTGCCTACACTTCCAAATGCAGCTCCACAGAATCCAATTACAGAACCGATAACAATTTGTAAATTAAATTTCATTTTCGGCCAAACATGTGGTAACCTGATTGATATGTCTAAACTTATTTCAAACAAATATAACATATACTAACATATAGAAAATTTGAAACTCTCATTTTAAGACCAAAATAATACTAATTATTAGTATATGTTATAGCCATCAGAGAACCACGAGGCATATTATAAGGGTAAGCTACTGCATATAAGGGTATCCAAACCGGCGTATCCAAACCTGCTGTATATAAGGGTAACCCTTGATATTGGCGATGGTGGCGGCGCGACAGGTGCTGAGTCCCGTGATTGTTATCTCAACATGTATGCAACGAAGAAGCCCGATAAAGTTGACCCAGATAAGCAACGATTGTCAAAATGGTTGAATTGCACGTTGTCCATGAGCCCTTGAAGCACCCAGTTGTGGTGGATTTTCTTGGGAATGTGTTTAATAAGGAGGCTTTAGTGGAGGCATTATTGGGGAAGAAACTGCCCCGGGCTTTCGCCCATATCAAGGGTTTGAAAGATGTGATTGATGTTAAGCTTTCAGATATCCACTTTGGTTTATAGTAGGAAAAAAGAGGGTGAAAAAAAAGAGAGAGAAACAGGAACAGAGATCAAAAATGGGTCTGTTGTGTTTGAGTGTGTTTGAATAAGAAAATATATAATAATTAACGGAAAGAGATAATTGAGATAATCGTGGGCCACGATTAAAGGATGCCCAAATGTATTAATTTTATAAATAAATATGGAAAAATGTATTACTTTTATAATTATTTTATCTATGCACCATTATTGTAATTATTTCTAAAAATGTACTAAAATATGTAATTAATCCTAAAAAAACTACAAGTCTACCATTGAGATTTGGGTCTATTTTATTGGATAATTTTTTTGTGGGCTTTTAAATTTAAACTGACGTGGGCTGAACTCTTTTGTTTGAGTATATATATACATATATAACACAAATACCTCTTGGGGCCCTACAAAATTTATCAATTTTAGTGGGCCTAAAGCCAGGACACCTTGGGCTTTAGCCCAGGGTCGGTGATGATGATATGCTGATTATTTAAGTGAACATATATACAAAGATTTTTTTAAAAATAATGTCAATTTTGAGTTCGAAAATATTTCTAAAGAAATTCGATAATTATCTTATATGATCTTTGTTCTAAATTATAATATCAATATTGACTTTTGAAAGTCAAATTAAGACATTTTTAAACTCAAAATTGGGATGATTTATTAAAAGTTTAGACACAATATGTGACGACCCCAAAATAGGTCCATTCCATCCAACCCATTCTGAGTCGCCAAATACATGGTACAGAAAACAACTACAACTTTATTACAACAATTGTCGTGCAAAATACAACAACACATATGTTGTGAGTTTGGATACAGATATATATCAACTGTGACTCATGTCCCAACCGTGGACAGCACCTCATAATGACACCTTACATAAAGGTATAGTCAAAAACTGTTTTAGAAATTAGAATCTTTGGGAAGTGCTCAAGGAAACCTTCGTACATGGGAGGCCATGCTTCTAGGTTATGATAGATATCATATGACCACAGAATTATCCTTGGTTGACCCAATAGACCCCAAAGAAAAACGAGAAGATACTATCATATTCTTCCCAATGGTGAGTCTTCTCTTGACATATCATTATCTCCACTTACATAAAGGTATAGTCAAAAACTGTTTTAGAAATTAGAATCTTTGGGAAGTGCTCAAGGAAACCTTCGTACATGGGAGGCCATGCTTCTAGGTTATGATAGATATCATATGACCACGAATTATCCTTGGTTGATTAATAGACCCCAAAGAAAAACGAGAAGATTACTATCATATTCTTCCCAATGGTGAGTCTTCTCTTGACATATCATTATCTCCACTGTCTCTAATTGGGTATTATACTCCAAACAAACACCAAGATTATATAGGTAGTGCTTGTAAATATACTCAGCAAGTGGATGAACACAACCTTGTCTTATGATGACAAGAGGTTGTATGTCATTAGACATCTTGAATGATAGTGGCAAAACACCCTTCCAAGTTAAATTCACCTCACCCTCAACATCTATAGACCACCGTTCTATTCCCTTGTTATCCCCTCGCCGACCCACTACACTTTTATTACGAAAGGAATTGTAAAGCAAAAAGGGTGAGCACAACTAGCTTCGAGAAAGAATATCATGACTAAAGATAAATAAATTATCAATAGCCTTCAACAGTAATAAATCAGAGATTTAGAACATATGGTAGATGATAAAACTTTTCAACCATAGTTGCAGCGGAATGAGCAATCCATTAGGAGAGTCAAATAGACCATAAAATCTATTATCTTCTCCATGTTAAAAGTCCACCAATAATGTTTTATCCTTGTAACATCAATCAACAATTCCTGTCCACAATCACATGTATAACTCATAATCGTAATTGTAGTTCAAAATTCCTTTTCTCATCCAGGACAAAGATAATTTTCATCACCTGAAACATCAAAGATTATGGTTATACCAAATCACAGTTTATGTTCATAATCCTACTAATAAATTCATCGTTGCACTACGACCAAAGATATTCATCAACAAGTCATCTTTGCACTACAGGCCAAAGATATTCAACAACATGTCATCTTTGCACTACAGGCCAAAGATATTCATATCTCAAAGAAATATATAATCATTTCAAAATTTATATAAACAATAATTATAACTATATTGATCAATTCACCTTTGCACTTAAGCTAAAGATATTCAATTATAAATTCAATGGTCATGATCATACCAGTCACAATTCAACTTTTCACTACTGGCCAAAGAGAACCCTAGTCATGATCATACCAATAATCTACCCATCTTTACACTCCAGTGAAAGAAAATTTCAACATCAGGGTTATAAAAATGTTATATATAATAATAAAATCAATATAATCAACATATAGATTTAATCTCCAGAGTAATATTCATAAATCAACTATAATTTTGTTAGAAAAAGAAACCAATTTTGTAGTGAATAGTACCCGTGAATAGTAACTCGTGAATAGTAACTCGTGAATAGTAACTCATGAATAGTAACCCGTCGTGAATAGTAACTCATGAATAGTAACTCATGAATAGTAACTCGTGAATAGTAACCCCGACATGAAAAGTTCCAAATTTGATAAAAAGTTCAAACCAATATTTCAAAATAATGATATTGAAGAAATAATATCACTTACGAAGAAAATAACATCCCTTACAATCCCTTAAAATCACTTACTATCCCTTACAATCCCTTAAAATCACTTACTATCCCTTACCTCAAAAGAGCAGTACTTCTGACTAGAATAACGCTGAACGAACTTGCACCGTATAGCAACACTCAAGATATCAAAATACTCACAAGAATACACTCGATAATATAGAGAGAAATAGAAAAACTTCGGTTTAAATTGTGATTTTCAATTCTAACCTAAGCACCCTATTTATAGGAAAATGTTTAGAACACCAAAGCAGAAAATTTAATATAATAATAATATAATATATATAAATTCCTACGCACACATTCAAGGATCTGAATTCACCATGCTTAACAACAAGTGGGTCCCAAAGAACACAAAAACATGTTTTAAATAATTTTTGTAACAAAATAAATTCAAACCCAATATTCCGGAACTTCAATAATTCATAATAAATAGCCCTTTTATCAGAAAATTCGAATCTCGCGAATTTTTATAGGAAATTCAATTCTCTACAACTTTACAAAAGAAAGTTTTTCCAAATTCAAAACAGAAATTGACCAAAATCTACATACGGACGATGTTACAAGCTATAATCAAATTTCAGACAAGAAATGAGGTCTACCGACATGCTTAACATGTTTTAAACAACTTTTGCAACAAAAATACTCTTCCTCCTCATATACTCATATATCCCAAATTCATTGTAAAAATATCACCATTATATTATTAAAATATAATAATAAATTATTTTATCAAAAAAGATAAAATATCAATTTTTAACAATTATCACTTTAAAATTTTTTTCATCTATATCCACATAAAATGAATATTTTCCTTATCATGTAAATCAATAATTAATTATTCACAAATAATATTACAGAATCACAATAATGACAACCAGATAGTTCCCAGAAAGAGGGGCTTTCCAATAAGGATTTCTCTTCTTCGACGCCATGATTAGGTGACCAAACCTCTCCTTAGAAAGAACTTTCTAGACATTGCCAATAATGTTATCTAATAATATTATTCGGATAATATGAATTATTGCTTCGATAATGAAAAATACTGTAGTGACAATTATTAAAATAACGAAGAATATAAAATATCAACGCAAACAATTATTGAATCAATAAAATAAAATATTGAACAAAGAATTATTCTTGTAACAATTATTGAGTAAAGCCTTCTTACGTAAGAGTCAATAATTCAAAAATACATGAAATACTGTGTGTCTTCTTGTATAAACAACGCCAGACACTTTACTTTACCCAATGGGTATTCCAACGATGTTAAGCAGTAGAACGATTACGCCAGTTATTTATAAAAACTTTAATTTGTCGTTTTCTTCATCCGACGCTTATTCATTATGGGGCCCACAAATGGTCAAGCTTGCTACCATCGTACAAATATTCCCTAAGCGTAAAGAATATTCCACGACCAAACGAATATTCCTCGACAAAAATGAATATTTTTATAACCACTTGTGTATTTTTGAAAAAATTTCATATATCACCCTTAACTTTAACTTTTATCAATTTAACCATTTACTAAATAGTAATTATAAGAAAAATTGAATACTTTTATTTCATAAAATTCGGGGTCTTACAATCTCCCCTCCTTATGAAATTTCGTCCCCGAAATTTACGTGCACAGTATTTTAAAGAGTTGAGAATACCTTGCTTTCATTTCGATTCCATTTTCCCGTCATCACGATTTCTCCATTGCTCATCTCCTCGTATTTCGAGATATCATTCTAGAATACAAACTTCAAAAACAACTATTAATTTAACAAATTAACATATCACATAATATCCCGATATTATGACTGACCAACAAATAAGCTTAGGTAGGACACAATAGCGAAGGATTTACTCATTTCTCCCCTCCTAGTTATATTTCCCGATCTCCGCCAGAGACCATATCCCTAAGCTCTGATACCAAATGTAACACCCCCAAAATAGGTCCATTCCATCAAACCCATTCTGAGTCACCAAATACATGGTACAGAAAACAACTACAACTTTATTACAACAATTGTCGTGCAAAATAAAACAACACATATGCTGTGAGTTTGGATACAAATATATATCAACTGTGACTCATGTCCCAACCATGGACAGCACCTCATAATGACACCTTGCATAAATGTATAGTCAAAAACTGTTTTAGAAATTAAAATCTTTGGGAAGTGCTCAAGGAAACCTTCGTACATGGGAGGCCATGCTTCTAGGTTATGATAGATATCATATGGCCATAAAATTATCCTTGGTTGACCCAATAGACCCCAAAGAAAAACGAGAAGATTACTATCATATTCTTCCCAATGGTGAGTCTTCTCTTGACATATCATTATCTCCACTGTCCCTAATTGGGTATTATACTCCAAACAAACACCAAGATTATATAGGTAGTGCTTGTAAATATACTCAGCAAGTTGATGAGCACAACCTTGTCTTATGATGACACGAGGTTGTATGTCATTAGACATCTTGAATGATAGTGGCAAAACACCCTTCCAAGTTAAATTCACCCCACCCTCAACATCTATAGACCACCGTTCTATTCCCTTATTATCCCCTGCTCGACCCAGCTACACTTTTATTACCTGAAAGGAATTGTAAAGCAAAAGGGTGAGCACAACTAGCTCAGTAAAGAATATCATGACTAAAGATAAATAAATTATCAATAGCCTTCAACAGTAATAAATCAGAGATTTAGAACATATGGTAGATGATAAAACTTTTCAACCATAGTTGCAGCGGAATGAGCAATCCATTAGGAGAGTAAAATAGACCATAAAATCTATTATCTTCTCCATGTTAAAAGTCCACCAATAATGTTTTATCCTTGTAACATCAATCAACAATTCCTGTCCACAATCACATGTATAACTCATAATCGTAATTGTAGTTCTAAATTCCTTTTCTCATCCAGGACAAAGATAATTTTCATCACCTGAAACATCAAAGATTATGGTTATACCAAATCACAGTTTATGTTCATAATCCTACTAATAAATTCATCGTTGACTACGCGACCAAAGATATTCATCAACAAGTCATCTTTGCACTTTCAGGGCAAAAGATATTCAACAACATGTCATCTTTACTACTACGGGCAAAGATATTCATATCTCAAAGAAATATATAATCATTTCAAAATTTATATAAACAATAATTATAACTATATTGATCAATTCACCTTTGCACTTAAGCTAAAGATATTCAATTATAAATTCAATGGTCATGATCATACCAGTCACAAATTAACTTTTCACTACTGGCCAAAGAGAAGCCTAGTCATGATCATACCAATAATCTACCCATCTTTACACTCCAGTGAAAGAAAATTTCAACATCAGGGTTATAAAAATGTTATATATAATAATAAAATCAATATAATCAACATATAGATTTAATCTCCAGAGTAATATTCATAAATCAACTATAATTTTGTTAGAAAAAGAAACCAATTTTGTAGTGAATAGTACCCGTGAATAGTAACTCGTGAATAGTAACTCATAAATAGTAACCCGTCGTGAATAGTAACTCATGAATAGTAACTCGTGAATAGTAACCCCGACATGAAAAGTTCCAAATTTGATAAAAAGTTCAAACCAATATTTCAAAATAATGATATTGAAGAAATAATATCACTTACGAAGAAAATAACATCCCTTACAATCCCTTAAAATCACTTACTATCCCTTACAATCCCTTAAAATCACTTACTATCCCTTACCTCAAAAGAGCATGCTTGACCGGAATAACGTAACTTAATCGAACTTGCAGTATAGCAACACTCAAGATATCAAAATACTCACAAGAATACACTCGATAATATAGAGAGAAAATAGAGAAAAATTTGGGTTTACGTGTGATTTTCAATTCTAACCTAAGCACCCTATTTATAGGAAAATGCTTAGAACACCAAAGCGTAAAATTTAATATAATAATAATATATTATATATAAATTCCTACGCACACATTCAAGGATCTGAATTCAGCCATGCTTAACAACAAGTGGGTCCCAAAGAACCACAAAAACATGTTTTAAATAATTTTTGTAACAAAATAAATTCAAACCCAATATTAGGAACTTCAATAATTCATAATAAATAGCCTTTTTATCGGAAAAATTGAATCTCGCTAATTTTATAGGAAATTCAATTCTCTACAACTTTGTAAAAAAAAAAGTTTTCCAAATTCAAATGTAATTGACCAAAATCCACATACAGACGATTTTACAAGCTATAATCAAATTTCGATCAAGAAATGAGGTTCTCTTGACATGCTTAACATGTTTTAAACAACTTTTGCAACAAAAAATACTCTTCCTCCTCATATACTCATATATCCCAAATTCATTGTAAAAATATCACCATTATATTATTAAAATATAATAATAAATTATTTTATCAGAAAAGATAAAATATCAATTTTCAACAATTGTCACTTTAAAAATTTTCTCCATCTATATCCACATAAAATGAATATTTTCCTTATCATATAAATCAATAATTAATTATTCACAAATAATATTACAGAATCACAATAATGACAACAACCAGCGCCTCCTGAAAGGGGGCTTTCCAATAAGGATTTCTCCTTACTGGCGCGCAATTAGGTGACCAAACCTCTCCTTAGAAAGAACTTTCTAGACATTGCCAATAATGTTATCTAATAATATTATTATTCAGATAATATGAATTATTGCTTCGATAATGAAAAATACTGTGTAGTGACAATTATTAAAACAATAGTAATATAAAATATCAACGCAACAATTATTGAATCAATAAAATAAAATATTGAACAATAATTACTGTAACAATTATTGAGTAGTGTCTTCTTACGTAAGAGTCAATAATTCAAAAATACTGTGAAATACCGTGTGCTACTGTGCAACAACGCGTATTACTTTACTTTACCTACCGGGTATTCCAACAGTGTTAAGGGTAACGATTACGCCGTTATTTATAAAAATTTTAATTTGTCGTTTTCTTCATCCGAATGCGGTTATTACATTATAGGGGCCACAAATGGTTGCTACTGTCGCATTTAATATTCCCCGCGTAAAGAAAGAATATTCCACGACCAAACGAATATTCCCCGACAAAAATGAATATTTTTATAACCACTTGTGTATTTTTGAAAAAATTTCATATATCACCCTTAACTTTAACTTTTATCAATTTAACCATTTACTGAATTGTAATTATAAGAAAAATTGAATACTTTTATTTCATAAAATTTGGGGTCTTACACAATAAATATTACACTAATTAATTTGTAATATTCATCATTGTATTGATTAAAATTTAAAAAAAAATCAAGTCAATATTTTTATATCAAAAATGTCTTAAGTTACTTAAAAATGTCAATAATAATATTATGAGAATCAATTGTATATGGACTGCTAAACTAGTGTTTTTGCAACATTCAAGAAGAATCACACAATTTTGTATTTTTAGAGAAAATCAATAAGTTTTGACTCTTTATCATGGTAAAATCTATTTGATAATTTTAACACAATTAAAACTCCGGGTTAAATGTTTTTTCAGTCACTGTACTATATGTCAACTTATAGATGAATAACTGAATTTTTTTTTCTTACAGTCAACTCAGTAAACTCGACTTTTTTAACACAAAATTAAAAAAACCGTTAAAAATTTTGACTTTAATGGAAAATGACAGCTAAGCAGCTGAATTATCCGTTACATCAACTGATGTGGCGTCCTTGTGTGACGTGACAGTGATTATGTGGATTTGGAGAAATTTTTTTATGAAGAAAATGAAAAAAATATTTTAAAGTATAATATAAATTTAAAAGTGTGCCCAAAAAATAAGAAAATAAATAAAAAAATATATTTAATTATTTTTGTAATTAATATCAAATAAAATTTTATGAACAGTAAATTAATTTTAAAATTATAAACAGTAATTAATTTTAAAATTATAAACAATAATTAATTTTAAAATTATAAACAGTAATTAATTTTAAAATTATAAACAGTAATTAATTTTAAAATTATAAACAGTAATTAATTTTAAAATTATAAACAATAATTAATTTTAAAATTATAAACAGTAATTAATTTTAAAATTATAAACAATAAATTAATTTTAAAATTATAAACAGTGATTAATCTTAAAATTATAAACAATAATTAATTTTAAAATTATAAACAGTAAATTAATTTTAAAATTTTAAACAGTAAATTAATTTTAAAATTATAAATTAATTTTAAAATTATAAACAGTAATTAATTTTAAAATTATAAACAGTAATTAATTTTAAAATTATAAATAGTAAATTAATTTTAAAATTATAAACAGTAATTAATTTTAAAATTATAAACAGTAAATGAATTTTAAAATTATAAACAGTAATTAATTTTAAAATTATAAACAGTAAATTAATTTTAAAATTTTAAACAGTAATTAATTTTAAAATTATAAACAGTAATTAATTTTAAAATTATAAACAGTAATTAATTTTAAAATTATGAACAGTAAATTAATTTTAAAATTATGGACAGTAAATTAATTTTAAAATTATGAACAGTAATTAATTTTAAAATTATGAATAGTAAATTAATTTTAAAATTATAAACAGTAATTAATTTTAAAATTATGAATAGTAAATTAATTTTAAAATTATAAATTGTAAATTAATTTTAAAATTATAGATTTTTTATTACGAGTTATGTAGATAAATTTAATTTGTAATACTTATTTGATACAGTGCATGGACCAATTTTATAATTCTATCCGATATGTATTGATATAATTATAATTCGGCTGAAATATTTTGTAATATATGACAATAAATATTAAATAATATAGAACGAAGTGAGTATTAAATAGTTAATCCACCAAAGAAAATGTTGTGTTTCTTATGTTTTTTTTTTCTCTTGTTCTATATATGCATGACAGATAAATATGTCATTCGAACAAATGGGGGCCAACTTGCTGTTTTGCTAGCTTATTCCTCCGTTGTCTTTCTTTTCAATTTTCATTTTTTTTCGTAATAACCTCTTGAATCTTTGTATCTTATGATAAAGGAATGTAAAAAATAAAATGCTTTTGGTTTTGCTTAGTAAAAATAAAAATATGATATACATATATATATATATATATATATATATATATATATATATATACACACACACTAGTAGTAATTACTGTTCATAAATTTAAAATTAATTACTGTTTATAAATTTAAAATTAATTTACTGTTCATAAAATTTTATTTGATATTAATTACAAAAATAATTAAATATATATTTATTTATTTTCTAATTTTTTGGCACACTTTTTAAATTTATATTATATTTTAAAATATTTTTTTCATTTTCTTCATAAAAAATTTCCTCCAAATCCACATAATCAATGCCACGTCACACAAGGACGCCACATCACCGATGTAACGCATAACTCAAATTGCTTAAATACATTTTCCGTTAAAGTCAAAGTTTTTAACGATTTTTTTAATTTTACTATGTTAGAAAAGGCGAGTTCAGTGAGTTGACTGTAAAAAAAAAAAGTTCAGTTATTCATCTGTAAGTTGACATATAGTACAGTGACTGAAAAAACATTTAACCCTCAAAACTCCTTGATTTTTTTCTCGAATTGTAGAGTTAGTAAATTCATATTGGATTCTATAAAAATACTTATATAATTTATTCTCTAATCTTATGAGCTCTTCTACGCGGACATTAAATTGAATATTACTGTATTTGAATTTTATCTATTTGTATTTTTCCCCCATTGGGGATCAAAATATAAATTGGTGAAATTCAAATACACTAATGTCCAATTTTCATATTCAATTTTAATGTCCACATAGTTTTTGCTAATCTTATATATCATAATGGGAGAGCAGTGGCGGACCCAAGCACGGGACAGGGGGCACCTGCCCCCACTGAAATTTTAGGAGGTTAGGGGGTCAACATAAAAAAAATTATTTGAGGAGGTGTTAAATGAAATTGTTATGTTTGATACTTCCTCCGTTCTTTAATATAAGTCGCTTTATATAAAATTGTACACAAGTATTAAGGAAATGATAACATTAAATATTATATCTATTGTCTATATTGTTCTCGTATTGGAAAAAGAGTGTTATTTATTGGGCAAGAAATAGTTAGAGAACCAAATTTATATTTAATACTTGGGGTAATATTGGAAACTAAGTAATTAATGACTACTTGAAATTCTCAAATGATTTATATTAAGGGACAAAAATACTTCTCTAAAATGACTTATATTAAGGGACAGAGGGAGTATAAAAAACTATTAAAATACTTATAGTTAAAGCCTAAAAACAAGGGATATTGACTATAAGTAGTCAGGAGATAGTGAAATTGGTCTTAACACATTCCTCAAATAATTTTTTTTTCACCTTTTCATTTGGTCTAATTTTTTTCTTTTTCGTTTTTTCTTTTTTCACAAATGATAAACATAAGTTTAATTGAAGATATACAAAAAATTATTATTTAAATATATTTGTTTCCATTTATAAAAAAATTTGTGCTTTTTATTGTTTTATAATATTTTGAGTTGATTTAATTATTAAAAAATATAAATAAATAATTATATTTTGATTTAAAATGTAAACTAAGATACACATAATTATATTTTGTGAAATGATATTTTTTTTCTCTTTAATATTTTTTTTTCGAATTTGCCACCACTAAATTTGTAGGCTGGATCCGCCCCCCACTATTTATAAAGTGTGGGTCCTTGCATGTCTAGCTGCGGCTTATAAATAAACTATCTTATCGTGTTACTTGAACATGAGCTAGCTAACATTGAATGAAGTCGATCAAAATCATGTCACCATTCAATATAACTCTGATAATTTTCCTAAGCTTGAGCATTTGCTTTTGCGTAGGTGATGCTCAAGTGACCGGATTTCGATTTGTCCAACGATGGCCACCCGCAGTTTGCAGCGTTACCCCCTCGTTATGCAGCAGACTTGTTCGACGATTTACTATTCACGGCCTTTGGCCCTATAACAGCGCTGGTACATCCCTGATAAATTGTCGAGGATCTGCATTTAATCTTTCCTTGGTAAGTTTCAGCTTAGTTCTCTGCAATCTGGATTCATATAACTCTAACATAAGTGTGCATATTTCCTCGTTATTCCTTGGATGAATTCCACATCTGTCTTTTCAAGTTGTCAATTGACAAAGCCAAATAATACTTTCAATATTCTCATATAGTTGGATGAACTACATATATATTCCTTGAATCCATGAACTGATCTTTTCCCATTTTTGGGAATGTGTTAGTAGCATAAATTTTAATGAGGCTATAATTATCTTTTGACTATATAATTATTTTTGGGAATGTGATATAGTCCTTTGAAAAATTTCTATTGATAATGTCCAACCCAACTAGTCCAACTCGAAATATTTTCTTCACAATTGAATCCATGTATGTTGGATAGTTTAGATAGTTTTGTAATATTATATGTACTAGAAAAGGAGACAGCCTTCATTTTTAGGCCATCATCACAATATGCTGACTATATAATTTTTGAGAAAACCAAGGAGATTGAATTGTTCTGAAAATCAAAATTATCTATGTGATATGTTGCTATTGAAAGATTTAATACAATAATTTTACAAATAGCCTTTACATGATCATTTACTCTCTTATGTTAATTATTACATAAAGGGCGTCAATTTTCCTCAATGATGCAACCTTAATTATATATTACTATTTTGTCTTTTTACCACTATAACTTTGATATATTACTATTTTGTCTTTTTTTTTAATATTATTTTTTGTTTTTCTATTTACTCCTCTAAGTTTTATAAAATTCTTAATTTACTCCCACTTAATTTACTCACCCAACGCGTGTGGGGTGGCTAGTATGTATAGAACATGAATGACCAAATTTATTTTCTTGAATAAAAAAGAAGTTTACCAAGCTTATTGTTTCCCTATGATTTTGCCCAAGAAAATTTCTAAGGATAATTGGATTTAATTTTCTTTACCTTCCTAAAGCTTTTTTTAACTAAAAAAACCTTAACAATAATAAAGAATATTGGATTTTTTTTAATTTTTAATTTTTTGAATTTACGATCCTTTCTTGAGATTTTAAACTTGCAAACAAGGTGGGCTAGGGATGCAACTTTTCTCCAAAGGGTTGGAATAAATTCAATGAAATAAATAGTAATTAACCAATTGGCTTGTTAACAAGGTAGTCCATGTCTTCTCTGTTGGAACACAGGTCTCTTCCTTCCAAGCCCAACTAGATTTCGCATGGCCTGATTTTACACAGAATAATAATAATCAAGCTTTTTGGAGGTATCAGTGGAATAAGCACGGGACATGTTCGGAACCCATATTGCCTCAGACAAAATATTTTAACAACTCAGTGAACTTGCATACTCGCGCTAATATAGTGTCGATACTTCAGGGACAAGGTATACTTCAGACTTTTATTGCAATTAGACATGGATTACAGGATTTGATAAGTTTTTGTCAGCGGTATATATTAGGACTCAAAGTATATAACAATTATTCCAATACCCCCACCGGGTCTTAATATATATATATATATATATATATATATATATATATATATATATATATATATATATAGGTCAGGATCTTAAACTCACCCTTATTCAACTCACTCGGCTTACCCCTTTAGCATGAATTTTAACCGGCTGACGGTTCGGTCATACAACCGTAAATCTATACTCCGATTAAAATCATCAAAAAAAGATGAAGTGAATTAGATAAAGGTGAACTATATATATATATATATATATATATATATATATATATATATATATATATATATATATATATATATATATATATATATATATATCTCATCTTAAATTTTCACCCTTATTTAACAAACCTTGCTCACTTTCCTTTAGCGAATTTGGTGTGATGATTGATTCAAATTGTCATATATACAAAAACGTCGTCTTAGCTTTTAGCGATTTTAATCTAATCGTTTTGAAACTAAATTATGAAATAAAATTTATTATTTTATAATTTTTAATAAATCATCTCAATATTAAATTTTAAAATGTATTAAATTGATTTTTAAAAGTTATCTTATAATTTGTAAGAGAAAAGTCCTATTATTTTTCTCAGAGGAGTATGACTAATCATACTATTTTTTTTTCCCTCTCTCTCATAATAACCTTCACGCTTTTAATTATCAGTTTTTTTATTATTATTATTTTGATTCTAATCGTATTTTGTTTAAAATATATAGGAATCAATCCAGACAAAGATCTGAGCTATTATATTGAAGATATACTCAAGTCATTCCCTAATTTCAAAATTGTACTTAATTGCAAAACCAATTCCATTTGGAGATGTTGTACTCTTTGAGATCTTTACCTGCGTTCATGTAAATGGAAGTTACAATCGGTGCCCTTAAACCAACTGATAAATTGTGGCACCACTAAAGGCGGGAATCAAGTTTATTAGATGAATAATATATATATATATATATATATATATATATATATATATATATATATATGTGTGTGTGTGTGTGTGTGTCTTATGATGGACTGTTGGAGTATGTAACTGTATCATTTCTGCCAAAAGCGAAGGCCCGTGAGGTCCTAGGTTTGTATTAAATAAAACGTACATGCTTGATATGTTGAAATAAATGCACTCTAATAGTGAGATCCGGTTAGCATGAAGTGAACTTCATGGTAAGTTCACTTTATCTTGATCGTCTGATCTTGACACACGTCGTGAGAGGTTGATCTCTCCATCTCATGTGTCGACCTTTGTGTGGTCATGAAGTGAACTTACCATGAAGTTCACTTCATGCTAACCACTCCCCTAATAGTGTGTTGACAATGTAATCTTTGGACTAGGATATTTTTCATTTCAAATAAAATCTCGTTTTGTTGTTTTGATTGTTTGGTTTCCGTTTTATAATTTAAGTAAGCACACAAGATATAGTTTCATGATATATTATAATGCTTTTTTGTTGGAATTGACTAATTTGGCTTTCATGTGACACAAGATATAGTTTCACCGTATCTTGTGGTATTTGACTTGTATTTAACTCAAATCTCTCCAAGAAAATTTCCAAAAACCTTTCATTTACTCTATTGAACAAATTTGCACAAAAAAATTTCTTAATGTTGTGATTCTTGCACAAATCTAGCCAAATAACGATGATAATCCCCCTTCATATTCAAATAAAAACCTTCGAGTTTCTCTGCATCGATGTCCGAGGAATGAGCATGATCGAGGAGCTTGAGAATTCTCCCAGATTCTCAAAAGCTCCATCCCAAATCTTCGATTCGTAGGTAGTCCCTTAGGCTATGTTTGTTTGTAAAAAAAGTATACTTGAAAATGAACTATTGTCATAATTTAATACTACTTTGGACTATTTTATCTCATGATGGAGGATTAATAGTCTTTTAAATAGTATTATAGAGTATTTTTTGTCATTTCTAAGGTTATATATGATGTACTATATAATCCCATAATAAATGTGTGATTAATAGCCCCCCATTTTAAGTTGTCAAATGTCTTTTATGAGACTAATCACATTAAGGGACTAATAGTCCCTTTTGAAAGGATTAAATAATTAGGAGTGATGTTAAATTAAGATAAATCAATTCTAAGTATATTTTTTATAAACAAACATGATCCCTAGAGAATAAACAACATTTGAAAATGAGTACTTATATTTTATGGGCGGGGCTCAAGAATCAAGATCATGAACAATTGGATTCCTAAACTTTATTGGATCTCTTCTTTTTTCTTCTTTGAATAATTGGAATATAATTATCCTTTGCAAACAATTACTGCATCATTCTTACTTGGTTTTTGTCTTTAGAGAGAAAGTGGCCAAATCGTATTTTTATAGACAAAATGTATTGAAAATCGGTGCACGTGACAATTTCTAACAAAAATTAGGTCAAAATATCGAATTAAGTGTGTATGGTTACTAAATCGTACTAGAGAGTTCATATTGGAGGATATTGATAATTTGCGGACTCAATTATCAAACGAGTAGAACTTTAAGCGACTGAACTACTATTAACCCTATTTGGAAATACTAATTTACCTCATAGAATTCTGACATTTTCTTTTCTTATATTTTGAAATACTAATTTACCCCTTTTTTTCTTTTAATTTTTTAATTTTTATTTTTTGCTAATTTGACACACGAACCACCACACACTAGGGCTGAGCAAGTAATTAATTAATTGGGCAAAACCATGCATAAAAAACAGCACGAACCGCTGTTCAACGGTTTCGATTGTATGTAATGATTTTAGGTGGGTTGAATAACCTAATTTACGGTTCCGATTTGGTTTTAGGTGGGTTGAATAACCTAATTTACGGTTCAGGGACAATGTATACTTCAGACTTTTATTGCAATTAGACATGGATTACAGGATTTGATAAGTTTTTGTCAACGGTATATATTAGGACTCAAACTATATAACAATTATTCCAATACCCCCCACCGGGTCTTAATATATATATATATATATATATATATATATATATATATATATACTTGCTCACCCCATTTAGCGACGGATCAGGCGACGATTCGGTCCGTCGCTATATATAGAATCGTCGTCTTAGTTTTTAGCGACGGACCGAATCGTTTTGAAACTAAATTATGAAATAAAATTTATTATTTTATATTTTTTAATAAATCATCTCAATATTAAATTTTAAAATGTATTAAATTGATTTTTAAAAGTTATTTTATAATTTGTAAGAGAGAAAGTGCTATTATTTTTCTGTAGGAGTATGACTAATCATACTATTTTTTTTCTCTCTCTCATAATAACCTTCACATTTTAATTATTAGTTTTTTTTTATTATTATTTTGATTCTAATCGTATTTTGTTTAAGATATATAGGAATCAATCCAGACGATCTGAAAGCTCTTTGCGTTGAAGATATACTCAAGTCATTCCCTAATTACAAAATTGTACTTAATTGCAAAATCAATTCACTGGAGATGTTGTACTCTTTGAGATCTTTACTGCGTTCATGTAAATGGAAGTTACAATTTGCCCTAAAACCAACCGATAAATTGTGGCACCACTAAAGTGGGAATCAAGTTTATTAGATGAATAATATATATATATATATATATATATATATATGTGTGTGTGTGTGTGTGTGTGTGTGTGTGTGTGTGTGTGTCTTATCATGGACTGTTGGAAAATGTAACTGTATCATTTCTGCCAAAAGCGAAGGCCCATGAGGTCCTAGGTTTGTAATAAATAAAACGTACATGCATGATATGTTGAAATAAATGCACACTAATAGTGTGTTGACAATGTAATCTTTGTACTATTATATTTTTCATTTCAAATAAAATCTCGTCTTGTTGGTTTTGATTGTTTGGTTTCCGTTTTATAATTTAAGTAATTTGGCTTTCATGTCACACAAGATACAGTTTCACCTTATCTTGTGGTATTTGACTTGTATTTAACTCAAATCTCTCCAAAAAAATTTCCAAAAACCTTTCATTTACTCTATAGAACAAATTTGCACAAAAGTTTTTCCTACTGTTGTGATTCTTGCACAAATCTAGCCAAACAACGTTGATAATTTCCCTTCATCTTCAAATAAAAACCTTCGACCTCCCTACCGATGCCGAAGGAATGAGCCGCGAGTCGAGGAGCTTGAGAATTCTCCCATATTCTCAAAAGCTCCATCCCAAATATTCTATTTCTAGGTAGCCCCTTAGGCTATGTTTGTTTGCAAAAAAAATATACCTGAAAATGAACTATTGCCATAATTTAATATTACTTTAGACTATTTTATTTCATAATGGAGGATTAATAGTCTTTTAAATAGTATTATAGACTATTTTTTGTCATTTCTAAGGCTATTTATATATAATGTACTATATAATTCCATGATAAATGTGTGATTAATAGTCTCCCATTTTAAGTTGTCAAATGTCTTTTATGAGACTAATAGTCTCACATTAAGAGACTAATAATCTCTTTTGAAAGGATTAAATAATTAGAAGTGATGTTAAATTAAGAAAAATCAATTCTACGTAGTATATTTTTTATAAACAAACATGACCCTCGAGAATAAACAACATTTGAAAATGAGTACTTATATTTTATGGGCGGGGCTCAAGATCATGAACAAGATCCACGCGCAATAAAGATTCCTAAACTTTATTGGATCTCATCTTTTTTCTTCTTTGAATAATTGGAATATAATTATCCTTTGCAAACAATTACCGCATCATTCTTACTTGGTTTTGGTCTAGAAAGAAAGATGGGAGGAGAGAGAAAGTGGCCAAATCGTATTTTTATATTGACAAAATGTATTAAAAATCGGTGCATGTGACAATTTCTAACAAAAATTAGGTCAAAATATCGAGTTAAGTGTGTAATGTAACTAAATCGAACTAGAGAGTTCATATTGGGAGAATATTGATAATTTGCGGACTCAATTATCAAACGGGTAGAACTTTAAGTGACTGAACTGCTATTAACCCTATTTGGAAATACTAGTTTACCTCATATAATTCTGACATTTTCTTTTCTTATATTTGGAAATACTAATTTACCCTTATTTTATTTTATTTTCATTTCTTTCCTTTTTTGTTTTTTGCTAATTTGACACACACTACCACACACACATCTAAGGATTGAACCCCGAAACTCATGGTAAACATGGGTTGGGTCATACCACTAGGCCTAAGGCCTTCGGTAACAATAAGAGTTTTTCACCAAACGAAATTAAATGGAAAGACAAATTGGCACAGTCGATGCATTTTTAATTGGGTCCTTAACACTAATATACAATAATTAGAAAATAATTACACTATTAGTGCATCCACAAAATAATTATAAAAATAATGCAATTCACAATTAATAATTCAAATTCAAATATCTGGGATCTAACAACAAAAATAAATTCAAATTCAAAATAATAATTCAAATTCAAATATTCAAATCAAATCTTCATCTCCCTCACAGTAGCTCACTCCTCCGCTACTCCGCCGCGAATCTCCTTCTTCACAGGTTGCCCTCTCCTCTGCTACTCCGTCGCGAATCTACGTTGTCCAAAACGCCAATGAGAAGAAGAAGAAGACTCGCCCTACAAAAAGTTTAAAAATAAATAGATGTAACTCTTACTGTTCAAAATTTTTTTTATGACTATTTGGTTACCCACAAAAACTAAAATGGTTACCTTTGTATGAATGGGTAGCTACCAACTGCATCACATTCAAACTAAATTAAATTAAATTGGTAACTTAATAAAACTGAAT
The DNA here is from genome assembly GCA_020205615.1 of Panax quinquefolius. Taxonomy (NCBI): domain Eukaryota; kingdom Viridiplantae; phylum Streptophyta; class Magnoliopsida; order Apiales; family Araliaceae; genus Panax; species Panax quinquefolius. The sequence continues at coordinate 91,140,905 of CM035166.1, forward strand.
TGGTTACCTTAGTTTGAAGGTTTGACAACGTCATCTTCCTCCTCCTCCTTCACCGGTGAGACAAAGCGAGAGTCAACCACAAAATGGTCGATGGGATGGAGATAGAAGGTGGATATTTGATTTTTCACAATTTCTTCATGTCCAGAAATTTTAATTCCAATTTCAAGTCCAAAGGAAAATAAGAACATTGCATAGCTAGGAAATAGAGAGATAGAGAGTGATGTGTAATGTAATGTTGATAATCAAACCTTCGTACCAAGGTAACCAAATTTTTATATCAAGGTAACCAAACCTTTATACTAAGGTAACCAATCTATCTCCACACTTGCAGTATGAATTGGTTACCTTGGTCTGAAAGTTTGACAACCAACTGCATGAAGGTTTGGGTACCAACTGCATCACATTCAAAATAAATTGGTAACTTAATAAAATTGAATTGGTTACCTTGGTATGAAGGTTTGTCTACCCACTGCATGAAGGTTTGGCTACCAACTGCTTCATGTTAGTTCCTAGTAGGCACACAATAGATCTAGAAGGGTAGGTTGAATAGATCCTTTTTGATTTTCAAATACTTTTCCAGTTTATTTTTATTGCTAATGAATTAACATATGAAAAACACAAGAATCTTTTCAAACACAGCATAATAAGTAAATGATCCCCTTCATTGATATATTCATGAACATACATACATTGTTCATAGAGTTAGTTAAGTTGTAAGCAGTTAAAACATACATAACATTTATAACAGTTAGGTACATAATGGAAATGACAGAATGTAAAAGACACAAGGGATTTTAAATGGTTCAGAGACTCAAGCTCCTAATCCACTCTTCTGCTTCAACGAGTAGGAATTCCACTAAGGAAGGGCAACACCTTAAATAACTAAGATTCCTTCAAGGCCAGCAGCCTTAGAACTTCAGTTCACTAAGAACTCTTCAAGCTCTGCAGGCTTGGAAATTCATTTAGTCCATCCGAACAAGGACCCCTCAGGCCCTGGCCACTTTTTGTTGTTGGTGTTGTTGTTGGTGGTGCTGAGCTACTAAGATGTCTTTAAGCTTGAACATATTTTGTATTTAGCAGCTTGGTGTGGTCCTCTTTTCATTCTGCTTAGAGTCTGGACCATTTCTGCTTAGTTGCAGCTGATCTTCATTCTGTTCTACTCGTCTTCATCCGATATCAGCTGTGCACCCTCACCATTTAGGTTTGCTAAGTGTTTAAGCTTTTGGTAGACTTCGTCTGTCACTTAGCAATCCCTGAACCCTTCTTGAATAATTTGCAGACATGCATGGTTCTGCATCTGTTCTGTTTCAGCTTTTGGTTCCTGGTGATTTGTAGAGTGGCTCTCTGATTCTTTTTGCTCTGCCACTTTTCTGAATGCTATCTTATTGGCCTTCTCGGCTCTCAGCTTAGCTGCCATCTTCAATGACATTCTCATCCTAGTTGAGTGAAGCTTTAGTCTTTTCAAGTCCTTCTTCAAATCTGCTTCACTTCCACCTTCGTAGTCTCACTGCTTTTGGTGGAACTTATAGAGTCAACAGTATAGCATTCTAACAACTCAACGATCCTTCAACTCAGCAACTCTTCGGCATTTGAAGCTCTGGCTTATTTATATACTCCTTCCCAATCTTCCCGTTGAAATATAGCCATTGAAAGTTATTTGAATTGCTTCGCAGATCTCGAGTTATTTGATGTAAATTGCAGATGTGACATGACATCCCCTTTTTTATCTTTTTGACACTACAGTCTACTGTTTCACCTACATCGTCAGAGATGTCACTTTAGTGCCTCGAGCAGGTAGTCATCTTTATTTCTTCTTTCTGACTTCTCGATTAGAACATCAAAGACTGTCCTTTTGCATCGATGCTCTCAACTAGCACTCTTCAGATATCGGTCTTCAGATTGAACCGTTACCAATGCTTCAATCTTCAGATGACCGAACTCTACGATTCTGATTTATATGTTCTTGGACATGATCGTAATGTGTCTTGTTGAATGTTACATAATGACTGATTGAGACAACACTACGATCCTAAAGAGTGTTAATTGAATTTTCAAGGTAGAACACCCCTTCCTTAATTTGTGTAGTGCTTCAACACTTCTATTTTCCTTTGACTGATAGTAAGAACTGATAGTTTGAATCCTTGTTCTGGTCTCTTTTGAACAGCAGGACACCTCAGATTTGTGGCATGCCCAGCTCGCTTTGCTCCCAGGACTCAAAGTATATAACAATTATTCCAATACCCCCCTCCACCGGGTCTTAATATATATATATATATATACACACACACACACACACACACAACCGTTTTGAAACTAAATTATGAAATAAAATTTATTATTTTATAATTTTTAATAAATCATCTCAATATTAAATTTTAAAATGTATTAAATTGATTTTTAAAAGTTATCTTAGAATTTGTAAGAGAGAAAGTCCTATTATTTTTCTGTAGGAGTATGACTAATCATACTATTTTTTTTTTCTCTTTCTCTCTCTTTCTCATAATAACCTTCACGTTTTAATTATCAGTTCTTTTTTTATTATTTTGATTCTAATCGTATTTTGTTTAAAATATATAGGAATCAATCTAGACAGTACAAGCTATTGCGTTCAAGATATACTCAAGTCATTCCCTAATTACAAAATTGAACTTAATTGCAAAACCAATTCAGCTGGAGATGTTGTACTCTATGAGATCTTTACCTGCGTTCATTTAAATGGAAGTTACACCGATTGCTCGGGAAACCAACTGATAAATTGTGGCACCACTAAGGCGGGAATCAAGTTTATTAGATGAATAATATATATATATATATATATATATATATATATATATATATATGTCTCTGTGTGTGTCTGTGTAAGGTCCTAGGTTTGTAATAAATAAAACGTACATGCATGATATGTTGAAATAAATGCACACTTATAGTGTGTTGACAATGTAATCTTTGGACTAGGATATTTTTCATTTCAAATAAAGTCTCGTTTTGTTGGTTTTGATTGTTTGGTTTCCGTTTTATAATTTAAGTAAGGACATGAACCCAAATTGAAATTCTAATGTTTTTTTGTTGGAATTGACTAATTTGGCTTTCATGTCGCACAAGATATAGTTTCACCGTATCTTGTGGTATTTGACTTGTATTTAACTCAAATCTCTCCAAAAAAAATTTCCAAACACCTTTCATTTACTCTATTGAACAAATTTGCACAAAATGTTTTCTTAATGTTGTGATTCTCGCACAAATCTAGCCAAATAACGATGATAATTCCCCTTCACATTCAAATAAAAACCTTCGAGCTCCCTACCGATGCCAAAGAAATGAGCCGAGAGTCGAGGAGCTTGAGAATTCTCCCAGATTCTCAAAAGAAAAGCTCCATCCCAAATCATCGATTAGTAGGTAGTCCCTTAGGCTATGTTTGTTTGCAAAAAAAGTATACTTGAAAATGAACTATTGTCGTAATTTAATACTACTTTGAACTATTTTATCTCATAAAGGAGGACTAATAATCTTTTAAATAGTATTATAGACTATTTTTTGTCATTTCTAAGGCTATTTATGATGTACTATATAATTTCATGATGAATGTGTGATTAATAGCCCCCCATTTTTAGCTGTCAAATGTCTTTTATGAGACTAATAGTCTCACATTAAGAGACTAATAATCCCTTTTAAAAGGATTAAATAATTAGAAGTGATGTTAAATTAAGATAAATTAATTCTAAATATATTTTTGATAAACAAACATGACCGTAGAGAATAAACAACAATTGAAAATGAGTACTTATATTTTATGGGCGGGGCTCAAGATCATGAACAAGATCCACGCGCAATAAAGATTTCTAAACTTTATTGGATCTCTTCTTTATTCTTCTTTGAATAATTGGAATATAATTATCCTTAGGAAACAATTTCCCTTATTTTCTTCTCTTTCATTTTTGTTTTTTTGCTAATTTGACACGCACCACCACACACACACCTAAAGATTGACCCCCAACCTCATGATAAACATAGGTTGGGTCATATCACTAGGCCAAAGGCCTTCAGTAACAATAAGAGTTTTTACCAAACGAAATTAAATGGAAAGACAAATTGGCACAGTCGATGCATTTTTAATTTCCAGCAAAATCATAATTCGTTAATGAATTTTAACTATCTCATATGTAAAATGCATGAAGAGATGTAAATTACATCCACATCATCAATGCAAAGTATTATTTATCTTTGCAATTTATGGTTCATTGTTCAATTTTATATATTGATGTTTGGAATAAACTATTTTTACTCGTAAAACATATCAAATAATTAGTCATACTTGAGATATGAGAGAAAATTAATTAGTTTAGATGTCTTATTAAGGATAGCTGGGAAACATTTTGATTTTTTGCTCGAAGCGCAAAATCAACAGAGTTAAATTGTCAACTATGTTGGATTTCATTATTCTAAATTATGTGGTAGGAATTATGGATCGATGAAGCAAAAATTTAACCTTTTGCAGTTTAAACTTTTCAAGTTTTAAAATTTGGTTGTTAAATATAGAGTTATAGCATGTAAATGAAGTCTGAAATATTCGATATTAGTTCTGAAAATTCTAATCTGCATTCGCATCAAAGTAGATATTATACGTTTCTGTGTTAAAGGAAATATTATTCGTATTCGTATCCGTTAATATCTCTAAAAGGGGTATCTGAAGATATATTAGATAAGGGTAAACTTAATATATATATATATATATATATATATATATATATATATATATATATATATATATATATATGTTGCGATATTGGATTAATAGTCAAAGATTCTCTATTGTAACTTAATTATAGGAATAACTTGATTGTAGGATGAATAGCTTGATTGTAGGATCTCTACTATCTCTATAAATATGTACATGTAAGGATACATAAAAATATATGAATGAAAATATTCTTCTCTGATTTTCGAGTTGGTATCAAAGCCACGAAACTCTAAATCATTCTTTTTTGAATCCTTAAACCATGAGCAAGTCAGATTCTACCCCCATCATTATTCAACACGAAGGTTCATCATTCAATGCAGAAATTGTATTGAATGAGACCAACTATTGTGAGACCCCGAATTTTATGAAATGAAAGTATTCAATTTTCTTATAAATATTCTATTTAGTAAATGGTTAAATTGATAAAATGTTAAAGTTAAGGGTGATATGTGAAAAATTTTCAAAGTAAACAAGTTGTCATAAAATAATCGGTGATAAAAGTATAGTAATACGCATGGTTGCATAGTGGCACACGATATTGTACAGTATCTTTGATTATTGATGCTTACGTGAGAAGTCACTCAGTTTTATTCAATTATTGTCACAATATTTTATATTATTAAATCAATAATTGAGACGACAAAGTTATTCATATTATTATTTGTAATATTGACAATGTCTAGAAGTTGTGTCAAGGAGATGTTTGGTCACCTAATTGCGCGCCAATAAGGAGAAATCCTTATCCAAAAGCCCCCTCTTTCATGGGAACGACCTGGTTGTTAAATATTGTGAGTTATAATATTAATGATGAATAAGTTCGTGTTGATTAAAGATGAAATTGATAGTTTCATTATTTTAAAATTATTAGTGTTAGTGGAAATCGATATCTATTTTGATAATAATTGATGTCTGGAGGTTATATTGACCAATCGGGTAATTAATCGGATAAATTAATGAGCAATTAATTGTTATTAATTCACATGCTTATAACTATATGTTCACATGCATGTACTATTGATTCACATGTATGTACTATTAGGGGAGGTGGTGCAAGATTGATAATACTTGCATGACTAAGTTAAAAATGGAGGTATAGATGGAGGTACTATACTGTAATTCGTATTTTCACATGTATAGAACTAGTGATTCACATGATTGAACTATTGATTCAAATGATGTACTATTAGGGGAGGTGGTGCAAGTTTGATAATACTTGCAGGACTAAATTAAAAATGAAGGAAAAGATGAATGTATTATCTTTGTAATATTTGAGCCCCAAAGCGTGCGATTATCGAAACTATATTTTCCTATAAATAGAAGCTCATTCTTCCTTCATTCTCACCAATTCACTAAGACTCACAAGAGCATTTATAGAGAGAAGCTATAGAGAGAGAAGTATAGGGAGAAAGAAGAAGAGTAGTCCGCTACTTCCTTCACTACTCCAAAGATCCAAATCTTCTTACGAGGTAAGGGGTATTATTTATTTCATATTACGAAGAGATATTATTTTTTCGTATTTATATGAATATTATTTTCGTTAAATATTCATAAAGAATATTATCTTCGTTCAATATTCGTAGGAATATTTTCTTCGTTAAATATTAGTTGGAATATTATTTCAGATTAAAGGGATGTTATTTTTGTTCAATATTAAGCGAAATAATATTTTCTTCCATACTACGTAGTATGTAAGTAATATTATTTTGTTTGATTTTTGAATTCTATACTCATTTTGTTGAAGTTTTGGCTTCATACTCCATGAAATTAGTAGAATATCCTTGATATTTGCGCTTCATCCAATATCTTTTCATGGAAATATTATTCCGAGATTTCTTGATTATTATTGATCTTTTCATGACGGAATACTATTCATGAGTTACTATTTATCGATTTACAATTCACGGTTACTATTCACTCAAATATTATTCACTTTGTATTCGGCACTTTTTATCTTGGGAGTACTATTCACGGATTATTATTCACCCAATTACTATTCACCCAAATATTATTCACTTTCGGTATTTAGGGTACTTTTCATGTCGAAATTACTATTTTCACGGTACTATTCACAAGTACTATTCACGTGGTACTATTCATGGGTACTATTTACAGAAAAATATATTTCTTTTCATCCAAATTATTTTTGGTACATGAACATTATTCTTGAATTTTACTCTACAAAGCGATGTCATGTTGACAATTTGGATATTTTTAAACTCGGATAAATTTAAAGTCTTTAATATTTATCCTTGATTTCGTTTGATTAATGCTTATATCATTGTCATCATCCTCATGCTTATATTGTGATGAAAGTCATCTTTGGCTTACGTGCATAGATGAACTATTGATTGGTATGATTATGACCAGGGATCATTCGGTATAATCATGACCCGTAATGTTACAAATGATGTGGTAAAAGTCCTCAGTGGCCTATAGTGCATTGATGGACAGTTATTGATATGATTATGACCAGGGATTACTCGGTATAATCATGACCATTGATGAATTCATGAATATCCTTGGCCCGTAGTGTAGGGATGATTCGATGATGTGGTTTATTTATTAAGCTGAGTCTCAGCGATAAAGTTGATAAAAAACTTTTTAAATCATAGAAGATAGTAGATATCATGCTCTACTTGACTCTTCTAATGGATTGCTTGTTTCGTTGCAGTTGTTGATCTAAAACTTATTGCCTATTGTGAGACCCAAAATTTTATGAATAAAGATTTAAATTTCTCGAAATATTTTTTTTGAATATTATAGTGTGGATTTGATATAATGTTATAGTTGTGGGTAATATTTAAAAATTTTGCAAAGTAAGCAAGTTGTTATATAATATTTGTGACGTCCCCAAAACAGGTATACATCACCCATCTTGAGTCGCCAGATACAAGGTACTGAAAATAAATACAACTTAATTATACAACAGTCGTGTAAAATACGGAAAAACATAGGCTATGAGTTTTAATACAAATATTATCATCTAGACAATATCCACACTCAATGGAGTACTCATTATATTTATTATCACACTATTTCACAGAATAGTGAGGACTACTAATGCACCATCTAGGACCATCACTCTATTCCCAAACAAGAGTCCCGCTACGTTCTCATTTCACGAAGAGAACGTGAAAGAAAGGGTGAGCTCAACTAGCCCGATAAAAATATTATGACTAAGATAATGCGAGAATAAATTATCATTAGCCTTCAACAATGTTAAACCGATAGAATATAATAGACAACAAGTTTAATCTGCGGCGGATCAAGCAATCCATTAGAAAAGTCAAGTAAGGTATAAAATCTACTATCTTCTATGATTTAAAAAGTTTTTCATCAACTTTATTCTTTGAGACTCGACAATAAATAAAATCGAATCATCCTGCTCCACGGCCAAGGATATTCATGTAATCATCAATGGTCATGACTATCTGAATAATCCTGGTCATAATCATACCAACAATTTGTCCACACAAATGAACTACGGGCCAATGAGGACTTTTACCACATCATTAAATCACATTACGGTCGTGATTATACCGAATAATCCTGGTCATAATCATACCAAGTCCATCTATGAGCGTAAGCGAAAGATGCCTTTCAACATATTATAAACATAAGGATGATGACAATTCAATAAAACAAGTTCACGAATAAATTTTAAAGATTTATAAGTTAATTTATCCTGAACTTCTTATAACGTCCAAATTATCAACATGATAATCTTTGCTTTGTGAGTAAAATTCAAGAATGCTCAGAAGAATATTTCTATGAAACAATACTGGATGAAGCGCAAATATCAAGGATATTCCACTAATTTTATGGAGTATAAAAGTCAAAGCTTTAACCAACTGAGTATAATAGAATATATGAAACTGCAATGGATTTTCACCCGCCATGCTGTAATCCATGTAGACAGATCATTTCCATAATTTAATAAGGAATGAATACGAAGGATCATTCACCATGCATGTGGTAATCCACATAGACGAGTTATTCAACGAATAATAATAAAGAATGGAATAACGAAAGGATTCACCATGCGTGCGATAGGCTGCATATATAGGTTATTCCCAGCGAAATAATAAATAATGGAACCAGGTCCGGCGTAAACGCATGCAGACGGGATATTAAACCGAATAATAAATAATGGAACCGGTCCGGCCAAAGTAAGCGCACAAAACGGATATTCGACGAATAAATAATAAAGAATGGAATATTATGAGAATTTCACCCATGTATGCGGTGCTTGCGCCAAACAAGTTATTCAACATAATAATAAGAATGTAATAACAACAGAATTCACACCATGCATGCGATAGAAGCCATACAGAATGAGTTATTCCAACATAATAATAAAGAATGGAATAACGAGAAGAATTTCACCAAGTATAAGGTAGATCGGCGTATATAGGTTATTCCAACGAATAATAATAAAGAATGGAATAATGAAGTTCTCTTCATGAATACTGAAAGAAATAATACCCCTTACAAGTACAACAAATAATATCCCTACCTTAGAAAAAAGCTGAATATTTGGAGTAGTGAAGTAGCGAGAATACTTTTCTTCTTTCTCTCTATACTTTATCTCTCTAGAGTTTTCGGTGAATTAAGTAAGAAATAATGAAGGAATGAGCTTCTATTTATAGGAGAATGGTGAATAGTAACTAATTCATGAGCGGTCCAGTTGATTTACTTTTAAGCGGACGGTCCATATTGGTTTACTATTAAAACTTAAAATCAATGGTCCATATTGATTTACTATTAAAACTTTAAACCAATGATCCATATTGATTTACTATTATAACTTTCCACCAATCCATCCATATTGATTTACTATTATATCTTCAACCAACGATTACTAAAAAATTAACACATCTCCTCATGGAATAATATTGTACCCAAAAATTATTTGAATGAAAAGAAATATATCTTCTACGGAATAGTACCCGTGAATAGTAACTTCGTAAATAGTAACTCGTAAATAGTAACTTGTGAATAGTAACTCGTGAATAGTAACTCGTGAATAATAACTCATGAATAATAACTCATGAATAGTAACTCGTGAATAGTACTCCGGCATGAAAAGTGCCATGAATACCCGATTGAACAATATAACCTCCAGACATCAATTATTATCGAAACAAATGTCGATTTCCACTAACACAAATAATTCCAACACAATGGAACTATAAAATTCATCTTTAATCAAGACGAACTTATTCATCATTCGTATTATAATTCAAAATATTTAACAACCAGGTCACTCCCAGGAAAGAAGGGGCTTTTCGATAAGGATTTCTCCTTATTGACGCGCAATTAGGTGACCAAACCTCTCCTTGACAGAACTTCTAGACATTGTCAATATCGCAAATAATAATATGAATAACTTTTCCGTCTCAATGATTGATTTAATAATATATCATATTATGCGGATGATCTTTGTAACAATAATTGAATCGATAATATGAGAGATATGATCACGACAATTCTTGCAGAAATAATTGAGTATAAGCGGTGACTTCTCACGTAAGCATCGATAATCAATCTTGTGTGCTACTTATACAACCACGCCAGCATATTCTTGTACTTTTACTACTGGGTAATTCAGCGGTTTTAACGGTAACACCTCCGTAGTTATTTTTATAGAAAGATAATTTTGTCGTTTTCTATCTAGACAATACTTCCGTTGTGGGGTCCACCAATGATAATCTTGAATCGTCTGATATTCCTTTAAAATGAATATTCCCGACCAATCGAATATTATATAACCACTTGCTTACTTTGCAAAATTTATAAATACTATCCAAAACTATAACATTATATCAAATTCACACCATAATATTAAAAAATTTATTTCGAGAAAATTAAATATTTATTCATAAAATCTGGGGTCTCACAATCTCCCCTCCTTATGGAATTTCGCCCTCAAAATTTACGTACGTACCTGGTATGCTGAAGAGGTGAGGGTGTCTTGACTTCATTTTAGATTCTAACTCTTGAGGTATAACCTTTGAGTGTCGAATATAATCCTTCTTATCCAAGATTTTAACACGTATCTCTTCATACGTTAAATCTTCTGCTATCTCGTCTAGTTTTAATTCAATAATGTGGTTGAATTAGTCCACATATTTACGTAACATCGATACGTGAAAAATGTTATGAACACGCGACATACTTGGCGGTAAAATGAGTCTATAGGCCACAGTTCCTACTCGATCAAGGATTTCAAATGGGCCAATAAAATTGAGGGTTGAGATTCCCTCTATTCATCGATTCTTGCTTCTAGAATAACGCCCTCTTGAACCTTCTTCTTCACATTCATCAGCTCCGGGTTTGTAGCTTGAGCGGCTTTAACTTTATCGATTAAAGTCGATTCTACTCTTATATTCGTTATCTTCACGTGGGTCCCTAGAGTCTTTAACTCTGTCTTCATCATTTGTAAGTTATACGAAATGGGTCTTTGTGTTAACAACATCACACTCGTAAACGCATACGATCTTCTACTTATGACGTCAGCTACCACGTTCGCTCTTCCACGATGATATTGAATGATACGATCGTAATCTTCAACAGCTCGAGCCAACATCTTTGGCACATTACACGTTCGTTTTGGGTGAAAAAAATATTTGAGGGTTTTATAAATGGGTTTTGTACTGGGGTCAATACAAAATTCGATTTCACGCCCTAGGGTAGGCTAAGAAGTCTTAAATAATACGTCAGGAAATTTATTAACAATAAAAATATCATTCAAAACTGTGACTCTCAACCAAGACTTGGATAACACGTCACATTGATACCTATCAACTTGTCATCGTCATTCACGATGTCGCGTACAGAAAGTCTGGCTTCGGTGCATTCCACACAAGGAAGTCCACAATGAAAGGACCGGGGATCTTTACTTATGGCTTGATATGACAATGATTGACTCTAGTGGTTTGGTTGCTTGAATTCGCATCATAGGTTGGTTAGGAATATGAAAGCTAACAACCTTACAAAAAGCTTGATGAGTAGTTAACCAATCGATTCCTAAACTCACATCAAAGGCAAGTATTTTTAAAGAGATAAGATCGACAGGTAACGTGAAAGTGTCGATTTGAATCAACAAGATTTATAAACAGTGGAGGTAACGAAGGTTTCTACTAACAAACTTTCAACCAATAAGTTAAAGTCTAACTTCTCTAGGGTCAAATTTAAACATTGAGTGCAAGCAAGAGAGATAAAAGAATGGGTAGAACCGGTATCAAATAAGTAATAGACTTCGCAAGAGTTTATGATTAACTTACCCGTGATAATTTTATTCAGGTTCCTCGTAAAAAAACGCTCTCTCTTACTACTACCGGCTTGGCTTGCACAGGACATCCTTTGGCATCACTATCCCAGCTGGACTTGACTTTGGTGCATGACAAAATCGGGCTAGGTGACCTTCTTTTCCACAATTGTAACATGCTTTGGACTGCATCACGCAGTTTGGACTGATATGTCCCTCCCCTCCGCATTTGAAGCATACGACCGACGATCGTTCTCCTTCCTTAACAGGTGCTGGTGCTGTTGTCTTTCCATCATTATTGAACCTTCTTTTCTTGAAATTTCCACTTTTATTATCTTGGCCATGATTACCACCGAAGTGGTTACCATTCTTGGCGTGATAATTTCCCCCACGATGGTTATCATTATTCCGATGGCCGTTGCCACCGGTACGATTGTTATCGTGTTGTTGGTCATTACCTTTTGGTCGTGCTGAATCATTATCGCGTTTCAATAACTAAGCCCTATTCACAACATTTGAATATAAAAAAAGTTTGTGAGAAATGAGGTATTGACGTATATCGGGTTTCAAACCTCTTAGAAACATTCGCGTCATTCGCTCCTCATTATCGACCAAATGGGATGCAAATCAGGATAACTCGGCAAACTTAGCCTCGTCTTTGCGACACGCGGTCATATTGTTTTGTTCCAACTTGATAAACTCCACCTCTTTCATGTGACGAATACTTTCGGGAAAGTACTTGTCGTTGAACAGCTCTTGGAACTTCTCCCAAGACATCTTGAGTGCGTCAGGCTGGGTACGTTTTACAGATTCCCACCAATAATCTGCTTCTTCACGCAACATAAAGGTGGCAAAGGGAACCTTTTGCTCCTCGGAGCATCCCAAGACATCAAATATCTTGGTGATCTGCATTAACCATGTCTCCTCCTTAAGTGGTTCTGGCTTTCCCAAAAACTCCGGTGGTCCCAGCTCCTTGAACTGCTTAGCGATGACCGACCGTGGGTTGCCATTGTTTCCACCTGCATTATGAACACGAGTCTCTCTTGCCTGATGTTGCATGAATTGCATAAAGCCTCTGAACATCCCATCATTCATCATTTCATCAGTGTTATTGTTTACCTGAGGATTATTGTCTTCTTATTGCACATTATCCTGGATATTGATCGTTGGTGACTCAACGGTCTCATGTGCTTCATTGCTTATCCCAACATTTTCTGGATGCCATTTTCAAATCTTGCCAAAACAAGGGTTAATTAACATGTCACATATTATCCATATACTACGTGACCGCCAATTAAATACCAAATAAACTTAGGTAGGTCATACTAAGCGAAGAATTCCCCGTCTCTCCCTCCTAGTTCTTGTCTCACATCTCGGCCGGGGATCATATCCTAAGCTTTGATACCAACTGTGACGCCCCCAAAACAGGTATACATCACCCATCTCGAGTCGCCAGATACAAGGTACTGAAAACAAATACAACTTAATTATACAATAGTCGTGTAAAATACGACAAAATAAAAAGGTATGAGTTTTAATACAAATATTATCATCTAGACAATATCCACACTCAATGGAGTCCTCATTACATTTATTATCACACTATTTCACGAGAATAGTGAGGACTACTAATGCACCATCTAGGACCATCACTCTTTTCCCCGACTAGTCCCGACTACGTTCTCATTTCACGAAGAGAACAAAGAAAAAAGAAAGGATGAGTTCAACTAGCCCGAAGAAGAAATATTATGACTAAGATAATGAAGAATAAATTATCATTAGCCTTCAACAATGTTAAACCGATAGAATATAATAGAACAACAAGTTTAACTACTGATGGATCAAGCAATCAATTAGAAGAGTCAGTAAGGTATAAAATCTACTATCTTCTATGATTTAAAAGTTTTTCATCAACTTTATTCATTGAGACTCAAATTTAATAAATAAAATCGAATCATCCACTGCTCCACGACCAAGGATATTCATGTAATCATCAATGGTCATGACTATACCGAATAATCCACGGTCATAATCATACCAACAACGTCCACCACCAATGAACTACAGCCCAATGAGGACTTTTACCACATCATTACGTCACATTACGGTCATGATTATACCGAATAATCCCTGGTCATAATCATACCAAGTCCATCTATGCATGTAAGCCAAAGATGACTTTCAACATATTATAAACATGAGGATGATGACAATTCAATAAAATAAGTTCACGAATAAATTTTAAATATTTATAAGTTAATTTATCCTGAACTTAATAACGTCCAAATTGTCAACATGATACTGCTTTGTGGAGTAAAATTCAAGAATGCTCAGAAGAATATTTCCATGAAAAGATACTGGATGAAGCGCAAATATCAAGGATATTGCACTAATTTCACGGAGTATAGAAGTTAAAGCTTTAACCAACTGAGTATAATAGAATATATGAAACTGCAATGGATTTTCACCCGCCAAGCGGTAATCCACGTAGACAGATCATTTCCACAATTTAATAAGGAATGAATATGATGGATCATTCACCATGCATGTGGTAATCCACATAGACAGGTTATTCCAACAGAATAATAAAGAATGGAATAACAGAAGGATTCACCATGCGTGTAGTAGCATGCATCTGAGTTATTCCCAATGAAATAATAAATAATGGAACCGTGTCCAAATAAACGCATACATACATGATATTTCGACGAATAATAAATAATGGAACCGGTCGAGCGTAAGCACGATGGGATATTCCGAAACGAATATTAAAGAACGAATATTAGAAGAATTTCACCATGTATAAAGATTTGCATAAAACAGTTTTATTCCAATGAATAATAAGAATGGAATAACAACAGAATTCACCAGGCATGCGATAGACTGCACAAACAGGTTATTCTAACATAATAACAAAGAATGGAATAACAGAAGGATTCACCATTCCTGCGATAGACTGCACCGACAGGTTATTCCCAACAGAATAATAAATAATGGAACCAGGTTTGGCGTAAACGTACAGACATGATATTCTGACAGAATAATAAATAATGGAACCAGGTCCGGCGTAAACGTATAGACAGGATATTCCGACAAAATAATAAATAATGGAACCAAGTCCGGCATAAACGCACAGACAGGATTTTTCGACAGGATAATAAAGAACGGAATATTAGAAGAATTTCACCATGTATGCGGTACTTTGCATAAACAAGTTAATCCAACATAATAATAAAGAATGGAATAACAGAAGAATTTCACCAAGTATAGGGTAGACCGCGTATACAGGTTATTCCAACAGAATAATAAAGAATGGAATAACAGAAGTTCTCTTCATGAATACGAAAGAAATAATACCCCTTACGAGTACAACAAATAATATCCCCTACCTTAGAAAAACTAAATACTGGAGTAGTGAAGTAGCAGAATACTTTTTTTCTTTCTCTCTATAGTTTCTCTCTCTAGAGTTTCAGTGAATTCGTAAGAAATAATGAAGGAATGGACTTCTATTTATAGGAGAATGGACTGAATAGTAACTAATTCATGAACGGTCCAGATTGATTTACTTTTAAACGGACGGTCCATATTGGTTTACTATTAAAACTTTAAACCAGCGGTCCATATTGATTTACTATTATAACTTTCCACCAGCGGTCCATATTGATTTACTATTATATCTTCAACCAACGGTCTAAAAAATTAGCACATCTCCTCATGGAATAATATTGTACCCAAAAATTATTTGGACCAAAAAGAAATATATCTTACGGGTGAATAGTACCCCGTGAATAGTAACTCGTGAATAGTAACTCGTGGATAGTAACTCGTGAATAGTAACTCGTGAATAATAACTCATGAATAGTAACTCATGAATAGTAACTTGTGAATAGTACTCCGGCATGAAAAGTGCCCCAAATACCCGATTGAACAATATAACCTCCAGACATCAATTATTATCGAAACAAATGTCGATTTCTACTAACATAAATAATTCCAACACAATGGAACTATAAAATTCATCTTTAATCAACACAAACTTATTCATCATTCGTATTATAATTCACAATATTTAACAACCAGGTCGTTCCCAGGAAAGAGGGGGCTTTTCGATAAGGATTTCTCCTTATTGGCACGCAATTAGGTGACCAAACCTCTCCTTGACAGAACTTCTAGACATTGTCAATATTGCAAATAATAATATGAATAACTTTACCGTCTCAATTATTGATTTAATAATATATCATATTATGCAGATGATACTGTAACAATAATTGAATCAATAATATGAGAGATATGATGCGTGAATTATTGTAGAAATAATTGAGTATAACCGAGTGACTTCTCACGTAAGCATCAATAATCAATACTGTGTGCTCTTATGCAACCACGCAGCGTATTCTTTGTACTTTACTACTAGGGTAGTTCAACAGTTTTAACGGTAACACCTCCGCCATTATTTTTATAGAAAGATAATTTTGTCGTTTTCTAACTACGACAATACTTCCGTTATGGGGTCCACCAATGATTGTGCCGTCGTACAATATTCCATGTTAACACGAATATTCCCCGACCAATCGAATATTATATAACCACTTGCTTACTTTACAAAATTTATAAATACTATCCACAACTATAACATTATATCAAATCCACACCATAATATTAAAAAATTTATTTCGAGAAAATTAAATATTTATTCATAAAATCTAGGGTCTTACAATATTCGTTTGGTCAGGGAATAATCTTTCTATCGGGGAATATCCGTACGACGACACAATAATTGGTGGACCCCACAATGGAAGTATTGTCGTAGTAAGAAAACGACATAATTATCTTTTTATAAAAATAGCGGCGAAAGTGTTACCGTTAAAAACATGCTGAACTACCTCCTAGTAAAAGTGCAGCCAGTGATGCCCCAAAATTAGGTATACATCACCCATTCTGAGTCGCCAGATACATGGTATAAAATTCAAATACAACTTCATTTATATAATCGTTGAATCGTCAGATAGAATACGACCACAGTTAACTGTGAGTTTTAATACAAATGTATGTAACTCTCATGGTGCCTCGACAACAACCTTACAATGGTACTTTACATAAAAGTATAGTCAAAAACTATTTTAGAAATTAAAATCTTTGGGAAGTGCTCAAGGAAACATTCGTACATGGGAGGCTATGTGTCTAGGTTATAATAGATATCATATGGCCACAGAATTATCCTTGGTTGACCCAATAGACCCCAAAGAAAAATGAGAAGATTACTATCATCTTCTTTCCAATGACGAGTCTTCTTTTGACATATAACTATCTCCACTGTTTCCAAGTGAATATTATATTTTAAATCAACTCCAAGATCATACAAGTAGTGCCCGTAGATATACTCAGCAAGTGGATGCGCACAACCCTGTCTTATGATAACACGAGGTTGTATGTCATTAGACATCTTGTATGATAGTGGCAAAACACCCTTCCAAAGTTGGGTTCACCTCACCCTATTTGATTCACCAAATATAACTACTAAATGTTGTATAGAATACAACACACTTTTCTATACTTGTTTAGGAGAACCTTAATAGCTAGAGACCAACATTCTATTCCCCATTATCCCCGCTCGACCCTGAACACTCTTACTAAACACTCTTTATTACACGAAAAGAATTGTGAAGCGAAGAAAGGGTGAGCACAACTAGCCCAGTAAAGAATATCACGACTAAAGATAATTAAATTATCAATAGATTTCATCAATAATAAATCAGAGATTTGGAACATATAGTAGATGATAAAACTTTTCAACCATAGTTACAGCGGAACGAGCAATCCATTAGAAGAGTCAAATAGACCATAAGGTGTATTATCTTCTCTATGTTAAAAGTCCACCAATAATGTTTTATCCACGTAAAATAAATCAACAGTTCCTGTCCACAATCATATGAATAACTCATAATCATATTTGTGGTACTATTTTCCTCTTCGCAACTAGGACGAAGATAATTCTCATCACCTATCTTCACCTGAAACATCAAAAATTATGGTTATACCAAATCAGAATTCATGCTCATAATCATACTAATAAATACATCTTTGCACTACGACCAAAGATATTCATTAACAATTCATCTTTGTACTACATGCCAAAGACATACAACTGTATTTTAGAAGAGTCAAGTAGAGCATGATATCTACTATCTTCTATGAATTAAAAGTGTATAATAAATATTTTATCGCAGAGACTCAGCTTAATAAATAATCCACATCATCAAATCACCCCTACACTACGGCCAAGGATATTCATTAATATCACATCCATGAATTTATATTTCATCGCTGAGACTCAGCTCAATAATTAATCCACATTGTCGAATCATCCCTGCACTACAGGCCAATGATATTCTTTAGTATCACGACCACGAATTATCCATGCACTCACGCAAGCTAAAGATAATCGTGTTTTTCATCAACCAGTTATGATCATGCCATAAAACAATTCATCTTTGCACCCTTGGCCGAAGAGAATCCATAGCTATAATCATACCAAAAACTGTCCATCAATGCACTATGGGCCAATGAGGACTTTTTCATTAGTATCACAACCACAAATTATCCATGCACTACGGGCCAAAGATAATCGTGTTTTTATCAACGGTCCTAATCATGCTATAAAATAATTCATCTTTGCACCCTTGGCTGAAGAGAATCCACAGCCATAATCATACCAAAAATTGTCCATCAATGCACTACGGGCCAATGAGGACTTTTTCCACATCATTTGTAACATTACGGTCATGATTATTCCGAATAATCCCTGGTCATAATCATACCAAGTCCATCTATGCACAACAGGCCACAGATGACTTTTAACATAATATAAATATGAGGATGGTGACAATATTATAAGCATTAATCAAACTAAATCAAGGATAAATATTAAAGACTTTAAATTTATCCGGACATTATCAATTACTTAATAAAATCATAATCTAATCATTAATAATACTATAACAATATTTTAATCACTTCTTAAACTTATAAATAATTACATTTAATTGTTTACACTTTTCCAAATAATGCATTTAATCATTCAAAATGTCATACTCATAAGATTTCATAATCAATGATCAAATCCTCATCAAAATCTGCATATACCTATATATAGGATTCTCAAGCCATAAAATCCTATTTTTCAATTTTATTACTTCACATAACATATTTAATTCATTTACTTATAACTAGTTCATTTTTATGAAAAATACCAAATCAGGTCCAAAAATATTTCTTTTAAGGGATTTAGCGAATATAGTCCCATCTTGAACATATATTTTTCTCGAATTTTAAAAATTCATTTACTATTTTTATATGGCTAAAAGCTATAGAATATTTAGACATTTATCATAAATTGTACTTTTGTCCAAAATTTCCGAAATTTACAAGGTATACTCCTATTATATACATGTACTACCAATAAAAATTTCACCAATTTTGGAGTTAACCACAAGGAGTTATAAGGGTTTACTTTTAAAATAGTCTTTTCCCATAAAATTCATAACTCTTAATCTATACATCCAAAAATTGCCATTTTTGGACATAATCTAGAAAACTCATTAAATTATCATTTCAAATTTTTCCAGAAGTTTTGAGGGTTAGAAAAATTACGAATCTTCCCCTGGCAGAAACCCCTTTTTAATGAAAATACTATTCGTATGAATACGAAGGATCATTCACCATGCATGTGGTAATCCACATGAGCGTGTTATTCCAATGAATAATAAAGAATGGAATAATGTAGGATTCACCATGCTGCGATAGATCGCACCCAACGTGTTATTCCCAATGAGAATAATAAATAATGGAACTGTGTTCTACAGAACGCACGAGGCATGTGGATATTCGACGAGAATAATAAATAATGGAACCCGGTCCCATAAACGTATTGACAGGATATTAAAACAAAATAATAAATAATGGAACCAAGTCCCAAGATAACGCACAAAACAGGATTTTCCGACGGGATAATAAAGAACGGAATATTAGAAGAATTTCACCATGATGCTGCGGTTTCATGCATAAACAAGTTAATCCAACATAATAATAAAGAATGGAATAACAGAAGAATTTCACCAAGTATAGGGTAGTCCGCGTATACAGGTTATTCCAACAGAATAATAAATAATAATGATAATATCCTTTACGAGTACGACAATTATATCCCCTACCTTAAAAAGAAAAGTATTCCGACTGGTAGGGCGGGAATATACTTGAAGAAAACTTGCACTACGCTCAAAGCTTTCTTAAACTCTAAAGAAATATGCTCAAGATTATAGAAGAAGAACTCTCTCTATAGTTTCTCTCTCTAGAGTTTTAGTGAATTCGTAATAAATAATGAAGGAATGAGCTTCCATTTATAGAAAAATGGACTGCATAGTAACTAATTCATGAACCGGTTCAGATTGATTTACTTTTAATCGACGATTATATTTAAAGCAAAATCTTTTAAATAAAATATAATATATTCTATTTATAATCTAATAAAATGAATAACTTTATAAAAGATTTTACTATGCAAATACTATGCAGGCACTATACAAACACTATACATAATAAAATATAATATATTATATTTATAGAATAACTTTATAAAAGATTTTACTATGCAAACACTATGCAGCCACTATGCATAATAAAATATAATATATTCTATTTATAGAATAACTTTATAAAAGTATTCTCGCATTTTATATAAAAAGTTTTTTTTGTTTTATTACATTAATAATACCATTAAAACAAAACCGAGTGACTTATCACGTAAAGCATCAATAATCAATACCGTGTGCTATTATGCAACCACGCCATTCATCGTACTTTTACTACCTTGAGTAGTTCAACAAAGATAATTCAGTAAAACTTCCTACGTTATTTTCATAAAATATTTTTGTCGTTTTCTCAATCCGACAATAATTCTGTTGTGGGGTCCACCAATGATTGTACCATCGTACGGATATTCCCCAACAAAAAGAATATTTCCCGACTAATCGAATATTCCCCGACACAACAAATATTATATAACAACTTGCGTACTTTGCAAAAAAAAATTCACATATTACCCTTAATTTTAAACTTTTATCAATTTAACTATTTACCAAAATAGAAAAATTGAATACTTTTATTTCATAAAATTCGGGGTCTCACAACAGTAATACGTGTGGTTGCATAGTAGCACATGGTATTGATTATTGATGCTTATGTAAGAAGTCACTCAGTTATACTCAATTATTGCTACAGTAATTGCTGCATCATATCTCTCATATTATTGATTCAATTATTATCACAATATCATATGTATAATATGTTATATTATTAAATTAATAATTGAGACGACAAAGTTATTCATATTATTATTTGTAATATTGACAATGTCTAGAAGTTCTGTCAAGGAGAGGTTAGATAATCTAATTGCGTGCCAATAAAGAGAAATCCTTATCGAAAAGCCCCCTCTTTCTTGGGAACGACCTGGTTGTTAAATATTGTGAATTATAATATTAATGATGAATAAGTTCATGTTGATTAAAGATGAAATTGATAGTTCCATTATGTTGGAATTATTAGTGTTAGTGGAAATCGACATTTATTTCGATGATAATTGATGTCTGGAAGTTATATTGATCAATCGGGTAATTCACCGGATAAATGAGCAATTAATTGCTATTAATTCACATGCTTATAACTATGTGTTCACATGTGTGTACTATTGATTCACATGATTTACTATTAGGGGAGGTGGTGCAAGTTTGATAATACTTGCAGGACTAAATTAAAAATGAAGAAAAAGAGGAAGGAATTATACTGTAATATTTCGAGCCCCAAAATGTGCAATTATTGAAACAATATTTTCCTATAAATAGAAGTTTATTCCTTCATTATTTCTCACCAATTCACTAAAGCTATAGAGCAATTATTATAGAGAGAAAGAAGAAGAGAAGTCTGCTACCTCACTAATCCAGTATCCAGTTTTCTTCTAAGGTAAGGGGTATTATTTCTTTCATATTCATGAAGAGAGTTATTTCTTTCAATATTCGTAAGGGTTGTTATTCCATTCTTTATTATTCATTGGAATAACTTTATCTGTAAGGCTATCGCATGCTCAGTGAATTCTTCATTATTCCATTCTTTATTATTACGCGCTGGAATAACTTGTTCGCGCGATCTATCGCATGCACGTGAATTCTTCTCATTATTCCATTCTTTATTATTCTCATTGGAATAACTTTGCCTATGTGGATTACCGCATGCATGGTGAATGATCCTTTGTATTCATTCCTTATTAAATTGTGGAAATGATCTGTCTACGTGGATTACCGCTTGGCGGGTGAAAATCCATTGCAGTTTCATATATTCTATTATACTCAGTTGGTTAAAGCTTTAACTTCTATACTCCGTGAAATTAGTGCAATATCCTTGATATTTAAGCTTCATCTAAATATCTTTTCATGGAAATATTCTTCTGAGCATTCTTGAATTTTACTCCACAAAGCGAAGATTGTTGACAATTTGGGCGTTATTGATTTATGGATAAATTAAATTATAAATTTTTAAAATTTATCTTTGAACTTGTTTTATTGAATTATTATGTCATTATCATCATCCTCATGCTTATATTGTGATGAAAGTCATCTTTGGCTTACGTGCATAGATGGACTTGGTATGATTATGACCAGAGATTATTCGGTATAATCATGACCGTAATGTGATGAATGATGTGGTGAAAGTCCTCATTGGCCTGTAGTTCATTGATGGACAATTGTTGGTATGATTATGACCAAGGATTATTTGGTATAATCATGACCATTGATGATTACATGAATATCCTTGGCCATGGTGCAGGGATGATTTAATTTTATTTATTAAGGTGAGTCTCAGCGATAAAGTTGATGAAAAACTTTTTAAATCATAGAAGATAGTAGATTTTATAGTCTACTTGACTCTTCTAATGGATTGTTTATTCCGCTGCAGTTGTTGATCTAAAACTTGTTGTCTATTATATTCTATCAGTTGTTATACTGTTGAAGGCTAAGGATAATTTATTCTGCATTATCTTAGTCATAATATTTCTTACTGGGTTAGTTGAGCTCACCATTTTCTTTCATTGTTCTCTTCAGGAAATGAGAATATAGCTGGGATGAGTCGGGAAATGGAGTGATGGTCCAGGATAAGTGGCTTTAGTAGTCCTCACTATTCTGTGAAATAATGTGATAATAATTATAATGAGGACTCCATTGAGAGTGTATATTATCTAGAAGGAAATATTCTTGTTTAAACTCTCAACTATGTTTTGTCGTATTGTACACGACAGTTGTATAATTAAGTTTGTATTTGATTTATGTACCATGTATTTGGCGACTCAAGATGGGTGATGTATACTTGTTTTGGGGACGTCACATCTATTGTATTCTATCAGTTGTTATACTGTTGAAGGCTAAGGATAATTTATTCTGCATTATCTTAGTCATAATATTTCTTACCGGGCAAGTTGAGCTCACCCTTTTCTTTCACTGTTCTCTTAAGGAAATGAGAATATAGCTGGGACGAGTCGGGGAATGGAGTGATAGTCCGAGAAGGTGGCTATAGTAGTCCTCACTATGTTTATAAAATAGTGTGATAATAATTGTAATGAGGACTCCATTGAGTGTGGATATTGTCTAGAAGGCAATATTCGTGTTTAAACTCTCAGCTATGTTTTGTTGTATATTACCCGACAGTTGTATAATTAAGTTTGTATTTGATTTATGTACCACGTATCTGGCGACCCAAGATGGGTGATGTATACCTGTTTTGGGGGCGTCACAACTATGATATGTGGTCTCAAATATTAGAGATGCAAAGTGTTGAGAAGAAGAAACTCTCCTTCATTCGTGGCACATCGCCGTCACCTAAAGAGAAAGATGAAGGCTATGAAAAGTGGTATTCAAAGGTCAAAAGATGGTTGCTAATGTCTATGTCCCTGGAGATTATGAAGCGATACATTCGCTTACCTACCGCACGAGATATTTGGAAAGGTTTGTCTAAAGCCTTTTATGATGGAGCGGATGAATTACATGTTTTTACCTTGAACCAGAGGGCTTTCTCTGCCAAACAAAATGGTAGACCACTCTCTATATATTATGGAGAACTGACTGAAATCTTCAGTGAGTTGGATTATCGTGATAAGGTGGTCATGGTGGATGAGACAGATATTGCATCCTATCAGAAATTGCTTTAGCGACAAAGGGTGCATATCTTTCTCGTTGGATTAAAGGGTGATTTCGAGCAAGTGCGCGGCGAAATCTTGATGAAGGATCCTATCCCTAAATTAGAAGAGTGTTATGCCCTAGTTCGCCGCGAAGATGTTCGACGCGGGGTGATGAACGGACAACTGGAAAATTCTGAAGCTTCAGCCATGGTGACTCGGAACTGGTTTAATCAAAACTGGTCTCCTCAACACCAGCAAGACAAAAAGAAGAACATCCATCCTAAGAATGCTAATGGTGGCGACAAATCATCATACAAATGCACCCATTATGATCAAATGGGTCATACAAAAAGTCGATGCTATGAATTTGTGGGATATCCAGAATGGTGGGATCATAGCCGTGATTCCCGGAAGAAGAATTCCAAGAATACCTCTACTGCTGCAATTGTTGAAACAAAGACAGAGGATGCTAGCGGTGAAAAGTTCTTGGCATTGGCAGCAACAACGGGTAATGGTGGTAAGGTTTTAAATATTTCTACACTTGTTTCTAATAGTGCATAGATAATTGATTTCGGTGCTACGGATCATATGACATTTGATTCTAGACAAGTTTCACCTATTAAACCTTCCTCACAAAGTTCTGTTTCCACTGCCAATGGTATCTCAATTCCGATTATTGGGGAAGGATCCTTGTCCCTCACTAACACCTTAAATTTAGATTCTGTTTTGGTTGTTCCCTCTTTGAATTATAATCTTTTGTCAGTTTCTCAAATAACCAATGCCTTATTTTGTGTTGTCATTTTTTGGCCTGAATTTTGTGTATTTAAGGACATCCCAGACAAAGGCGTATTTATTGGTTGTGGTGTTAAAGCGAGGAAGTCAGATTACTTAGACATGGTATCCAAAAGTTCAGATAAGTTGCGTCAAGCTTTAAAGATTTGGGGTTCGGAGGAGGAAAAAAAGAAATCTGAGATATGGTAATGGCATCGACGTCTGGGGCATGCTTCTTTTGGTTACATAAAGAAATTATTTCCTAGTTTATTTTCAAACTTTGATGTTTCTAGTTTCAAATGTGATGTTTGTGAACTTTCAAAAAGCCATCGTGCTTTGTTTCCATTAATTTTGAATAAAAATCTAGTTCCTTTTATGATTAAACCACTACTAGAAAATCAGCCTATAGCGATGGTCGCCGACTGTCGTTATAGGCCAAAAGACCGTCGCTAAAAGTTTTAGCGACGGTCGTCGACCGTCGCCATAGAACCCGTCGGTAAAGCATAGCGACGGTCTTTTGGCCTATAGCGACGGTCACCGACCCCCTAACTATAAGTCATGGCAAAATCGTGTATTTGCTCTTTACTAACGATCATTTGAGAGTTATTAAATGACGTCATGGCACGATCATGTAGATATAGATGTCTATAGCGACGCTCGTTGACCGTCGCTATAGGGATGTGTTTTATAGAACACTATAGCTACGGTCGATGACCGTCGCTATAACTTTTTGTATTTAAAAAAAAAATTAATAATGCACATTTATTCAACAAACACAAATACAATATAAAATAAAATATAAAAAATATTATATACATCATTTAAAATCATTCACATTACAACATTACAAGCATCACAAACAAGTACATTGAAGGTATTTTATTTTTTTTTCCAACTCCTTTACAAAAACAGAATAAGAAACAACAATTTTGATGAAGATTTTTTTTTAAAACTCACATCAGGCTCTTTAGGAACAGATGCTTTGATGAAACGAACAAGGAACACATAAGGAGTAGGCACCGTCAAATTCCTTTCCAGTCCACTAAGTATCCTTTTCTCCATTACCAACACTTCTTTGGGTGGGTATAAGCTTTATGCGAGATGCATACGAAATCATTCACCTCCCGGTGCCCAAATTCTCTTCATATTTGGAGCCAAAAGCATGACACTAATGCCCACCAATTGTAATTCCTTTCTTGGCACTTTGTTTTTTTAGTTGCGAGGTAGCGATCAACTATGTTGATTTGTGAGGTAAAGGGTCTCGCATCACCAAATTTGTTGTGAACTTGATTAACCAAATCCACTAGTATAGCTCTCATTCTCTCATTTATCTCAGTCATGAGTCCATATAGTCAAAAATTCGGCTCTCATTCTACAAACAAAGTTTATTTGTAAAATTTAAATCAACCCATTAGATTTAAATGATTTTTATTGCAAATATTTGTATATGTATATATCAAAATGATGTACCTCAACAAGCTTATAAAACTTGTACATATCCTCAACATATTCAACTGCCAATTCATTATTGATATCTGCAGAATCAATGTTAACAATTTGCTCCTTTGGTTTCTTAGTCAATCCACAAGCAGTCTGCATGATTGAAATTAGAAACCTACAAGAAAAAAACCTGGCATAATAATTTAAGAGTTTTTAAGGACATAAAAATAATATGCACCTTGCTTGAAGCGGTAAGAGTTGAAGTGAAAGTCCGCCTTTCTTCTTTGATGACCCTTCATTGGCCTTTTTCTGTTCAAATGTTTCTCCAACTTATTGACCTCTTCGGTTTACGGACTAATCTCAATAACATTTTCCGCTTTGGCTTTGTGGTGACTTTCTTATGGTGAATCGCCTTAGGTACCACGACTTCTTTTCCTCACTTTCCTGATTAATTGTTTATAAATGCTTGAAATTTACCTTTTATAGTTGCAAGACCGGTTGTCAACCTGTCTTCCTCTCGCCATTTATCCATTACGTAAAAGAAGCCATTTATCCATTGATGTGTCTTCCTCCTGTGATCACCACAACATACCGACTAAGAGCACAAAAATGGTGGAGAAGCTGCTTAATGTAGAATTTTAATAAAAACTCAAACAATTATAGATTAAGTAGCAACGTAAAAGAATATAAGAATAAAGACCATAATTGACAAAGTGATCGGATTATTAGAAGAATAATCATATAAGATATTGTAAAACTTTAAGTGCGAGGGGACCTTGAAATCACTCACACGAATATTGTAGAAATAATCATCCGTCAAACTATATATAGGAGTGGAAAACCAAGCACAAGGAAGTGCCATCAATCAAGTCATAATTTCAAACTGCAACCAAAAGAAGAAAGTTACAATGTCGTGTAGAAACAAACAAGCGAGATTAGACATACCTTTTCCAGTTTATTACGAATCAATTCCTCATTTTCTCCACAAAGATAAATTGAGCAAGCTCATGATTCAATTTCCTCCTCACCGCACAAAGCAAGTTCATTGCTACCCTCGATAATGTTTGCTAGGGATGAACTATATCTTAGTACTCCAAGTCATTGAAGCACTTCTTTGAAACAATATAGTCCGCAAACATAGTAATAACACCTATATCATGGAATTCTCCATAACTTTCACCCTTAAAGGCACCCCATAAATCAACAACAAATATCTGAGCTCGTTTATACAAGAAACCTTGGTGACCTTTGTACACTGTGTGATCACGGAAGCCTGCAAAATTTAAGGTAACAAAGAGTTTATATTATGCATCCTCTTCCACAATTGTAGCTAAATTATTCAAACACATCTATTTATGGCGAGAAAGAATTGGGAAAATAAAACAGAGCAGGGAAAGAAAATTAATAGTAAAGGAAGGAAAAATCCCCTTAATTAACACATATTTAACTATGTATATTATTACAAACTCTAATATCAAGTATACTGCAAAATGTTAATATTATTACAAAATGTTAATATGAGCTGCTCTGCATCTGGTTTTGTTGCTAATATGAGCTACAAAATTGCAAGGTGTTAATACAATTCACATGCTGAAAGAGAAGGAAAAGGTGAAATGAGAAAATCGGAAGAAAAGACTATTGGAACAAATTACCAACAAAAAGAACAAAGAAAGTGAAGATCACAAGAATTAAAGGAAAATAAGTCTTTACCAATGAGTTCATTCAGCCGTATTTGAGTACATCCAATGAGTTCAGCTGCCTGAACCCCTTCATCATCAAAAATCTTTACCACCAAGTGTTGTGTGGATGCATCTTCAACTATGAACTCAAAATGTTCATTCTAGACTGGATTCAGCTGGTTGTTCTGAAGAAGACAATGCAGATTTTTTTTGTTGGACCAACTAAAAAGAAGACTGTAATCGAGAAGGAGGAGAAATAACTTACAATTGTTTTGCTTGTTTTCGTTCTAGCACGTATTGGGCGTACGTATAGAACAGCAAAAGGATTAGATTTGCCAATGATATCTTTATTTGTCAATTCCTTTGCTTGCACAAGTTTCACCTCCAATCTTCCCACAGGCTTCAGTTCGAGGTCACTAAACAACAAAAACATCAACATTCAGTAAGAAAACAAATAATACTTGAACAATATTGTCAATGTTTTCAGAAAAATGCTTATCTAGATCTTTGCATGACAAAGGCCACCAAAGATCAATTGAGAGATCATGAATTCTTACTCTAGGCAGATTGTTCAACTCAGCTAAGAAAATTTTCCAATAAACATACTAATTCATTAACGGGAATACAAATGACCGAAAAAGGACTTAGGTCAAATAACATGAAAAGAAATTGTGTAGAAAGATAAAAGTAATGATTAAAGAGAAGAATGAAATGTACTAAAAGTTCTCTGCCAATGAGTGGGGCTCTATTAGGAAAAATAATTTGTTTGTTTCAGTTCTCTTAACCCCATATTCGACAGTCATACTAACAGCCCAGAACATTGCAAATTGGGAAATTATTACCCTTAGTTAAATAAATTCCTCTAATAACCAATACTCCCCTTTCATCTCGACTAGTACAACAAGAACAATCAAATTTTTAGTGTGAGAAATTCTAGAGAGAGAGAAAAACCAACTAACCTCACACCACCGACTTATGGCAATGGCGGTTAGTAGTGTTTTGTGATACTTGGAATTTGTCAATGGAATTGATTGGTGGTAGGAGATCCATTACACTCTCTTTGAGTCAAATTCTCGACGACCATCACCACCTCCTCCGCCTAAGCTATCCATTGGGGCCTCCTCCGACTTCAAGCGAGAAAAAACAAGGCCAAGAACGATGGGGTTTTTGATTGGGACTCGATAGATCATCGAATGATTCAAAGAAGAACTTAATCGAATGGGGGCGGCGATCTGCTTTCCTACCTCGATCGGGTTGCAGAGGCGATCCAAAGGGAGTAGTTTACATGAGAGTTAAATTTTGCACTAAAACCCTAACTATTGCGTTAAATGCATGCGAGAGAAAAGAGTGAAGATCTTGAAATGATTTGGGGGACGATAGGAGGGTTTAATCTAAAAAACCTCTATAGCGACGGTTGCCTGCGTCGATCGTCGCTATAGACACTATATGACGGTTCCCGTGCGTCGAAATCCGCCGCTATAGCTCGTCGCTATATGTCGAATTTCTAGTAGTGAACATTCTGATGTTTGGGGACCATCTAAATTTGCTACTTTTGATAGATCGCGTTGGTTTGTTACTTTTATTGATGATTGTACCTGGATGAGGTTAAGTGCTTTCTAAGTCACTGTACTATATGTCAACTTACAACTGGGTCATTGAACTTTTTTTTCTTACAGTCAACTCACTAAACTCGATTTTTCTAACAAAAAGTTAAAAAAACCGTTAAACTCATTTGACTGTTAACGGAAAACGGCTGAGTTGTCAAAAAAAGCCTATGTGGCAGTTAGTATGCAACGTGGCAGTGATTTTGTGGATTTCTAGAAAAAAATAGGAAAAAAATATTTTAAAGTATAAAATAAATTTAAAAAATTAGCCAAAAAAAGAAAATAAAAAAAGAAAATAAAAAAACACAATTTTTTTAAGAAAATGAAAACATATTTTTTTTTTAATAAAAAATGAAGTTTATTTTTCTTTAAAAAGCGCGCTTTTAAGAAGAAAAACTGCATTTTTTATTTTTTAAAAAAGCTATTTTTTATTTTTTAAGAAAAATCAACTGCGTTTTTTAAAAAAAACAAAATAATTGATTTATTTTCTAAAAAAAAAGCGCTTTTTTTAAAGAAAAATTAAAGCATTTAAAAAAAAAAATAATTGCTTTATTTTTCTTTAAAAAATTGTTTTTTAGCAAAAATAAAAGCATTTTTTTTAAAAAATAAAATAATTTCTTTATTTTTCATAAAAAATTGTTTTTTTAATAAAAAATTTAGTTTTTTTTTTAAAAAATGCAATTTTTTATTAAGAAAATGAAAATGCATTTTTTAATTAAAAACATGCTTTTTTTAATAAAAATTTTAACAAAAGGCGCTTTACGTTTCTTAAAAAAAAAAAATCAACTTTTATTAAAAAATAAAAAGCGCGCTTTTTTTCTTAAAAATGAAGTTTTTTTAAAAAATAAAATAAAAAAGCATTTATTTTTTTTTTGAAAACAATGTTTTTAAAAAAATAAAGCTATTATTTTGTTTTTTTTAAAGAATGCTTTATTTTGTTAAAAAAATAGTTTTTTAAAAGAAAATTAAAGCAATTATTTTTGCTTTTAAAAAAATTTTTTTAGTTTTGTTTTTAAAAAAAGTAGTTTTTTAAAGAAAAATGCAATTAATTTTTTTTTTAAAAGCGTTTTATTTTTCTTAAATAAATAAAAGGATGTTTTATTAAAAATATAAAAACACAGTTTTTTTTTTTTTCTTAAAATCGCTTTTTATTTTTTAAGAAAAATAAACTGCGTTTTTTTAATTTTTATTAAAAAAAACTGCGTTTTCATTTTCTTAAAAAAACTGCGTTTTTTTATTTTCTTTTTTTGGCTAATTTTTTAAATTTATATTATACTTTAAAATATTTTTTTTCCATTTTTTATAAATTTGTTCTTACAAATCCACATCATCACTGCCACGTCGCATACTAACTGTCAGATAGGCTTTTTTTGACAACTCAAATTAAGTTCCGTTAACAAATAAACGAGTCTAATCTAACGCTTTTTAACTTTTTGTTATAAAAATCGAGTTTAGTGAGTTGACTGTAAGAAAAAAAAGTTCAGTGACCCTGTTGTAAGTTGACATATAGTATAGTGACTTAGAAAGCATTTAACCCTACCAGGATGACTTGGGTATGTTTGATGAAGTCCAAAAGTGAAGTAAACTTGTTATTTCAAAAATTTCATAAAATGGTTTGTAGTAAGTACAATGCACATGTTAAGGTTCTTCGCAGTGACAATGGAGGTGAATATTTGAGTTTTGAATTGAAGCGGTACTTGGAAGCCCATGGAACCATTCATCAAACTACTTGTTTCGATACACCCCAACAGAATGGGGTGGCGGAGCGAAAAAATCGTCACTTGTTGGAGGTTGTCCGTGCTTCATTAATAGATGCACATATGCCTTTATCCTATTGGGGACACGCACTTACCTTTGCAACATATTTAATCAACCGAGTACCTTCCAGCACTATTAATTTTTGGACACCATCTCAGGCTCTTAGTGAAGCAATTGTGACTCCAGTCATTCCAAACTTACCTCCTCGTGTTTTTGGTTGTGTAGCATTTGTACATCTTCATCAGCGTCAGCGCGATAAGTTGACACCTCGAGCATTACGATGTGTTTTTTAGGGTATGCTGCTTATCAAAAGGGGTACCAATGCTATCATCCTCCAAGCAAACGAATGTTTGTTACAATGGATGTAGTTTTTCATGAAGACTCGATGTATTTTTCCTCTGAGCCTGAACTTCAAGGGGAGTACCTGGAAGAAGTTCAAGCTCTAGACTATGATTTTCTGATCTCTATAGAAACGGAAAGCCCTGAACTTGGTAACAATATGAATGGGAATGAAACAGAACGCCCTGAACTTGGTAATGAGAATACTGGTGAATTAGAACTTGGTAATGAGAATGTTGGTGAATTGGATTTGAGTGGTATAAATTTGGACCATAGTGGTGATGAAGACCCAGAAAATGAAGTTATGGAGCAACCTCCATCTGAATCTCTCGCACCACAGGAAACTGATACACCAAACTAATCGCCTACTGAGGATGGTCCTGTTGTAGTGTCTGAGCCACCAAGAAAACAACTACCACCGCGTCAAACCAGAGGTATCCCCACACCCACATATGAACCTGAACTTTCTAGTAAAGTTAAATATCCCATGAGTTATTATGTGTCTAACCATTGCTTGTCTGAATCAAATAAGTACTTTGTAAATCAATTATCTACTGTATCTATTCCTAACAGTGTGGAGGAAGCCTTAGCTGACCCAAGGTGGAAAGCTGCTATGAATGAGGAGATGAAATCCTTGCAGAAGAATGAAACTTGGGAACTTGTTGATCGTCCTTCAGGGAAGAAACCAGTTGGATGTCGGTGGGTTTATACTGTGAAACACAAAGCAGATGGTACAATTGAACGTTTTAAAGCAAGACTGGTGGCAAAAGGGTACACCCAAACCTATGGAATTTGTTAGGAGAATGCATATTATGATTTGATGTTTTAATGTATATGCTCATGATTATTTATAAAGTCCTTCAAGTAATATATATATGTACGAAGACTTAGCGATAGATCAAATTTGTTAGGTTGATCTAAGCTCTTAACATGTATCATTCTGGAACAGAATGTATAGATAGAAAGATCAAAGATGTTAGGTTGATCTTGAGATGTAATAGATAGGCTTCGAGGAAATCGTAGTGTATCATCTGATCAACATTCACGAAGTCAGTCAAGCGAAACGTAGAGCTTCAAAGATCGTAGTGTGCACGCCTTGAAGGACTCTTCGAAATCGTAGAGTGGTCCCAACGTTTGCTTAGAGCCATCTCAACGATCGTAGTGTCTTTGAAGGAAACATAGATTTTACAAGTCAACGATCGTAGTGTGCTCTTGGAAACGTGGAAGTAACAACACGAGCAAGTGAAGATCGTAGTGTGCAGGTTTAAGAGAAATCGTAGTGCTCTCGGTGATAGCATCGGATTGAGCACCAAGGCGACAAGTCACTGATCATACTGATCATGAATCGTAGAGAGCATCCGTATCTTTATGTCGAGAAAGCGTCGAGCCTCATGTTATGTGTAAAGACAGATTCCAATATATGAGGAATGGATTCTAGACGTTGCAATACTCATCAGTCCCAAAGTAATATGAAATATCCTTAGTATGCAACAAAGAAGCGTATTGAAGAAGCTAAGGAAGAACCATAGGTAAAGGGGCAAAACACCTTTTCAGGTGTTAGGTGAGAAAGCAGTCTGCTGTGTCAGTGGGCCAAAATGCAGTTTCAGAAGATGTGCAAAAATGTCTCCATCAAAGATCAGAAAAGTCAAATGCATTTAATGTCTCAACGGATGGATCCAACGGATAGTTTTCAAGATCACATATATGCAGATCAGACAGATGAGAGAGAACTAAGCAAGCATTGAATAAACAACGTGAACATCTCTCTCAAGCTCAACTCTACGATCTGAGATATTACAAAGCTTGCTCAGCTACTCAGTTCTTTAGAAAAAGTGCTTACACAGCAACTGAGTAGCAACCATCAAGAACTCAACATTATCAACCAACTGAAGAAGAGTACCAAGTCTGCTGGACTTGAAGAGTTCATAGTGAACTGTAAGAAAGCCAAGTCTGCTGGACTTGAAGAGTTCAAGAGTGAACTAAGAAGTTCCTAGACTGCTGGTCTAGAAGGAATCTGTGTGATTCAGAAGTTGTAAAAGACATCCTTAGTGGATTACCTACTTGTCGAAGTAGAAGAGTGGACTAGGAGCTTTAAGTGCTCTGAACCACTTAAAACGACTGTGTCTTTTACATTCATACCATAACTGTTATATCTGTTATAACTGCCATAACTTCCTCACTCTCATAACTCCATTGCTTGGTAAATAAGATTAAAACAAACATTTATTTCGCTAAGTTTTAATCATTTTCAAAGAACAAGTTTAAAACGAAAAGAATTTTAAATATCTATTCAACCCCCTTCTAGATAACTATTGTGCCAACTAGGAACTAACAATTGGTATCAGAGCAGGTTCTATTTTACAGCTTACAAGCTTTAGTAGATCCAATGGCACTCATACCAAGCGAATCCAGGACCGGGGGAGGCAGCAAGCCACCAATGTGCAACAAGGATAAATTTGTTAATTGGAAAGTCAGGATGTAAGCGTACATGGACTCAATAGATGAAGATCTATTTGAGACTGTTCAAAATGGGCCCTATATTCCAACAAAGCTTTCACCAACCACTGACGATCCAAACCAAATACAAATCAAGGTTAAAGAAGAATGGATGAACAACGAGAAGAGAGTCATCGAACTTGAAAAAAAGGCCAAGAACATCTTGTTCCAATCCTTAGAAGGCGATCTGTTTGAAAATGTTGTGAACAACAAAAACATCTAAGGAAGTTTGGGAAGCATCTTCGATCATGCACGAAGGAATGAAGAAGTTAGAGAAACAAACAATCTCTTCGACACAACGGTATGAAATGTTTGCTCATGTCCAGGAGAAAAAACGTAAGCGCCACCTATGAAAGATTCAACGTTACGCTTCGACTCTCTACGAGCATATGGAAAGGTCTATCTAACAAAGATCGACCATAAAGTTTATGAGAGCCCTACCAAGCAGGTGGGATGCGAAGACCACTGCAATAAGAGAGTCAAAGAATCTTAATGAGATGATAGTTCAACAGCTATATGGCAATCTCCTGACATACGAACTAGAGCTAACCTAAAGTGTTGAAACCTTATCAGAAGGAAGAAGGAAGGATAAGGGTGTTGCTTTCAAGGCAAATGAAGGTGCATCAAAGGTCAACACTGAGATTGACTTTGATTATGATGAAGACGATGATGAAGACCTTGCTATGCTGGTAAAAAGACTAAGAAGATTCATGCGTCAAGGCAAAACCCAGACAAGCGAAGAAGGTCGAAGAACTCTGACGACGAGGAGCAAATAAATGATCTATGCTACAACTGCAAAGAAGCTTCAGCCACTTCATTGCCAATCGCTATAAAAACCTCTAAGAAAGAACTAAAGAAGAAACAACATGCAAAGAAGGAATTGAAAGGAAACAAAAGGCCTCGGAAGAGAGACAAAGGCACAGTAGGCGGAGGATCATGGAGTGATTCGGATAATGACTCAAATCTTGACTCAGGAGATGAAGAAGAACCACAAATGGCCAATCTGTGCTAATGGCCAAACATCTGAAAGGACAAACAAAACCTCAACATGCATGATGTAAGTCTCGATGAGGTATTTGATTTGAACTCACCTGATGTAGATATAAATGACTTAAGAACTACACTGCATGGCATAACCACTGATCTACATCAATATATAAAGTGGTTCAGAGTTTTGTCTAAGGATCATTCACTTCTTGAGAGAGAAGAAGAAAGTTGAAGAAGAGCTTGAAACAGGTCCTTCTAAGTACTAATCTTCTCTCCAAGCTTGAGGCTGAGAATGAGACCTTAAGACAGACAATCACACTCAATGCACAAAGAGAGTCTAATCTAACCTCTAAAATTGAGGATCTAGAAAAGACTATCTCTACATGGAATAAATCCTCATCATCCATGGACTGCCTGCTCTCTAGTTAGAGAAACACATTCGACAAGATAGGCCTAGGCTTTGGGGAATCCATCTCAGAGCCTTGTGTGGAAAACACAAAGGAAACTAACACTAGTAATGCCTCAAGTTTCAGTAGAAGCATTACCTTTGTAAAATCCTCACAGAAGGAAGAACAAGTTCAACCTTGTCCTACTGTCTCCATTCTTACTCTTAGGAGTAAAGGATCTCATGCTTGTCTGGGGTTCATAAAAGAGAAGAGTAACCTAACCTCTACTCACCAACCTCGAAGAATCGTAGAGTCAAGCAAGATCAACTCTACGAATCAACCGGAAGGTACAGTAGAGGTAAGGCACACTCATCACTATTTATGAAATCCAAGGACACGTGGAAAAATGAGAATCAGTTTAACAGAAGGATAATTAAAGAACCACACAAGTCCAAATGGAGGATGAATCATCATGCACACACATGGGCATACATCATCATACTAGGTGTTTTATATCTGATAAATATGGTCACAAGGCTGCCAAGTGTTATTATAATTCTATGCATGTGAGACCCAAGATTAAACAGATTTGGGTCCCCAAAGGCACTAATAAAGAAGGACCCATACAAATATGGGTACTGAAATGAAGGTTCAATATCTTGATAGGAAAAAAGCTCCACGATCACTACATGGTATCTGGACAGTGGATGCTCAAGGCACATGACCGGGAACAAAGCCCTCTTATCTAACTACATAGAAAAGGAGGGTCCCTCAGTCATCTTTGGAGACAACGGCTCGGGCAAGACAAGAGGATATGGCTCTGCTGGCAATGGTGCAGTATCTTTCAGCAAGGTAGCATATGTAGAAGGTCTGCAACACAACCTTCTAAGCATCAGTCAACTCTGCGACAAGGGTCATCAAGTGACATTTCTCAACAACCAATGTCAAGTCAGAGATTTGAAGACATCTGCTGTAAAGCTAACCGGGACAAGAGAAGGAAATGTCTACACAGTGGATCTTGGTCAACTAAGCTCAGATGAGACAATATGTTTTCTGGCAAAAGCATCTGAAGAAATGAGCTGGCTATGGCATAGACGGTTGTCTCACTTAAACTTCAAAAGCATGTCCAAACTAGCATCAAAAGATCTCGTAGCTGGCCTACCAAAGTTCAACTTTGTAAAAGAAAGGCCATGCAATGCACATCGACTTGGAAAGCAAACCGAAGCTCATTCAAAAAAAAAGCGCCAACTCTATCGACAAGCCCTGCGGTTGCTTCACATGGATCTATTTGGGCCAATTCCAACAACTAGTCTTGGAGGAAAAGATACTCTCTAGTTATAGTCGGCGACTACACCAGATTCATGGGTGGGTATTCTTCTAACTTCAAAGGATGAAACGAGCTCTCAATTAATCAAGATGTTCGGTTGGTGATGAATGAAAAGGAGAAAAATCAAGGCCATAAGGAGTGATCACAGCAGAGAATTCGACTTCTCAGAAATGGACCAGTTCTGTACAAACAATGGGATCAGTCATAACTTCTCAGCTCCATGAACTCCTCAACAAAATGGAAGTAAATGAAAGAAAGAATAGAACTTTGATAGAAATTTGGAAGAACTCTACTTGCGGCAAGACATCATGCTGAATATTTACGGTGGTATCATCAACACCGCATACTACACGCGAGCATAGATCATTAATTCACTCTACGATCAAGAAGACGCCCTACGAACTATGGAAAGAAAGGAATCCAAGTGTCAGCTACTTCCATGTCTTTGGTTGTGCATGCTACATTCTCAACAATGGAAAGCAGTATCTGACAAAGTTCCAGCCCAAGTCAGACGAAGGGATCTTTCTTGGGTATGCCACAGACATCAAAGCTTACAGAGTGTTCAACAAGAAGACACTGAATGTTGAAGTCTCGATACATATCATCTTTGATGAAACTGACTTAGACAAAATAGTGCCTCAAAACACTACGACCGATAGTACAGACACTACGAATGAAGTCGTCAAGCTCAACACTACAAGCGTAGTACCAGACAGTGAAATCATAGAGCATGAAAATGTAATCGTAGAGAGGTCAATGCCAGACAGTGAGCCTCCACTCCAAGAAGAAGAGATATAGACCTTGAAGACTTAAGACAGAAGGCATCGGGGACGTATGTCCCAACCCATTAACAGATGGGCGAGAGATCACACTCGGGATCTAATCATTGGAGATCCAAGTGCTGAAAGTCAAAACAAGAGCTGCTACACGAATGAATGCTTTTATCTAAGCTTCATCACACAAATAGAGCCAAAGAAGATAGAATCTGCTATGGAAGACTCCAGTTGGATAGAAGCCGTGCGGGAAGAACTCAACCAATTTAAATGAAACAAAGTATGGAGATTGGTACCAAGACTAAAGAGTCATCCCACATGATAGGAACTAAGTGGGTCTTGAAAAACAAAATGGATGAAGATGGGGTCATAATCGAAAAATAAGGCAAGATTAGTGGCAAAGGGCTATTCTCAAGAAGAAGGTATCGACTACGATGAGACATTTGCACTGTTGCCGGACTAGAAGCCATCGAAATCTTTCTTGCCTTTCTTTGCTTATATGAAGTTCAAAGTCTTTCAGATGGATGTCAAGAGTGCATTTCTAAATGGAGAACTCCAAGAAGAAGTCTATGTAGAGCAACCTCCAGGTTTCATCAATCCATCTCTTTCCAATTATGTCTATAGATTAGATAAAGCCTTATATGGTCTTAAACAAGCACCTAGAGCATGGTATGAAACACTGACTAACTTCTTAATTGAAAATGGGTTCACTAGAGGTAGAGTAGATACCACACTGTTTCTTAGAAAGCATAAAGATAAAGTCTTACTAGTTCAAATATATGTTGATGATATTATCTTTGGTTCTCTTGATGAAAAGTTATCAAGAGATTCTTCTAAGCTAATGCAGAGCAAGTTTGAAATGAGCGTGATGGGTGAGTGAATTTCTTCCTTGGATTTACAAGTAAAGCGGTGATGAAGGAATTTTCATAAACCAAGCCAAGTACATCAAAGATTTACTAAAAAAGTATGGCATGGAATCAGCCTCTCCCATGAAAACACCAATTGCTCCTGCAACCAAGCTTGACAAGGATGAGAAAGGTAAAAATATTGATATCACTCAATACAGAGGTATGATAGGTTCTGTTTTATACCTAACTGCCAGTAGACCAGACATAATGTTTGCAACATGCATATGCGCTAGATTTCAGGCTAACCCTAAAGAGTCACATTTATCTCACGTAAAGAGGATCTTGAGTATCTCGAGGTACACCTTACTTGGGGCTTTGGTACCCCAAGGAATCCTCATTTGAACTAACGGGATACACAGATCTTTGATTTTGCGGATGCAAAATAGATAGAAAGAGTACCAGATGGCACTTGTCAATTTCTAGAAAGCAGACTTGTGTCTGGTTTAGCAAAAAGCAAAACTTCGTGTCTACTTCAATTGCAAAGTGAATACATTCTTTCTTTGGCATTTCTTTGTTCGATTCTATGGATGAAAAATCGACTAGTGACTATGGGTTTGATTTCAAATCTATTCCCATTCACTTTGTGATAACACAAATGCTATATAATAACTCATAATCTGTGTTATGCATTCTAGGACTAAGCATATAGAAATAAGGTATCACTTCATTAGGGATCATGTGCAAAATGGAACTATATCTTTACAATATATCCCTACTTGAAAATCAACTTGGCGATGTTTTTACAAAACCACTAGATGAATCCAGTTTAATAAGTTAATAAGTGAGCTAGGCATGCTAAATCTACAACCATGAGATATATGCTCTAGATTGTGCTAACCATAGCAGATATGAAAGGTTTGACTCAAAAAATCGTAGACATGATCAAGGAAAGTTCACGATCGTAGAGCTAAAAAGACAACTACCTCAACGATCGTAGCAAAGACTCAACCATCATAGTGCAGACTCAACGATGACACAAGCCCCATCAACAAAGCAAAAATTACACCCTGTGATGACAAACTTCATAAACAAGGCAATCTCTCTAAGAGGTGCCTCAGGAACAAACCTAACCCTTGAATCTCTCCAAGAGGTTGGCCCTTCCTGAGCTGCCTTTAAAAAGAATGCTTTATCAAAAACTCATCACAAGGATTCGGACAGACTCAACGAATAATTGATCAGACTCGACGATCGTAGGACAGACTCAACGAATGCTGGACAGACTCGACGATCATAGCTCAGACTCTACGAATGATGGACAGACTCGACGATCGTAGATTAGACACGACGGTTGATGAACAGACTCGACGATTGTAGCTCAGACTCGACAAAGGCAAAGCACTCAGCGATCACTGAACTACCTCAACGATCGTAGTCCTACCTAAGGACACCTCAGCTCTTGGGAGCCAAGGGAAAATTAGTACAATCCTTAACTGACAAAATCGTAGAGCCAAGCAAAAGTCGACACCTATCCCACCAAGCGAAAAAGGAGAGATGGAAGTTACAGTACAAATTAAAATCGTATTTTTGAAATCTGAAGATTCAAAAGATTATCTCTCTCACATCCTCTCTCAAAGCAAAAACCCTAACTCAGAAGAAAGCTCAGTCGAATTTCACTTCCAGTTAGAAAATCAATGGCTTCATTCAGTGTTATCTCAGGCTACAGACTATGTTTTGACGAGTTCAAAATAGCTCCACCTAAATTTCACAAGACTCTGGCGCTACTGAAGAAGGCATGTCTCGAAGAGGCTTTGGGCGCAGACACTCTGATATATCCCAAACTGGTGAAAGATTTCTACAAAAATGGTGTGCTAGAAAAGGACACCATCACTACTAGAGTAAGGGAAGTAGAAATCAGACTGAAGGCAGAAGACATCAATCTTGCCCTAGGTCTCAAAAATGAAGGGCATCCAGTCATAGAAAGCGTTGATTTCCAAGAGGGACTAAGAAGAATGCATCACAAGAAAAACCCCTCTGTGAAAGGGTACAAGAAGAAGGAGTTCCCACAGAGGTACGAATTTTTGGCTGATATTATTGGGAAATGTATATGCTGTAAGAGCTCAGGACATGACTTTGTCAACGAAGTACAACTTAAGCTCATGACGGCCATGTATTATGGTATACAACTCAACTATGGAGCCCTATTGTTCGAATGGATTGGAAAGTGGTTAGTCAACTCTAAGAAATCAAAAAGCCCTCAGAAGATGCTATATGGGAGATTTATAAGCATCATTCTTCAGTCTGCTCTGGGTAACAAAATTGGGGATGAAGAAGGAGAAGCCATTAACCCAAATCAAAGAATGACCCATCAGTTGTTTGAAAATTGGAAAAGGAATCCAGCTGAGTATATTCGAATGATGACAGAATCTAGTGGAAGAACTGGGGATCTGAAGAACTCAAGCTTTCCAGGAAACATGTCTGTGGTCAGGGAGATCGAAGGAGAAGAAGAAATCAACAAAGAAGAACCCTCTGTCCTTACCAGAAAAAGCAAGGGCAAGAGGAAGCTAAGGGCTAGACAGATGGAAGAGCCTCAAGGATCTACTACTGATATACCAGTAAAGTCCTCTGATATAGAGAATCTGAGGATGCTAAGGAGAAATCAGTAACAAGATGAAGCAGATGAGGATCAGGCTACCATATCCCAGATCCCGAAGAAGAACAAGGTTGGTTAGAAGTCCAAAAGGCCATCAGTCACCTCAATCGTAGAGTCTTTACTGGTTGTGGAGACCAGACCTAGCATGGCAGACAAAGAGGTAGTTGTTTTAAGCATAGTGGCTGTTGAACAGGACAAAGCTGAGATTCAAGAGAGTCCTAAAGTTGTGGCTAAACCCAGCAAAGCAAGGAGAAAGCTGGTTAAGAAGTACATTCTTGAAAATAAAAAGGTGCAGAAAAAGGAAGCAAAGAGCATGGTTGCTAAGAAGGAAATATCTAGAGCAAGTCAAGAGGATAATGCTCCAGCTGAGGGGGAGATCCCTTAAATTCTCATGATAGAGAATACACCAGCTGAGGGGGAAATTCCTAGAACTCAAGAAGATGCTCCAATTGAGGCGGAGTTTATGAGCTTACCAGAAGATGATCAAGTTGAGGGGGAGCCTCAAGATATCTCCATGACAGAAGAGGATGTCCCTGCCAGAAATGAAAAGGAACCAGTGCGAGATCATCAAGAGCCCATTGAGATAATGGAGTCCTCCAACGAAGACATAGAAGAGGAAGATGATGATGATGACCTTCAAATCACTGGTGTGGGCAGAGATGGGTATAGAAGCTATCTCTACAATCAGATGTTCTCATACCTACCCATGATGCCATATCATCAAGCCCAAATCCTAAACTGTTGGGATCACATGTTATGAAGTTTCAAAGAGTATCCAGCCATCTCAGTATTGGCTCATGGATTTCCAGGGAGTTTCAATTTTGAAAAGAAATTGCTTACCAACAACTCTTCCTCAAAGGATAAACTTGAGGTATTATCTATCCATACTCACTTCAGAGTTAATCACTTGCCATCATCATCATTTAGTCAATTCCATGAATTCCCTCGATGGTTGGAAGTGATTCTCAATCCAGTAAATCAATTCCTAGTTACAGAATCCCAAAATTCTGTAACTGAAGAACCAAATACAGTCAACCATATTTTGCTTCCACAAACCACCATCTCTATGATCCATGACTCTAGCCCAGTCGTAGAGTCCCAAATAGAAATCGTAGAGCCCCATATTCCAAACATAGAAACTCAGGCCCCTCCATTGGACATACCATCCTCCTCCTCAAATGACTATTTTAGTCTTGATCTTGCTCTCTACTCCATG
This sequence comes from Panax quinquefolius, assembly GCA_020205615.1. Classification (NCBI taxonomy): domain Eukaryota; kingdom Viridiplantae; phylum Streptophyta; class Magnoliopsida; order Apiales; family Araliaceae; genus Panax; species Panax quinquefolius. The sequence goes on from CM035166.1 coordinate 91,183,410, forward strand.
TAAGATCAGTCATAGAAAGAATCCCCACCATCCAAAATCCTCAAACTAATGATTCTCTCCCAAATCTGCCCACAAAGGATGACTTGAAGGAAGCAACCAAGGACATGGTCAAGAATATAGAAGAAAGCCTGGAATCTCACTCCGGCTGAATCAATTGATCACAGCTGCAAATAACTTTCCTGGTACTATGAATGCTGAGCTTACAAAGAAGCTGAGGGAAATTATCCAAGAAATTCTTAAGAGCATGAAGGACAGAGATGAGATTCACTTCCAGGTAGCCACCAAACAAAGAGAGGCTGTTTTTGAAATGCAAAAGAATTAAGAAGTTCAAAATAAACTTATGCTGGAGAACATCCTCAACTTGAAAGCCTCAGTCCAAGAATTCCAGAAATCCTATGTCAATCAGGAACGTCGGAATGACATTGTTCTCATTGCCCTCCAAAACAACGAAGCAAGATCTGAAAAATAGCTCAAGGAAAGTAAAGAGGACATCGCTCAGACACAAAGTCAACTGAACGAGCTTGTCCAAAGAGTGAATCAACTTTCTGCAGAAATTCGAAACCTTGATGTTGACATAAAGGGGGAGAATAAAGGGAAAGGAGTTCAAGGAGCACAGGGAGATTAAGGCAGAGGCAGAGGAAAGCAAGAAAGGGGAAGAGGATAATTTTCACAAAGCCCTCTTGCAAGACAGTTCCACCAACAGACTGCACAATCAAGCAATCAGACTCAATAATCTGATCAGCAGGAAATCTTGATGGCTCAGCCTTTAAGAAATCAAGGGCTAACTATCAGCTCCCCAAATGTGACCACCACAGGCCTAAGAATGCCAATTGGAGATCCAGCATTCATGAATAGGTATGATCACAACCCGATAGTAAGTCCGAGTGAGCTGGAAGAGTTAGCCAGAAGAGATGAAGCCAGCAAGAAAAGAAGGGTTGAGGAGTATGCCAATCCTCCAAGGAAAAGGTCAAAGAAATAGAGATAAGTTGAAACTTTAAATTCTTATTGATGTAAAGCTAAACTGCAATATTTCTTGAACATTAATAAATTCATGCTTATTCTCTAGAAATTACAGCTGCTCACTGAAATACTAAGTCATGTTTAAATTTCCTGCAAATGCATCTAAACACTAACAATCATGACAACAAATCTCCTTGGTTATGTCAACATCAAATAGGGGGAGATTGTTAGGAGAATGCATATTATGATTTGATGTTTTAATGTATATGCTCATGATTATTTGTAAAGTCCTTCAAGTAAGATATGTACGAGGACTTAGTGATAGATCAAATTTGTTAGGTTGATCTAAGCTCTTAACGTGTATCATTCTGGAATAGAATGTATAGATAGAAAGATCAAAGCTGTTAGGTTGATCTTGAGATGTAATAGATAGGCTTCGAGAAAATCGTAGTGTATCATCTGATCAACATTGCAGAAGTCAGGGCAGAAACGTAGAGCTTCAAAGATCGTAGTGTGCCTGCCTTGAAGGGACTCTTCGAAAATCGTAAAGTGGTCCTAACGTTTGCCGAGCCATCTCAACAATCGTAGTGTGCTGAAGGAAACATGGAGTTTACAAGTCAACGATCGTAGTGTGCTCTTGGAAACATAGTGTAACAACACGAGCAAGTGAAGATCGTAGTGTGCAAGGGTTTAAGAGAAATCGTAGTGCTCTCAGCTGATAGAATCAGATCGAGCACCAAGGCGACAAGTCACTACGATCTGAATCGTAGAGCATCTGTCTTATGTCAGAAAATGTCGAGCCCCATGTTATGTGTAAAGACAGATTCCAATATATGAGGAATGGATTCTAGACATTGTAGTACTCATCAGTCCCAAAGTAATATGAAATATCCTTAGTATACAACAAAGAAGCGTATTGAAGAAACTAAGGAAGTACCATAGGTAAACGGGCAAAACACCTTTTCAGGTGTTAGGTGAAAAGCGATCTCTTGTGTCGGTGGGCGAAATGCGATTTAGAATGTGTGAAATGTCTCCATCAAAGATCAGAAAAGCAAATGCATTTAATATCTCAACGAATGGATCCAACGGATAGTTTTCAAGATCACATATATGCAGATCAGATAGATGAGAGAGAACTAAGCAAGCATTGAACAAACAACGTGAACATCTCTCTCAAGCTCAACTCTACGATTTGAGATATTGCAAAGCTTACTCAGCTACTCAGTTCTTTAGAACAAGTGCTTACACAGCAACTGAGTAGCAACCATCAAGAACTCAACATTATCAACCCACTGAAGAAGAGTACCATGTCTGCTGGACTTGAAGAGTTCATAGTGAACAATAAGAAAGCCAAGTCTTTTGGACTTGAAGAGTTCAAGAGTGAACTAAGAAGTTCCTAGACTGCTGGTCTAGAAGGAATCTGTGTGATTCAGAAGTTGTAAAAGGCATCCTTAGTGGATTACTTACTTATCGAAGTAGAAGAGTGGACTAGGAGCTTTAAGTGCTCTGAACCACTTAAAACGACTGTGACTTTTACATTCATACCATAACTGTTATATTTGTTATAACTGCCATAATTGCCTCACTCTCATAACTCCATTGCTTGGTAAAGAAGATTAAAACAAACATTTATTCCGTTAAGTTTTAATCATTTTCAAAGAACAAGTTTAAAACGAAAAGAATTTTAAATATCTATTCAACCCCCTCTTTTAGATAACTATTATGCCAACTAGGAACTAACAAAATTGATTATACAGATACATTTGCACCTGTAGCTAAAATTAACACAGTTCGAGTCTTATTGTCTCTAGCTGCGAACCTGGATTGGCCATTGCAACAATTTGATGTGAAAAACGCCTTTCTGCATGGCGAGTTGTCTGAAGAAGTGTACATGGATTTGCCAGCAGTGTGCATGATACCAGAAGTGCATTGTCGGAAGGTGTGCAAATTAAATAAATCATTGTATGGGCTTAAATAATCTCCGAGAGCATGGTTTGGAAGATTCACGAAGTAATTCAGACCACACTTTATTCTTGAAAAGACAATATAGTAAGATCACTACCTTTATTGTGTATGTTGATGACATGTGTGAGACCCCGAATTTTATGAAATGAAAGTATTCAATTTTCTTATAATTATTCTATTTAGTAAATAGTTAAATTGATAAAGGTTAAAGTTAAGGGTGATATTTGAAAATTTTGCAAAGTATGCAAGTTGTTATAAAATATTCGATTGGTCGGGGAATATTCGTTTTAACAGGGAATATTCTTACGACGACACAATCATTGGTGGACCCCACAACGGAAGTATTGTCGTAGTTAGAAAACGACAGAAATATCTTTTTATAAAAATAACGGCGAAAGTTTTACCGTTAAACTGTTGAACTACTCGGTAGTAAAAGTACAATTGTAAGACCCCAAATTTTATGAAATAAAAGTATTCAATTTTTTTAATTACTATTCATGAGTTACTATTCACGAATTACTATTCACGAGTTACTATTCACGAGTTACTATTCATGAGTTATTATTCAGGAGTTACTATTCACGAGTACTATTCATGAAGCATGATAATTTTTTTTGTAAGAAGGCATTACTCAATAATTGTTACAGTAATTACTGTTCAATATTTTATTTTATTGATTCAATAATTGCTACGTTGATATTTTATATTATTGTTGTTTCAATAATTGTCAAGGCACAGTATTTCCCATTATCGGATCAATAATTCATATTATTTGGATAATATTATTAGATAGTATTATTGGCAATTTCTAGAAAGTTCTGTTAAGGAGAGGTTTGGTCATCTAATTGCGCGCCAGTAAGGAGAAATCCTTATTGGAAAGCCCCCTCTTTCCTAGGAACTGCCTGGTTGTCAATATTGAGATTCTGTAATATTATTTGTGAATAATTAATTATTAATTTATATGATAAGGAAAATATTCATTTTATGTGGTTATAGATGGAGAAAATTTTTAAAGTGACAATTGTTGAAAATCGATATTTTATCTTTTCTGATAAAATAATATTTTATTATATTATTATAATATAATAATGATGATATTTTTACAATGAATATGGGATATATGAGTATATGAGGAGAAAGAGTATTTTTGTTGCATTAAATGATTAACACATGTTTTGTGTGTTCTGGTGGACCCCATTTCTTGACTGAAATTTGATTATAGCCTATAAAATCGCCCGTTTGTGGATTTCGGTCAATTTCCGTTTGGAATTTGGAAAAACTTTCTTCTGCAAAGATGTAGAGAATTGAATTTCCTATAAAATGTCGTGAGATTCAAATTTTCTGATAAAAGGGCTATTTATTATGAATTATTGAAGTTCCGAAGTTCCGAAATAATTGATTTTTGGAAGTTTTATTTATGTTTTAAAAGAAAAACGTTTTTATCATTGTTGTGGGCCCCACTTGCACATGTTAGATTCTGAATTCAAATGGTCAAGGTGGGCTAAGGAAAATTATATATATATATATATTATTATTATATTAAATTTTCTGCTTTGGTGTTCTAAGCATTTTCCTATAAATAGGGTGCTTAGGTTAGAATTGAAAATCACACCAGAAACTGAAGTTTTCTCTCTATTTCTCTCTGTATATTATAGAGTGTATTTTTGTGAGTATTTTGATATCTTGAGTGTTGCTATATGGTGCAAGTTCGTTCAGCGTTATTCCAGTCAGAAGTACTGCTCTTTTGAGGTAAGGGATATTGTCGTTAGTATGTAAGGGTTATTATATTTTTTAAATTTCGAAATTTTTCTGAATCTTCAAAAATTCTGGAAAAATTTGAAATGATATTTTGATGAGTTTTGTAGATTGTGTCCAAAAATGGCGATTTTTGGATGTATAGATTAGGAGTTATGGATTTTATGAGAAAAGACTATTTTAAAAGTAACTGTTTATAACTCCTTGTGGTTAATTCCAAAATTAATGAAATTTGTATTGGGAGTACATATATATAACAGAAGTATACCGTGTAAATTTCAGAATTTTTAGACAAAAGTACAATTTATGATAAATATCCAAATATTCGGTAGTTTTGGCCATATGAAAAATATTAAATTAATTTTAAAAATTCCGAGAAAAATATATGCTTAATATGGGACTATATTATGCTAAATCGCAGAAAAGAAATATTTTTGGAACTGATTTGGTATTCTTCTTGAAAATATTCTAGTTATGAGTAAATGAATTAAATATGTTATGTGAAGTAAGAAAATTGGAAAGTATGATTTTATGGCTTGAGAATCATATATATAGGGTATATCTGATTTTTGATGAGGGTTTTGGTTATTGGTGACGAAATCTTATGAGTTTGGCATTTTAGGATGATTAAATGCATTTATTAGTAAAGTGTAAACAATTAAAATAAATTGTTTATAAGTTTAAGAAATGATTAAAATATTATGGCAGTATTAATAATATTAGATTATGAGATTATTAAGTGATTTATAACATTTTTGATTAAGGTGTTATGAGATCATTGATTTATGAATCTTACTCTTGAGATTAAATCTATATGTTGATTATATTATTTTTATTATCATATATAACATTCTTATAACCCTAATGATGATATTTCTCTTTGACTTGAGTGTAAAGATGGGTAGATTATTGGTATGATCATGACTTTAGGTTCTCTTTGGCCCGTAGTGCAAAGATCAATTGTTGATGAATATCTTTGGCCCGTAGTGCAAAGATGACCTATTGTTAAATATCTTTGGCCTGGAGTGCAAAGATGGTCTGTTGAGGAATATCTTTGGCCCGTAGTGCAAAGATGACCTGTTGTTGAATATCTTTGGTCTGTAGTGCAAAGATGGTCTGTTGATGAATATCTTTGGCCGTAGTGCAAAGATCAAATTGTTAGTATAATTATGAACAGGAACTGTGATTTGGTATAACCACGATCTTTGATGTTTCAGGTAAAGACAGGTGATGAAAATTATCTTCATCTTGGATGCGAAGAGGAATTTAGAATCACAATTATGATTATGAGTTATTCATATGATTTTGAAAAGGAACTGTTGATTGATGTTACAGGGATAAAATATTGTTGGTAGACTTTTAATGTGGAGAAGATAATAGACTTTATGGTCTATTTGACTCTTCAAATGGATTGCTCGTTCCGCCGCAAATATGGTTGAAAAGTTTTATTATCTACCATATGTTCTAAATCTCTAATTTATTACTGATGAAGTCTATTGATAATGTAATTATCTTTAGTCATAATATTCTTTACTGAGCTAGTTGTGCTCACCCTTTTGCTTCACAATTCCTTTTAGGTAATAAAAGTGTAGCTGGGATAAGCGAGGAATAACAGGGGAATAGAACGGTGGTCTATAGATGTTGAGGGTGAGGTGAATTTAACTTGGAAAGGTGTTTTGCATCTATCATACAAGATGTCTAATGACATACAACCTCGTGTCATCATAAGATAGGGTTGTGCTCATCCACTTGCTGAGTATATTTACAAGCACTACCTATATAATCTTGGTGTTTGTTTGGAGAATAATTCCCAATTAGAGATAGTGGAGATAATGATATGTCAAGAGAAGACTCACCATTGGGAAGAATATGATAGTAATCTTTTTGTTTTTCTTTGGGGTCTATTGGGTCAACCAAGGATAATTCTGTGGCCATATGATATCTATCATAACCTAGACGCATGGCCTCCCATGTACAAAGGTTTCCTTGAGCACTTCCCAAAGATTTTAATTTCTAAAACAGTTTTTGACTGTACCTTTATGTAAGGTGTCATGGTGATGTGCTATCCAAATTGGTGTCCAGAGTCACAGTTGGTATATTTTAGTATCAAAACTCACAACATATGTGTTGTTGTATTTTACACGATAATTGTTGTAATAAAGTTGTAGTTGTTTTCTGTACCATGTATTTGGCGACTCAGAATGGGTTGGATGGAATGGACCTATTTTGGGGTCGTCACAACAGTAATACGCGTGGTTGCATAGTAGCACACGGTATTTATTATTGATGCTTACATGAGAAGTCACTCAGTTGTACTCAATTATTGCTACAGTAATTGCTGCATCATATCTCTCATATTATTGATTCAATTATTTTCACAGTATCATCTGCATAATATTTTATATTATTAAATCAATAATTGAGACGACAAAGTTATTCATATTATTATTTACAATATTGACAATGTCTAGAAGTTCTGTCAAGGAGAGGTTTGGTCACCTAATTGCGCGCCAATAAGGAGAAATCCTTATCGGAAAGCCCCCTCTTTCATGAGAACGACCTGGTTGTTAAATATTGTGAGTTATAATATTAATGATGAATAAATTCGTGTTGATTAAAGATGAAATTGATAGTTCCATTGTGTTGGGATTATTAGTGTTAGTGGAAATTGACATTTATTTTGATAATAATTGATGTCTGGAAGTTATACTGACCAATCAGGTAATTAATCGGATAAATAAACAATTAATTGCTATTAATTCACATGTTTATAACTATTTGTTCACATGTGCGTACTATTGATTCACATTCATGTACTATTAGGGTAGGTGGTGCAAGATTGATAATACTTGCATGACTAAGTTAAAAATGGAGGTATAGATGGACGTACTATACTTTAATTCGTATTTTCACATGTATAGAACTATTGATTCACATGTTTGTACTATTGAATCACATGATATACTATTAGGGGAGGAGGTGCAAGTTTAATAATACTTGTAGGACTAAATTAAAAATGAAGGAAAAGATGAAGGTATTATACTGTAATATTTTGAGCCCCAAAACGTGCAATTATCGAAACTATATTTTCCTATAAATAGAAGCTCATTCTTCCTTCATTCTCACCAATTCACTAAGACTCACAAGAGAAATTATAGAGATAGAAGTTATAGAGAGAAAGAAGAAGCGAAGTCTGCTACTTCACTATTTTAGTATCCAGTCTTCTTCTGAGGTGAGGGGTATTATTTATTTCATATTCTGAAGAGATATTATTTTTCGTATTCGTATGAATATTATTTTTGTTCAATATTCATAAAGAATTTTATCTTCGTTCAATATTCGTAGGAATATTATCTTCGTTAAATATTCGTTGGAATATTATTTTCATTCAACAGTTGTAAGGGGTGTTATTTTTCCTCAATATTCGCTTGAAATAATATTTTCTTCCATACTCTGTAGTATATAAGTAATATTATTTCATTTTAGATTTTGAATTACATACTCATTTTGTTGAAGTTTTGGCTTCTATACTCCATGAAATAAGTAGAATATCCTTGATATTTGCGATTCATCCAGTATCTTTTCATAAAAATATTATTCTGAGCTTTCTTGATGATTATTGATCTTTTCATGATGACATACTATTCATGAGTTACTATTTACGGGTTACTATTCACCCGATTACTATTCACTCAAATATTATTCACTCGGGTATTCGGGGCACTTTTCATGCCAGAGTACTATTCACGAGTTACTATTCACGGGTTATTATTCATCTAATTACTATTCACCCGAATATTATTCACTCGGGTATTTGGGGTACTTTTCATGTCGGAGTACTATTCACGAGGTACTATTGCCGAAGTACTATTCATATGATACTATTCACGGGGTACTATTTACCCGAAAAATATATTTCTTTTATGTCCAAATTATTTTTGGTACATGAATATTATTCTTGAATTTTACTCAATAAAACAGTATCATGTTGACAATTTGGATATTTTTAAACTCTGGATAAATTTAAAGTCGTTAATATTTATCCTTGATTTCGTTTGATTAATTCTTATATCATTGTCATCATCCTCATGCTTATATTGTGATGAAAGTCATCTTTGGCTTACGTGCATAGATGGACTGTTGATTGTTGGTTTTACAGTTGTATATTTTTGGCTTACGTGCATAGATGGATTGTTGATTATTGGTTTTATAGTTGTATATCTTTCGCTTTGCGTGTAAAGATGGACTGTTGATTATTGGTTTTATAGTTGTATATCTTTAGCTTACGTGCAAAGATGGACAGGTGTATGATATGATCATAACCACTGGTGATAATAACGAATATCCTTGGCTCGTAGTGCATGGATAATTCGATGATGTGATTGACAGGATCATGACCACTAGTTAACAGTTGAATGTCTTTGGCCGTAGTGCACTGACAGACAATTGATTGGTATGATCATGACCATTGGTTTTATAGTTGAATATCTTTGGCCTGTAGTGCAAAGGTAGACAACTGATTGGTATGATAATTGTTATTACATTTGAATATATTTAGCCTTTGAGGTAAGTATATTGAGTAAACATTCTATTAAGCCTCTTTGGCAAGGAGAAACTGTTGATTTACATGATTATAAATATGAATTGTGGATTTAACTATTATCTTTGGTAGTTCAGGTGAAGACATATGATGATAGTTCTTTTTATCTTGGGTATAACAAAGAACTATTGTTGAGTATTACAGGAATGAAATATTAACTATGGACTTTTAATCTAGAAGAGTTAGTAGACATTATGCTCTACATGACTCTTCTAATGGATTGCTTATTCCGCTGTAGTTAAACTTGATGTTTATTGTATTCTATCAGTTTAACACTGTTGAAGGCTTAGGATAATTTATTCTGCATTATCTTAGTCATAATATTTTTTACTGGGCTAGCTGAGCTCACCCTTTTCTTTCGTTGTTCTCTTCATGAAATGAGAATATAGCTCGGACGAGTCGGGAAATGGAGTGATGGTCCAGGATAAGTGGTTTTAGTAGTACTCACTATTCTGTGAAATAGTGTGATAATAATTGTAATGAAAACTCCATTGAGAGTGGATATTGTCTAGAAGGCAATATTCTTGTTTAAACTCTCAGCTATGTTTTGTCGTATATTACCCGACAGTTGTATAATTAAGTTTGTATTTGATTTATGTACCATGTATTTGGCGAATCAAGATGGGTGATGTATACCTATTTTGGGGGCGTCTCAGTTGGTATCAAAGCTTAGGGATATGGTCCCTGGCTAAGGTGTGAGACAAGAACTAGGAGGGGAGAGATGGGGAATTCCTTCGCTAGTATGACCTACCTAAGTTTATTTGGTATTTAATTGGCCGGTCAAAGTATAGGGATAATATGTGATATGTCAATTAACCCTTATTTTGAAACTATATTCTAAAATGATATCTGAAATACAGGAGATGAGAAATGGGAAAATCACGATAGAGAGGAAATAACTAGGAAGGTACAATCTGAAAAGAAAGCAAGGTATTCTCATCTCTTCGACATACCAGGTACGTACGTAAATTTTGAGGGTGAAATTTCATAAGGAGGGGAGATTATGAGACCCCAAATTTTATTAAATGAAAGTATTTAATTTTCTTATAATTATTCTATTTAGTAAATGGTTAAATTGATAAAGGTTAAAGTTAAGGGTGTTATTTAAAAATTTTGCAAAGTATGTAAGTTGTTATAAAATATTCGATTGGTCGGGGAATATTCGTTTTAACGGGGAATATTCGTGCGACCAACACAATCATTAGTGGACCCCTACAAATCTAAGTATTGTCGTAGTTAGAAAATGATGAAATTATATTTTTATTAAAATAACAAATGAAAGTTTTCTTCATTAAACTATTGAACTACCCTAGTAGTAAAAGTACGATGTCTACGTGGTTGCGTAAGAACACACAAAGATGTATTATTGATGCTTACGTGAGAAGTCACTCAGTTGTACTCAATTATTGCTATAGTAATTGCTGCATCATATATCTCATATAATTGATTCAATTATTATCACAGTATCATCTGCATAATATTTTATATTATTAAATCAATAATTGAGACGACAAAGTTATTCATATTATTATTTGTAATATTGACAATGTCTAGAAGTTCTGTCAAGGAGAGGTTTGGTCACCTAATTGTGCGCCAATAAGGAGAAATCATTATCGGAAAGCCCTCTCTTTCCTGGGAATAACCTGGTTGTTAAATATTGTGAGGTATAATATTAATGATGAATAAGTTCGTATTGATTAAAGATAAAATTGATAGTTCCATTGTGTTAGGATTATTAGTGTTAGTGGAAATTGACATTTATTTCGATAATAATTGATGTCGGGAAGTTATACTGACCAATCGGGTAATTAATCGGATAAATGAGCAATTAATTGCTATTAATTCCCTTGCTTATAACTATTTGTTCACATGTGCGTACTATTGATTCACATTCATGTACTATTAGGGGAGGTGGTGCTAGATTGATAATACTTGCATGACTAAATTAAAAATGGAGGTATAGATGGAGGTATAGATGAAGGTACTATACTGTAATTCGTATTTTCACATGTATAGAACTATTGATTCACATGTTTGTACTATTGAATCACATGATATACTATTAGGGGAGGTGGTGCAAGTTTGATAATATTTGCAGGACTAAATTAAAAATGAAGGAAAAGATGAAGGTATTATACTGTAATATTTTGAGCCCCAAAACGTGCAATTATCGAAACTATATTTTCCTATAAATAGAAGCTCATTCTTCCTTCATTCTCACCAATTCACTAAGACTCACAAGAGCAATTATAGAGATAAAAGCTATAGAGAGAGAAGCTATAGAGAGAAAGAAGAAGGGAAGTCTGCTACTTCACTATTCTAGTATCCAGTATTCTTCTAAGGTGAGGAGTATTATTTATTTCATATTCTGAAGAGATATTATTTTTTGTATTCGTATGAATATTATTTTCGTTCAATATTTATAAAGAATATTATCTTCGTTCAATATTCGTAGGAATATTATCTTCGTTAAATATTCGTTGGAATATTATTTTCATTCAACAGTTGTAAGGGATGTTATTTTTCTTCAATATTCGCTTGAAATAAGTAATATAAGTAATATTATTTCGTTTTAGATTTTGAATTCCATACTCATTTTGTTGAAGTTTTGGCTTCTATACTCCATGAAATAAGTAGAATATCCTTGATATTTGCGATTCATCCAGTATCTTTTCATGGAAATATTATTCTGAGCTTTCTTGATAATTATTGATCTTTTCATGATGAAATACTATTTATGAGTTACTATTTACGGGTTACTATTCACCCGATTACTATTCACTCAAATATTATTCACTCGGGTATTCGGGGCACTTTTTATGCCAGATTACTATTCACGAGTTACTATTCATGGGTTATTATTCATCTAATTACTATTCACCCGAATATTATTCACCTGAATATTATTCACTCGGGTATTTGGGGTACTTTTTATGCCGTGGTACTATTCACGAGGTACTATTCCCGAAGTACTATTCATAGGGTACTATTCACGGGGTACTATTCACACGAAAAAATATATTTCTTTTTTGTCTAAATTATTTTTGGTACATGAATATTATTCTTGAATTTTACTCCACAAAGCAGTATCATGTTGACAATTTGGATATTTTTAAACTCTGGATAAATTTAAAGTTTTTAATATTTATCCTTGATTTCGTTTGATTAATGCTTATGTCATTGTCATCATCCTTATGCTTATATTGTGATGAAAGTCATCTTTGTCTTACGTGCATAGATGGACTGTTGATTGTTGGTTTTACAGTTATATATTTTTGGCTTACGTGCATAGATGGACTGTTGATTATTGGTTTTACAGTTGTATATCTTTGGCTTACGTGCAAAGATGGACTGTTGATTATTGGTTTTATAATTGTATATCTTTGGCTTACGTGCAAAGATGGACATGTGTATGACATGATCGTAACCACTGGTGATAATAACGTATATCCTTGGCACGTAGTGCATGGATAATTCGATGATGTGATTGGTAGGATCATGACCACTAGTTAACAGTTGAATGTCTTTGGCCGTAGTGCACTGACAGATAATTGATTGGTATGATCATGACCATTGGTTTTATAGTTGAATATCTTTGGCCCGTAGTGCAAAGGTAGACAACTGATTGGTATGATCATTGTTATTACATTTGAATATCTTTAGCCTTTGGGGTAAGGATATTGAATAAACATTCTATTAAGCCTTTGTGGCAAGGAGAAATTGTTGATTTACATGATTATAAATATGAATTGTGGATTTAACTATAATCTTTGGTGGTTCAGGTGAAGACAAATGATAATAGTTCTTTTTATCTTGGGTATAACAAAGAACTATTGTTGAGTATTACAAGAATGAAATATTAACGATGGACTTTTAATCTAGAAGAGATAGTAGACATTATGCTCTACATGACTCTTCTAATGGATTGCTTATTCCACTGCAGTTAAACTTGATGTTTATTGTATTCTATCAGTTTAACACTGTTGAAGGCTAAGGATAATTTATTCTTCATTATCTTAGTCATAATATTTTTTACTGGGCTGGTTGAGCTCACCCTTTTCTTTCATTGTTCTCTTTTGGAAATGAGAATATAGCTGGGACTAGTCGGGAAATGGAGTGACGGTCGGAGATGGTGGCTATAGTAGTCCTCACTATTTTTATAAAATAGTGTGGATATTGTCTAGAAGACAATATTCTTGTTTAAACTCTCAGCTATGTTTTGTCGTATTTTGCACGACAGTAGTATAAATGAAGTTTGTATTTGATTTCTGTAGTGTGATATCCGGCGACCCAAGATGGGTGATGTATACCTGTTTTGGGGGCGTCACAACATGGTGGTTACAGGAAATGACCCTGATGAAAGGAAGGCTCTACAAAGTTTCTTGTCAAGCGAATTCGAAATGAAAGACCTCAGTCACTTGAAATATTTTCTTGGGATCGAAGTGTCTCGCTCTGATAAAGGGATTTTCTTGTCTCAAAGAAAATATGCTTTAGATTTGTTGCAGGAAACTAGTATGTCAGCATGTCAACCAACTGATACACCAGTAGAAGAAGGATTGAAGTTATGTGTTGAGACTAATCAGGTCCTTGTTGATAAAGGGAGATATCAGAGGCTCGTTGGAAGATTGATGTACTTAGCCCATACTAGGCCAGATCTTGCCTATGAATTGAGTATTATTATCCAGTTTATGCATAATCTTGGAGAACAACATATGAATGCAGTTATGCGCATTTTAAGGTATCTGAAGTCTGCTCTTGGAAAGGGCATTTTGTTCACTAAAAATGTAGATTGTCAATGTGTGGATGCATATAGTGATGCTGATTGGGCTGGAGTAATAGATGACAGACGATCTACTTCGGGATATTTCACCTTTGTAGGTGGTAATCTCTCGTTACATGAAGAAGCAAGAAGCAGAATGTTGTTGCACGTTCAAGCGCAGAGGCTGAATTCGGGGGTATGACACTTGGAATATGTGAAATATTGTGGCTGAGACTTCTCTTGAGGGATTTGGGATATCTGCCTAGGCAACCGATTCGGCTTTATTGTGATAATAAATTAGTATGTGATATTGCTCATAATCTAGTACAACATGATCGTACAAAACATGTAGAAGTAGACAGATTCTTCATTAAGGGAAAATTGGATGAGAAAATTTTCGAGTTGCCTAAGATTCGATCCGAAGATCAATTGGCTGATATTCTCACCAAAGCTATTTCAAGTCGAGTGTTCTCAAAGTTTTTGGGCAAGTTGGGCATGTGTGACATCTATGCACCAACTTGAGGGGGAGTGTTGCGATATTGGATTAATAGTCAAAGATTCTCTATTATAACTTAATTATAGGAATAAATTAATTGTATGAATAACTAAATAACTTAATTATAGGAATAAATTGATTGTAAGATGAATAGCTTGATTGTAGGATCTCTACTGACTCTATAAATATGTACATGTAAGGATACATAAAAATATATGAATGAAAATATTCTTCTCTGATTTTCAAGTATATATAGTCTTCTTCTCCAACAAACTGGAAGGAGCGAACTAAGAACGAATCGGCTATAACGACAATTTTTTTCGTCGTTATAACATAGAAAGCCGATTTTTTATGTTATAGCGACAGAAAAAACAGTCGCTATAGCCGGTTCGCTCTTAATTCGCTCACTCCAATTCGCTGGAGAGAGCCGAGCTATATATATATATATATATATATATATATATATACACACACACACACACACACACACACACACCTTGCATACCCCCCTTTAGCGTCGGACCGGGCAATGGTTCGGTCCACTATATATAAAACCGTCGTCTTAACTTTTAGTGATGGACAACATATAGCGACGGACTGAACCGTCACCCAATCCATCGCTAAAGGGAGATATACAAGGTATGTTGGATAAAGGGTAAGCTTAAGATTCAGACTGTTAAATCCTATATGTACATATGGTAAAACACTATATAAGCAAATAAAATAACTCTGTGAAAATCTATAAACAAATAATTATGCATTTTAAATAGGGATGGTTTTTTTTTCTTTTGTACTGCCTAAATTTACATTTGAATTCCCTGCAACGTCATGAAGCCAATTATCTAGTAAGGCTAGATTTTGACATAATGAATAGTAATTACAGGTCTAGTGGAGAGCCTAAACTTCAAACCAACAATATCTAGCTGTCTCATTTCACTTTAACAAAGTATTTGTTGAAAATTTACTTTGTATAGTAAGATATAGAACAACAATATTCCTGCCTGAATCGAATGGTTGACCACTCTTTCCTTAAGACTATATTCGCCCATTACTTTTGCTACACAGAGTTACTACGAATTAGTCTCCCAAGATAATTTTTTCTTAAGAACTTGGAAAGGATTGAATAATTTTCAGTGAGTAATTTGGGTGGATTTGTAACTTATTTATAGGTTTCTAAACACCCGTTAGAATATTACCGTTGGCCTTTTATTACTGTTGGCCTTTTATAATTTTATTAAAAAATATATATATAAGAATGTTGTTGCCATGACTTGAACCCAAGTCCTTAATATCAACACCTCTCTCTTATCCAACCGAACCAATATTAATTATTGGTTACATGGATAACATATAATATATTTATTATATACTTTAGATAATAAAAATATCCAACAATCCTCCCTTATTTTCATAATCATCCAATCCTTTTCCTTTGACATTCTTCTTTCTCTTATTAAATATAGTATACATAATTAAGTAAGAGGCGTCTTTCGACTTAAACCTTTACATAGTCTATTTCACAAAATATCTGAATTTTTAGTAGTGTTAACTTTGAACTAAAAATTCTTAAAGTGATATCTTACTCTATAGACATATACTATATCTCTTATAGTTTAACGAAACCCAACATATTTATGGCCTTGTGTTTACCTCTTGGGTTTCGTAAGTGACTTAGAGATAAGCCTTATGTCTCGCAGAAGCGGCCCACTTCCTTCACTTACATAGATGAATCTAATTAGATGCACTTGTATGATTTACATCCTCCAAACCGGACAAAGATTCATTAAAGGTTTACCCTACCCTCTTTGTTCTCCATACAAGCATACACTATCTTTGAGATGATTTTGAAGAATATTTTCTTCATACTTGTCTAGTGTATAACTGATTATTACTATAAGTATTTTTTTCCATTGAACTAATACACCAGATGTTACTATAGTATTTAGTTGGGTTCTGTGACAACCCGAGAATTTATAGGATTTATAAAATCTTAAATGATTGAATAAAGGTTAAATAATAAGACCTAGACTGGAAATAGAGTATGGAATTTAAAATTTTTTGTGAAGGATTTGTATAAATTACAAACTTTAAATGAATATCGGATAGCGAGGTATATGGTTTTGTGTGTAGTGATTATATGTGTACAGTATGTGGTTAAGGGTCAAGTGTTGAGCATATAAGTGTAACATGGGTAAACCCTAATGTTATGTTAAGAACATCAATGTTCAGATAGTAAACCCTAATGATTGGTTAGAAACCCTAATTCCAGCTTTGGAAACCCTAATTTCAGTTCCGAGAATCCTAAACCCTAATCGGGAATTTCTAAACCCTAATTTGGGAACCCTAATGCTAAGTATAAAACCCTAAGGGTTAAAAGTTATGGGATATATGTGAAAAGACCAATTTACCCTTCGAATTATAGGGGAAATTACCAAAATACCCTTAGTAGATACAAAATTATCAAAATGCCATTTTAATTAACTTTTAAGTAATAGATATACCAAATCTTGCGAGTCACCCTTTGAGATTATCCCATGTGCTCTAAATGGAAACAAATCCGCCAACATGTGCCACCTAGCACCATCAAGTTCATTGAATCAAAGAATTACAAACTTAAAGTAAGAAGATATCTTACTTTAGTTCTCATAAGCCAAGACCCTTTCTCTCTCAAATTTTCGAAATGTGTAGAGAAACTCAGTCCAAAGGAGAGAAAAGAACACCCCTTAGCTTTTCAAGATCAGAATCAAAGAACAGAAATTAAGATTTAAGCATTAAAAGGTATAAACCCTAATACATGCTAGATCCTTATGATTTATGTGAACTATGTGTTTTGTTGTTTAGATTAGTGTTATAAGATGTTATTTAGTGATCTATGATGTTACATCATAAACCCATAACATCTAAGTGCAAGAAAATAGAAATTTTAGAAAACAGTCAAGAAACCTAATTTGAGGTCTGACAACTATATGTCAGAGCCTCTAAATCTTAATCTGTTAGATGTTAAGATGGCTAAGTGTATCATTGCTATTCTATGCCATGAGGAGACTAAACTGGAAGTGGAATCAAGTCCATACCATGTCTAGATCTCAAGTTATTTATGGTCAAACATGGTTGATCAATCACAGAAACTGGGTTCTAGAAAATCCATATTTCCCACATCAGTCTGACAAGTTTTTGAATGCCTTAGATCTTGCAGTTGTTAAGGTTTCAGGCCATGAGAGTGTATCATTGATATACTCTGATATATGGACTACCAAACCATGACACTAGAACACCTAGATCATGACCAGAATCAAAGATATTGTAGGTCAAATATGGGTTGACCAACTGCCCGGATGAGTTTCTGGAAAACCCAGATTTCTCAAGAACAAGTTTCTGACAAGCTTTTGATTGGCCTAGATCTTACTTCTGTGATGTTTTTAAGCTACAAAAGTGTATTACTTTTGTACCTTGACATACATACTACATAAGTGTTAAACTTTAACACACAATCAATGCATAGAATCTAAGTTATTAAAGCCCAAAAGTGGACCCTTAGCACTGCCTAAGTTTTTGGGTAACCCAGAAACTCAAAAACATGTCTGACAACAACTTTGATGCTTTATATCTTCATGATATGAAGTAGTTTGAACCTGAACTTAGTTTGTACATGTAGTATTATATCAATACTACATTACTAGTACACTTACATGCCCAGGAATATCTTGAACAAGAAATTATAGTTGGTCAAACTAGTCACCCAAGAAACTGATTTTGTAAGACCCCAACTTTTATGAATAAAGATGAATTTTCTATAAATATCATTTTTGAATATTATGGAATGAATTTGATATAATGTTATAGTTGTGGGTAATATTTATAAATTTTGCAAAGTACGCAAGTTGTTATATAATATTCAATTGGTCGGGAATATTCGTTTTAACGGGAATATTAAATGCAACCAAGACAATCATTAGTGGACCCCTACAATGTAATTATTATTTGATTGAGAAAATGACAAAAATACTTTATATGAAAATAACGGCGGAAGTTTTACTGTTAATCTGTTGAAACACTTTGCGGTGTTAAAAGTGCGATAATGCCAGCGTGGTTACAAAGAAAGTAACGATATTGATTATTGATGCTTACGTGAGAAGTCACTCAGTTTTGTTCAATTATTGTTACAATAATTGCTGCATAGTATCTCACGTTATTTGATTCAATTATTGTCAATATTTTATAATCAATAATTGAGATGACAAAGTTATTAATATTATTATTTTCAATATTAACGATGTTTAGAAATTCTGTCAAGGAGAGGTTTGGTCAACTAATTGCTCGCCAATGGGGAGAAATCCTTATTGGAAAGCCCCCTCTTTCCTGGGAACGACCTGGTCGATTAATATTGTGAATTATAATAATAATGATGAGTTTTGTTTTATTAGTATTATTAATGTAATAAAACAGAAAAGCTTTTTATATAAAACAAAATACTTTTATAAAGTTATTCGTTTTATTAGACTAATAGTAAAATCTTTTTATATAAAACATAATACTTTTATAAAGTTATCTATTTTATTAGACAATAATTAGAATATATTATATTTTATTATGCATAATGTGACGCCCCCAAAATAGGTATACATCACCTATTCTGAGTCGCCAAATACATGGTACAGAAACAAATACAACTTCATTAAACTATGAGTTTAAATACAAATAGAGAGTATAAAAACTCAAAAGGAGTCCTCATTACAATTATTGATACACTATTTTAAAAATAGTGAGGACTGCTAAAATAACTTTCTAGAACCATCACTCTGTACCCCGACTAGTTCTTGCTATGTTCTCACCTCCTGAGAAGAAAAATAGAACAAAAGGGTGAACTCAACTAGCCCAGTAAAGAATATTATGACTAAGATAATATACAACAAATTATCATTAGTCTTCAACAGGGAATAATCTGATAAAATATAATAGACAACAAGTTTTAGATCAACAACTGCAGCGGAAAATAGCAATCCATTAGAAGAGTCAAGTAGAGAAAGAATTCTACTATCTTCTAAGATTTAAAAGTCCATCATCAATATTTTATCCCTGTAACATCAATAAATATACATCTTGAATCAAATATTTATCTTTGCACTACAGACCAAAGATATTCATTTGTATCACCAGTTGGTCATGTTCATCTCAACACCTGTTCATCTTTGTACTACGGGCCAAAGATATTCATTAGGTAATCATTCATCTTTGCACTACAGGCCAAAGATATTCATTTGTATCATCATTTAGGACTAAGGATGATGAAAAATAATATAAAGAAAATGAATCCAGTGAGATAACAGATCAAATATTAAGGATTCGTATTACAGTTTATCTAAGTTCAATAATATTCCAAAATAACCAATTTTGAAGCAGAATTCAAAAATAATGATCAAAACATGGATACAATCAAAGATAGTAACCATAATAGACAACTTGGACAAAAAGAAGAAAGTTTCATTTTTCGATGAATAGTGCCGTATTCGTGAATAGTATACATGAATAGTCTTGTAGATATCGTGGATAAGTAACTCCGGACACAAAAGTTCCAAATTTGATAAAAAGTTCATACCAATATTTTGGCATAATGATATTGAAGAAAATATCATTTAAGAAGAAGATAATATCCCTTACCTCAAAATATCAAGATTTACGATCGGAATATCGGTTATAAAGTCAAGGAAACTTGCAGACGATGAATAGAAACTCACAAAGTATCTAAATACTCACAAAATACACTCAATAATCTAGAGAGAGAAAGAGAGAAAGCTTATGTTTCTGGTGTGATTTTCAATTCTAACTTAGCCCTCTATTTATAGGAAAATGTTAGTAGACTTGACCTGCAACCTGATGGCTTTACCTGCTACTATTCCCACCCATCACATTTGAAATAAAATTCAGCACATTTCTTCACCAACCACAAGTGGTGTGATGCCCCAAAATAGGTCCACACGGCCCATTCCGAGTCACCATATATCACATTATAAAAATCAAATACAAACTTCATTTATATTAATCATGAATGAGCGTCGTAGAGTAAATGCGATAACACGATTAATCGTGAGTTTTAATACAATATTATCTCGTAGACTGTATCCAAACTCAAATTATTACAATGCCATATATAATACAGCAGCAAATAACGCTTCCAAAGTCGGGTTCACTTCACCCTATTATAGTTCACCAAAATTAAATATTACGTGACGTATAAAATACGACACCCATATCTTAGGTCCTCAATACAATTATATATTGTATGTCATGCCATTTTATAAAGTATTGAGAAACTTCGACAGTCTCGAATCATCTCACTATTTCCCTGTTATCCCCCGCTCGACCCAACTACACTCTTATTACCTGAAAAGAATTGTGAAGCAAAAGGGTGAGCACAACTAGCCCAATAAAGAATATCATGGCTAAGATAATTAATTTATCAACAGCTTTCATCAGAATAAATCAGAGAATTTGAACATATGGTAGATAATAAAACTTTTCAACCATAATTGCAGCGGAATCAACAATCCATTAGAAGAGTCAAGTAGAACATAATGTCTACTATCTCCTCCAAATTAAAAGTCCATCGTTAATATTTCATTTCTGTAATACTCATCAATAGTTCTTCGTTGTACCCAAGATAAAGAGAACTTTCATCACCTTTCTTCACCTGAACCACTAAAGATTATAATTAAGTTCACAATTCATATTTATAATAATGTGAATTAACAGTTCCTTCTTGCCACAAAGGCTTAATAGAACGTTTACTCAATATCCTTACCCCAAAGGCTGAAGATATTCAAATGTAATAACAATGATCATACCAATCAGTTGTCTATCTTTGCACTACGGGCCAAAGATATTCAACTATTAAAAATAATGGTCATGATCATACCAATCAATTGCCTGTTAGTGCGATACGGCCAAAGACATTCAACTGTTAACTAATGGTCATGATCCTGCTAATCACATAATTGAATTATCCATGCACTACGGCCAAGAATATTCGTTAGTATCACTAGTGATCATGATCATGTCATACACCTGTCCATCTTCGCACTACGGGTCAAAGCTATCAAATAACAAATCATCTTTGCACTACAGGCCAAAGATATTCAACAACATATCATCTTTGTACTACAGGCCAAAGACATACAACTATAAAACCAATAACCAACAGTATAATAAAGAATATATGAAACTGCAAATGGATTTTCACCCGCCATGCGGTAATCCACGTATACAGATCTTTTTCACAATTTAATAAGGAATGAATACAAAGGATCATTCACCATGCATGTGGTAATCCACATAGACAAGTTATTCCAACAGAATAATAAAGAATGGAATAACAAAAAACATCACCATGCATGCGAGAGAGACCGCACAGACAGGTTATTCTCAACAGAATAATAAATGCAAAATAATAATTAATGGAACCAGGTCCGGCGTAAAACGCATAGACAGGATATTCTGACAGAATAATAAATACGGAATAATAAATATTGGAACCAGGTCAGGTGAAATTCACACCGACAGGATATTCCGACAGAATTATAAATGCGGAATAATAAAAGAAGATCACCAAGTATTGGGTAAACCGCATATACAGGTCATTCCACCAAGTATAGGGTAAACCACGCATACAGGTAATTCCAACAGAATAATAAATGCGGAATAATAAAAGAAGATCACCAAGTATTAGGTAAACCGCATATACAGGTCATTCCACCAAGTATAGGGTAAACCGCGCATACAGGTTATTCCAATAGAATAATAAATAATGGAATAACAGAAGTTCTCTTCATGAATATGAAAGAATAACACCCCTTACGGGTACAACAAATAATATCCCTTACCACAATAATGATATCCCTTACCTTTCAAATAAGAGTATTCCGACTAGTAGGGCGAGGATATACTCTAAGAAAACTTGCACTACTCTCAAAGTTTTCTTAAACTCTAAAGAAATACACTCAAGATTATAGAAGAAGAATTCTCTCTATAGTTTCTCTCTCTAGAGTTTCAGTGAATTCGTAAGAAATAATGAAGGAATGAGCTTCTATTTATAGAAGAATGGAATGAATAGTAACTAACCCATGAACGGTCCAGATTGATTTACTTTAATCGGACGGTCCATATTTAAAGCAAAATCTTTTAAATAAAATATAATATATTCTAATTATTGCCTAATAAAACAAATAACTTTATAAAAGTATTTTGTTTTATATAAAAAGATTTTACTATGCAAAACACTATGCAATACTATGCATAATAAAATATAATATATTCTATTTATAGAATAACTTTAATAAAGTATTCTATTTTATATAAAAAGATTTTACTATGCAAAATACTATGCATAATAGAATATAATATATTCTATTTATAGAATAACTTTATAAAAGTATTCTGTTTTATATAAAAAGCTTTTATTATTATAATTTCAACCAACGGTCTGAAAAATTAGTACATCTCTTCATGAAATAATATTGTACTCAAAAATGATTTGGACCGAAAAGAAATATATTTCTCGGGTGAATAGTACCCCGTGAATAGTACTTTGGGAATAGTACCCCGTGAATAGTAACTCGTCAATAGTAATTCGTGAATAGTACTCTGACATAAAAAGTATCCCAAATACTCGAGTGAACAATACTATAGTGAATACTAATTTGGGTGAATAGTAACTCGTGAATAGTTACTCCGACATAAAAAGTGTCCCAAATACTCGAATGAACAATACTAGAGTGGATAGTAATTTGGGTGAATAGTAACCTGTGAATAGTAACCCATGAATAGTAACTCGTGAATAGTAACTCCGACACAAAAGTGTCCCAAATACTCGAGTGAACAATACTAGAGTGAATAATAATTTGGGTGAATAGTAACCCGTGAATATTAACTCGTGAATAGTAACTCCAACACAAAAAGTGTCCCAAATACCCGAGTGAATAATGCTAGAGTGAATAGTGACCAGGTATTTTATGACAACTTGTTTACTTTGAAAAAAATTTCACATATCATCCTTAACTTTAACCTTTTATCAATTTAACCATTTACCAAAATAGAAAAATTGAATACTTTTATTTCATAAAATTTGGGGTGTCATAAGTGGGGCCCACTCAATTCTAGACTTTTCCACCAAAATGCTAAATTCGGACACTTCAATAATTTCTGAACTAGTCACCTCTTAAAATTCATAACAAATCATACGTTCATTTTTAACGGTTCAAAATTTGTGGACATATACTCAACTTATATATGTATAACATATCCAAAAAATTTAACGATCCAATGGTCGGATTAAAAATTATAACTCACGCAATATATCTCAAAAACACAGATTTAATTTTTTTAATACCTTCATTCCGATAAAAATACTGATAAAACACCTCAACATTAACTCTTTCATTTTTATCCACAATAAATATATCCAACATTTATATCCACATAAAATAATATTTCCTTATCATATGAATCAATAATTAATTATTCACAAATAATATTACAAAATCACATTTATGACAACCAGGCCGTTCCCAGGAAAGAGGGGGCTTTCCAATAAGGATTTCTCCTTACTGGCGTGCAATTAGGTGACCAAACCTCTCCTTGACAGAACGTTCTAGACATTGCCAATAATGTTATCTAATAATATTATTCCAAATAATCTGAATTACTGATCTGTTAAAGGAGATATCGCATGCGGTGGCGATAATTGAAACAACAATAATATAAAATATCAATGCAGCAATTATTGAATCAATAAAATAAAATATTGAACAGTAACTACTGTGACAATTATTGAGTAGTGTCTTCTTACGTAAGGATCAATAATTCAATAATACTGTGCAATATCGTATGCTACTGTGCAACAACGCGTATTACTTTACTTTAACCACCGGATATTCCAACAGTGTTAACGGTAACAACTACGCCGTTATTCAATTTTATCGTTTTCTTCATTCGACCATTATATGTTATGGGGTCCATAATTGGCTGCGCCGTCGTACGAATATTCCCCGACAAGAAAAATATTCCACCGATAAAATGAATATTTTATAACCACTTGCTTATTTTGCAAAATTTTCACATTTCACCCATAACCTAAGTTATTATATCAAATTAATACCTTATTATTTACAATAATAAATAAAGGAAATTTGATTTTATTCATTAAAAAGTTGGGGGTCTTACAACCTCCCCTCCTTATGAAATTTTGTCCTCGAAATTGACGTACGTACTTGGTGTTTCGAAAAGGTGAGGATACCTCGCTTTTATTTCTGATTCCAACTCCCAGGTCATCTCTTCAATAGCATGGTTTCTCCATAAAACCTTAACTTATGGTATAACCTTCGTGCGTAGGACATGCTCTTTCCTATCCAGGATCTTAACAGGTACCTCCTCGTACGTTAAATCTTCAGCTATCTCGTCTGTTTCTAACTCAATAATGTGGTTCGGGTCTTTAACATATTTACGAAGCATAGATATGTAAAAAACATTATGAACACGAGACATACTTGGAGGTAATGTGAGTCTATAGGCCACATTTTCTATTCGGTCAAGAATCTCAAATGGACCAACAAATCTTGGATTGAGCTTTCCTCTCTTCCCAAATCTTGTAACTCCCTTCCATGGTGCAACACGTAACAATACATGATCCCCAATATTAAATTCCACGTCCTTCCGATGAAGATCCGCATAACTCTTTTGTCGATCCGGTGCCATTTGTATACGTTGTCGAATCGTTTGGATCTTCTCTGTAGTCATGCGTACCAACTCTGGTCCCAACAATATTGCTTCACCCACCTCGTCCCAGCATACTGGAGAACGACATTTTCTTCCATACAACGCCTCGAATGGAGCCACACCTATGCTCATCTGATAACTGTTGTTGTAGGAGAATTCCACCAATGGTAGGTACTTATCCCAACTCCCTTTGAGATCTAGGACACAAAGTCTTAATAGATCTTCAAGAGTTTGAATAGTCCTCTCTAATTGTCCGTCCGTTTGAGGATGGTATGCCGAAACTGAATCGTAAATCTGTGCCCATAGCTTTCTGTAAGCTAACCCAAAATCGTGAAGTGAATCTTGGGTCACGATCCGAAACTATGGATACTAGCATGTCGTGCAATCTCATAATCTCGTTCACATACATACTAGCAAGACGTTCAAGGGAATAAGTCTCACGTATGGGCAAGAAATGGGCAGACTTGGTTAATCTATCAACAATAACCCAAATCGCATCTATGCCTTGAGAAACCTTGGGAAGACCCGTAACGAAATCCATAGTAATGTGTTCCCACTTCCATTTTGGAATCTCAAGTGGTTGTAATGGACCCTTTGGCATTTGATGCTCTGCCTTTACACGTTGACAAGTTAAACACCTCGAGATAAACTCCGCGATCTCTCTTTTAATATTGCTCCACCAAAATATATGTCGAAGATCATGATACATTTTGGTACTCCCAGGATGGATTGCAAACGGTGTGTTGTGTGCCTCCATCATGATTCTATGCTTCAAGTCAGAATCGTTAGGAACACAAAGTCTGGAGTTGACTCAAAGTATTCCTTCTTCATCGATTCTTGCTTCTGGAAAAGCACCTTCTTGCACTTTCTTCTTCATACACATCAGCTCCATGTCCGTAGCTTGAGCAGCTTTAACTTTATCGATTAAAGTTGGTTCTACTCGTATATTCGCCATCATCATGTGGGTCCCTAGAGTCTTTAATTCTACCTCCATCCTTTGCAAGTCATACAGAATGGGCCTTTGCATGGACAATATCGCACTCGTACTCGCATATGATCTTTTACTCAATAAATCGCTACTACTACGCTCGCTTTTCCAGGATGATATTGAATAGTGTGATCATAATCTTTCAATAGTTCAAGCCAACGTCGTTGCCGCATGTTGAGTTCTTTTTAGGTGAAGAAATATTTGAGGATTTTATAGTCCGTATAAATCTCCACTTTCTCCCCATACAAGTTGTGTCTCCAAATTTTCAACGCGAATACGACTGCTGCCAACTCTAGATCATGAGTAGGATAATTCCTCTCATATTCTTTGAGTTGTCGTGAGGCATAGGCTATGACTTTCCCATGTTGCATGAGAATGCATCCTAACCCTTTGCCTGAAGCATCGCTGTATATAACAAATCCATCCGTACCAGATGGTATTACCAGAACAGGTGCCGAAATGAGTCTCCTCTTGAGCTCTTGGAAACTCTTCTCTCATTCCTCGCTCCATACGAATTTTGTATCTTTTCGAGTCAGCTGAGTTAATGGAGTAGCGATTCGAGAAAATCCTTCCACGAATCTCCGATAATAACCAGCTAAGCCCAGAAAGCTATGCACTTCGGTCACCGACTTTGGTTGCTCCCAACTTTGTACTGCTTCAATCTTTGTCGGGTCAACAGATACTCCATATTTTGACACCACGTGCCCAAGGAATGCTACTTCTTCAAGCCAGAACTAACATTTCTTCAGCTTGGCATAAAGCTTGTTTTCACGAAGCCTTTCAAGTATCAGCTTCAAATGGTGCTCATGATCTTCACGGCTTTTGGAATAGATGAGGATGTCATCAATAAAGACAACAACAAACTGATCCAAATATTCCTTGAATACACGGTTCATCATATCTATGAAAGAAGCAGGAGCATTAGTCAATCCAAAAGACATGACTAAGAATTCATAATGCCCGTCTTAGAGTTCAAGGCGCTTTGGAATATCCTCGCTTTTAATCTTCAGCTGATGATATCTAGAACGAAGATCGATCTTTGAAAAGAATTGTGCTCCTTGCAACTGGTCATACAGGTCATCAATGCGAGGTAGAGGATACCTATTCTTAATGGTGACATGGTTTAATTCTCGGTAGTCAATACAAAAAAGTCATACTCCCGCTCTCTTCTTCTTTACTTAATAAAACAGGAGCACCCCAAGGAGATGTACTAGGACGAATAAAACCTATGTCTAACAATTCCTGTAGTTGGACTTTTAACTCCTGAAGTTCAATAGGAGCCATTCGATATGGGGTTTTAGAAATGGGTTTTGTACCCGACTCAAGGTCAATAAAGAATTTAACATCACGTTCTGGGGGTAGACCGGGAAGTTCTTCAGGAAATACATCAGGAAATTCACTAAAAATAGAAATAGTATTCAAATCTGACGTGTTTTTGTTCAAGTCCGTGACATGGGCTAAGAAAGCTTGACATCCGTTTTTCAATAATAGAATAGCTTTATGGCTTGATATGACAGTGACTGATTTTAGTGGGTTGGTTGTTTGAATTCGAATAATAGGTTGGCTAGGAATATGAAAACTAACAACCTTACGAAAACAATCAATTTTAGCATGATGCGTTGTTAACCAATCAATCCCCAAAATCACATCAAATGCAAGAATTTTCAATGAAATAAGGTCGGCAGGTAATGTGATGGTACCGACTTGAATCATGCAAGATTTAAAAATAGTAGACGTAACGAAAGTTTCTCCTAACGGAGTCTCAACAGATAAGTCAAAGTCTAATTTCTTCAGAGTCAAGTTTAAACGTTGAGCACAAGCAGGAGAGATAAAAGAATGGGTAGAACCGGTATCTAATAAGGTATAAACTTCACAAAAGTTTATGATTAGCTTACCCGTGATCACCTCGTTTGGGTTCCTCATGTTTTGGGCAGTCACGACAAATGCCCTTCCAGGAACCATCGACTTTAACTTGTCCGGGACAGCCTTTGGAGTCACCATCCCTGTTGAACTTGGTTTCGCAACTAGACAATCTCTAGCTATATGACCTTCCTTTCCATAGTTATAACACACCTTGGAATGTTGTGGGCAGTTTGAGCTGATGTGTCCCTCTTTCCCGCATTTGTAACATACGACCAGTGGTCGTTCTCCTCCCCTAGAAACAGTTGGTGCTGACGTCTTTACGCTATCATTGTTGTACCTTCTCCTTTTGAAATCTCCTCCCGACTCGCTCCTTTTATTATCACGACCACGATTACCACCAGAGTGGTTACCGTTTTTGTCCGAATGCTTTCCTCCTCTGGTTGTCATTGCTCAGATGGCACGCCACCCAGATGACCTCGTTGTGTTCCCTCGGTTGAACATACTCATTATCTCACTCTAATAATTGAGCCACTGCTTACAACATCCGAATATAAAGAAAATTTATGAGAGATAAGATATTGTCGAATCTCTAAGCTTTAACCTCTCGTAAACATCCTCGTCATTCATTCCTCATTTTCACCAAATGAGGTGCAAACCTCGATAACTCGCAAATTTTTCCTCGTCTTCGGGACACCGCCATGTTGTTTTGTTCGATCGATAAACTCCACCTCCTTCATATGATGAATACTTTCGTGAAAGTACTTGTCATTGAATAGTTTCAAAATGTTTTCCAAAACATACCGAAAAGTGCCGGTCAGTACGCTGCACTTCCACATTTCCACCAAGAGTCCGCCTCACCGCGAACATAAAGGTGGCGAATGGAACCTTCTATTCCTCCGTGCATCCCAAGACATCGAATATCTTGGTAATTTATTTGACCCACGCCGCCCATGATCGGATCCGGCTTTCCCTAAATTCGGTGGTCCCAACTCTTTGAATCGCTTGGTTGTGACAAGCCGCGCATTGCTAGCATTTCCACCAGTATTACGTGCACGAGTTTCCTCGTGCGGTTTTGTGAGACCCCGATTTTATCAATAAAGATTTAAATTTTGTCGAAATAATTTTTCAATATTATGGTGTGAATTTGAGATAATATTATAGTTGTGGGTAGTATTTATAAATTTTGCAAAGTATGCAAGTGGTTATGTTATATTCGATTGGTCGGGAATATTCGGTTTAGCAGGGAATATTCGTGCATAACTACCAATCATTGGTGGACCCTACAAATGTAATTATTATTTGATTGAGAAAACGACAAAAATATTTTATTGAAATAATGGCGGAAGTTTTACCGCTTGATACTTGAACTACTTTAGTAGTAAAAGTACAAGAATACGATGTCACGTGGTTGCATAGTAGCACACAGTATTGATTATCGATGCTTATGTGAGAAGTCACCATTTGATTCCATTATTGTTTATTAATAATATGAATTATTATAATGATAATGATGTTTTGTTTTATTCAGATTGTTAACGTAATAAAATGTAAAACATCTTTTTATATAAAATGTAATACTTTATTAAAGTTATTCTATAAATAGAATATATTATATTTTATTATGCATAGTGTTGCATAGTGTTTTTTTGCATAGTGTTTTGTATAGT
Organism: Panax quinquefolius; assembly: GCA_020205615.1. Taxonomy (NCBI): domain Eukaryota; kingdom Viridiplantae; phylum Streptophyta; class Magnoliopsida; order Apiales; family Araliaceae; genus Panax; species Panax quinquefolius. The sequence goes on from CM035166.1 coordinate 91,213,230, forward strand.
GTTGCATAGTGTTTGCATAGTAAAATGTTTTTATATAAATAGAATATATGATATTTTATTTAAAAGATTTTGCTTTAAATATGGACTGATTGATTAAAGTAAATCAATCTGACCGTCATGGATTAATTACTATGCATTCTATTTTCCTATAAATAAAGCTCATTCCTTCATTATTTTCTTACTAATTCAATTGAAACTCTAGAGAGAGAAATTATAGAGAGAAGCTATAGAGAGAAAATCTATAGAGAGAAAGAAGAAGAGTATTCGGTACTTCACTACTTTGATATCCAAAGTGTCTTTTTACTAGTAAGGGATATTATTTGTTGTACCCGTAGTAAGGGTGTTATTCTTTCTTATTCATGAAGAGAACTTCATTATTCCATTCATTATTATTCTGCTGCAATAACTCGTAAAAGTGGCATACCCTATACATAACCTTATATCACACGCCAGATACCCTATACTTGGTGAAATTCTTATATTATTCCTTTCTTATTTATTCTATTGGAATAACTCAGATCATGCTAATCCCCTATACTTGGTGATCTTCTTACATTATTCCATTCTTTATTATTCTGCTGGAATATCCTGCATCGTGTGTTTTACACGGACCGGTTCCATTGTTTATTATTCCGCATTTATTATTCTCATTGGAATATCCTCGTGCGTGTGTTTTACAATTTAATTCGGTTCCATTGTTTATTATTATTCAAAGATTTATTATTCTCGTTGGATCATCCTCATCGATGTGAATTTCACCGACTTGGTTCCGTTATTATTATTCTATTGAATAACTTTGCCTGTCTAAGCACCGCATGCATGGTGATTTCTTTTGTTATTCCATTCTTTATTATACCCAGTTGGTTAAAACTTTGACTTCTATACTCCATGAAATTAGTAGAATATCTTTGATATTTGCGTTTCATCCAGTATCTTTTCATGGAAATATTCTTCTGATCATTCTTGAATTTTACTCTACAAAGCAAGATCATGTTGAGTTTGGACGTTATTAGTTCCTGAATAAATTAATTCGTGAACTTGTTTTATTGAATTATTATGTCATTGTCATCATCCTCATGTTATATTATGTTATCTTTGGCTTACGTGCATAGATGAACTTAGTATGATTATGACCAGGGATCATTCTAAGATAATCATGGTTTGTTATAAATGATGTGATAAAAGTCCTCGGTGGCTCAGAATGCAATCGATGGATGGTTTTTGGTATGATTATGACTAGGGTTGATTCGGTATAGTCATGACCATTGATAATTTGATGAAAATCCTTGACCAGTGGTACAAGGATGAATAGATATTGTGGTTTATTCATTAAACCGAGTCTTAGTGATAAAAATTGATGAAAACCTTTTAAAACCTAAAGATAGTAGACTTTTATTTTCTACTTGACTCTTTTAATGGATTGCATATTCACCGCAGCTTAAACCGGTTGTCTATTGTATTTTATCGCTTAACATTGTTGAAGGCTAATGATAATTTATTCTCGCATTATCTTAGTCATAATATTTCTTCGGGCTAGTTGAGCTCACCCTTTCTTTCACAATTGTTCTCTTCGAAAAATGAGAATATAGCTAGACGAGTTGGGGAAACGAGTGATGGTCCTCAAGATAGCATTAGTAGTCCTCACTATTCTCGTGAAATAGTGTGATAATAATTGTAATGAGGACTCCTTGAGTATGGATATTGTCTAAATGACAATATTCCTATTAGAACTCTCGCTTTATGTATTGTCGTATGTTACACCTACGGATGTATAATTAAGTTTGTATTTGAATTTATGTACCATGTAAGTGGCGACCCAAGATGGGTGACGTATACCTAATTTTGGGGCGCCACAATTGGTATCGAGCTTAGGGATATGATCCCGGCTAAGATGCTGAGATAAGAATTAGGAGGGGAGAGACGGGAATTCCTTCTCAGTACTGACCTACCTAAGTTTATTTGGTATTTGATTGGTCGGTCGTAGTATAGTGATAATATGTTGCATGTTAATTAACCCTTGTTTTGTGACGGTGTTTGTATTTAGATGTTATGAATAGGGCTCTGCTTATTGGAGCGCGATAATGAGTCACTCAACCAAAAGGTAACGACCAACAACACGATAATAATCATACTGCGCGATAACGACCATCTAACAATGATGACCATCGTGGGAGAAATTATCATGCCAAGAATGGTAACCACTTGGTGGTAATCATGGCCAAGATAATAGAAGTGGAAATTTCAAGAAGAGAAGGTCATTTAGCTCGATTTTGTCATGCACCAAAGTCAAGTCCAATTGGGACTATGGCACCAAAGGCGGATACGGACAAAACAAAGTCGGTGGTTTCATGAAGAGCGTTTTTCATGACTTCTTAAAAAGCAAGTGACTCGAACGAAGTTTGCATGGGTTAGTTAATTATAAATTCTTGCGAAGTCTATACCTTATTAGATATCGCCTACCCATTCTTTTATCTCACTTGCTTATGCGTTCAACGCTTAAATTTGACTCCGGAGAAGTTAGACTTTGACTTGTTGGTTGAAACCTCTTTAGTAGGAGCCTTCGTTACCTCCACTGTTTTTTTTAAATCTTGTTTGATTCAAATAAACACTTTCACATTACCTGTCGATATTATCTCTTTGAAAATACTTGCCTTTGAGGTAATTTTTGAAAACGATTGATTAACTACTCATTATTCTTTTTGTAAGGTTGTTAGCTTTCATATTCCTAACCAACTTCGTTATACTGAATTCAAAGTAACCAAACCCTAAAGTTAATCAACGTTATATCAAGCCATAAGTAAAGAGCCCCGATCCTTTCGTTGTTGATTTCCTTGTGTGGAATGCATCGAGGCCGACTTTCTCTAGGCGACATCATGAAAGATGATGGCGAGTTGATAGGCATCATTATGAGGTGCTATCTAGGTTAAAGGATAGAAGTCACAGTTGGTATCAATGTGATGTATTATCCAAGTTTTGGATGAGAATCACAGTTTTGAATGATATTTCTATCATTAATAAATTTCTTGACGATTTCTTGAAGACTTTCTAGCCTACCCTAGAGCGTGAGATCGAATTTTGTATTGATTCCCCAAAGATAAAAACCCATTTCTTAAACCCTCAAATATTTCTTCAACTAAAAGGATCATTTACGTGGATTATGATGAAAGTCATAATAAAAGCATTGGACTAATGAAAATCATGGGTATACGTGGTATTAGTAAGTGTTATAATGAGTTATGTTGGTTATTATGAGAAAACATGAAAGTTTCTTAGAAATCACAAATAGTTGAAAATCAGATTTTGTGAAAAACGTAACATGAAATTCAATTGACCATATCTCTTAATATATTTTGAATTTTTGAGTGTGGTCAAGTCCTAGAGTTAGATCTATGAGTTACCTAACTAATCCAAGTGGAATTACTGGAAAAGGTGTTGTAGATTTTTGTGTGGACTGATTTTAGCAAAGGAGTGCAAAGCTGCAAAAACCGAAAAAAAGTCACGCCATGATTTTTAGAGGGGCTGTTTCGGCCACTAAATTTATGTGAAAAATTCTGGCCTTTTGGGACATGAAAATATATGTTATAAAGTACCTCCTGTTCAAAAATGAGCTCATTCTGACTTAAAATGAGCAAGTTATGACCATTTCAATATTTAGGTTTTTTCGATTTAAAAACGATATAACCGAGTTCTACAACTCGATGACCATGAAATTTAAATCGAGGCTCACATTAACATGTGTAAGGTCCTACCAAGATTTGGGAATTTCTGGAGTTAACCTTGAGGTAGCTAATTTCTTAAGGAATTAATTAGAAATTGATTTTTAAAAATAGTAAATGAATTTTAAAAATTCTGAGAAAAATGTATGTTCATTATGGGACTATATTATGCTAAATCCCTGAAAAGAAATATATTTGGGACTGATTTGGTATTTTTCATGAAAATAGTTTAGTTACGAACATATGAGTTAAATATGTTATGTGAAGTAACAAAGTTGAAAATAGGATTTTATGGCTAGAGAATCCTATATAGAGTATATGCATATTTTTTTTTGATGAGGGATTTGATAATTGGTGATGATATCTTATGAGTATGGCATTTTTGAATGATTAAATGCATTATATGGTAAAGCGTAAACAATTGAAATAAATTATTTATAAATTTAAGAAGTGATTAAAAAATTGTTATAATATTAATGATATTAGATTATAAGATTATTAAGTGATTGATAACATGGGGATATTCTTGAATCCTGGATAAATTATATTATAAATGTTTAATATTTATCCTTTATCTCATTTGATTGATTCTTTATATCATTGACATGATCCTCATGCTTATATTATGTTGAAAGTCATCTGTGGCTCACGTGCATAGATGGACTTGGTATGATTATGACCAGGGATTGTTCGGTATAATCATGACCGTAATTGAAAACACGATTATCTTTGGCACGTAGTGCATGGATAATTTGTGGTCGTGATACTAATGAATACACGATTATCTTTGGCACGTAGTGTATGGATAATTTGTGGTCATGATACTAATGAATACACGATTATCTTTGGCACGTAGTGCATGGATAATTTGTGGTCGTGATACTAATGAATACAGGATTATCTTTGGCCGTAGTGCATGGATAATTCGTGGTCGTGATACTAATGAATACACGACTATCTTTGGTAGTAGTGCATGGATAATTTGTGGTCGTGATACTAAATGAATACACGATTATCTTTGGTAGTAGTGCATGGATAATTCGTGGTCGTGATACTAATGAATATCCTTGGCACGTAGTGCGGGATGATTCGATGATATGGATTAATTATTGAAATGAGTCTCAAAGAATGAAATATTAATTCATGGATGTGGTAAAAGTCATCTTTGGTCAGTAGTGCATTGATAGACTTGGTATGATTATGACCAAGGATTATTCGGTATAATCATGATCAGAATAATTGAAAACACGAATATTCTTGGCCATGGTGCATAGATAATTCGTGGTCGTGATACTATTAAGTCGCTGCCTCAAAGATTATTGGTTTTACGCTTGTATATCTTTGGCTCAGTAGTGCAAAGATGAGTTGTTAATGAATATCTTTGGTAGGATTGCGAAGATGAATTTAATATTTTTGACGATAAAGGTATTCAAGATATCCTCACCTCTTATCATACCAGTATCGCACCCCCTAATTTCGAGGGAAAATTCCATAAGGAGGGAGATTGTGAGACCCCAGATTTTATCAATAAAGATTTAAATTTTGTCGAAATAATTTTTCAATATTATGGTGTGAATTTGAGATAATATTATAGTTGTGGGTAGTATTTATAAATTTTGCAAAGTATGCAAGTGGTTATGTTATATTCGATTGGTTGGGGAATATTCGATTTAGCGGGGAATATTATTAATACAACTACTCAATCATTAGTGGACCCCACAAATGTAATTATTGTTTGATTGAGAAAACAACAAAAATATTTTATTGAAATAACGGCGGAAGTTTTACCGGTTGATCTTGTTGAACTACTTTCAGGTAGTAAAAGAAATACAATGTCATACGTGTGGTTGCATAGTAGCACACCAGTATTGATTATTGATGCTTATGTGAGAAGTCACTCGGTTTGATTCCATTATTGTTTATTAATAATATGAATTATTATAATGATAATGACGTTTTTGTTTTATTCAGTATTATTAACGTAATAAAATGAAAACATCTTTTATATAAAATGTAATACTTTATTAAAGTTATTCTATAAATAGAATATATTATATTTTATTATGCATAGTGTTGCATAGTGTTTTTGCATAGTGTTTTTGCATAGTGTTGCATAGTGTTTGCATAGTAAAATGTTTTTATATAAATAGAATATATGATATTTTATTTAAAAGATTTTGCTTTAAATATGGACGATCGATTAAAGTAAATCAATCTGACCGCTCATGGATTAATTACTATGCATTCTATTTTCCTATAAATAGAAGCTCATTCCTTCATTATTTTCTTACGAACTCACCGAAACTCTAGAGAGAGAAATTATAGAGAGAAGCTATAGAGAGAAAATCTATAGAGAGAAAGAAGAAGAGTATTACGGTACTTCACTACTTTGATATCCAAAGGTCTTTACTACGGTGAGGGATATTATTTGTTGTACGTAGTAAGGCGGTGTTATTCTTTCTTATTCATGAAGAGAACTTCATTATTCCATTCATTATTATTCATTGGAATAACTCGTAAAAGTGGAATACCTATATATATAACTTGACACGCCAGACATACCCTATACTTGGTGAAATTCTTATATTATTCCTTTCTTATTTATTCATTGGAATAACTCAGATCATGCTTAATCCCCTATACTTGGTGATCTTCTTCATTATTCCATTCTTTATTATTCATTTGGAATATCCTGTGCATGTGTTTTTAACACCGACACGGTTCCATTGTTTATTATTCCGCATTTATTATTCTCATTGGAATATCCTCATGCATGTGTGTTTTACACCGACTTCGGTTCCATTGTTTATTATTATTCAAAGATTTATTATTACATTGGATCATCCTGTCGATGTGAATTTCACGACCGGTTCCGTTATTATTATTCTATTGGAATAACTTTTGTCTCAAGCGAAGTCTTCGCATGCATGGTGATTTCTTTTGTTATTCCATTCTTTATTATACCCAGTTGGTTAAAACTTTGACTTCTATACTCCATGAAATTAGTAGAATATCTTTGATATTTGCGTTTCATCCAGTATCTTTTCATGGAAATATTCTTCTGATCATTCTTGAATTTTACTCTACAAAGCAGTATCATGTTGACAGTTTGGACGTTATTAGTTCCTGAATAAATTAATTCGTGAACTTGTTTTATTGAATTATTATGTCATTGTCATCATCCTCATGTTATATTATGTTATCTTTGGCTTACGTGCATTGATGAACTTAGTATGATTATGACCAGGGATCATTCGGTATAATCATGGTTTATTATAAATGATGTGATAAAAGTCCTCAGTGGCCTGTAATGCACTGATGGATGGTTTTTGGTATGATTATGACCAGGGGTGATTCGGTATAGTCATGACCATTGATAATTTGATGAAAATCCTTGACCGTGGTACAAGGATGAATAGATATTGTGGTTTATTCATTAAACTGAGTCTTAGTGATAAAAATTGATGAAAACCTTTTAAAACCTAAAAGATAGTAGACTTTATTTTCTACTTGACTCTTTTAATGGATTGCATATTCATTGCATGATTAAACCGGTTGTCTCATTGTATTTTATCGGTTTAACATTGTTGAAGGCTAATGATAATTTATTCTGCATTATCTTAGTCATAATATTTCTTACTGGGCTAGTTGAGCTCACCCTTTCTTTCACTGTTCTCTTCAGGAAATGAGAATATAGCTGGGACGAGTTGGGGAAACGAGTGATGGTCCTGAAGATAGCATTAGTAGTCCTCACTATTCAGCGAAATAGTGTGATAATAATTGTAATGAGGACTCCTTGAGTATGGATATTGTCTAAATGACAATATTCTATTAGAACTCTCGGTTTATGTATTGTCGTATGTTACACTGCGTATGTATAATTAAGTTTGTATTTGAATTTATGTACCATGTAAGTGGCGACCCAAGATGGGTGACGTATACCTAATTTTGAGGGCGTCACAGGTTTTGCATAAAATGCAAAACACTTCTGAACATCCCATCATTCATCATTTGTTCGGTAGTGTTGTTTACAGGAGGATTATTGCCTTTCTGTTGCACGTTCTCCTGGTTTGTAACTAAAGGTTGTTCCACAGTCTCATACACTCCATTTTTAACGTTCTCAGTAGCCATTCTTAAATACTGCCATAAAACAAGGGTTAATTAAACAAATTAACATATCACATAATATCCCTATATTATGACTGACAAACAAATAAGCTTAGATAGGACACACTAGCGAATGATTTACTCATCTCTCCCCTCCTAGTTCTATTCCCCGATCTCCGCCAAAGACCATATCCCTAAGCTCTGATACCAACTGTGATGCCCTCAAAATAGGTATACATCACCTATTCTGAGTCTCCAAATACATGGTACAGAAACAAATACAACTTCATTAAACTGTGAGTTTAAATACAAATAGAGAGTATAAAAACTCAAAAGGAGTCCTCATTAAAATTATTGATACACTATTTTAAAAATAGTGAAGACTTCTAAAACAACTTTTTAGAACTATCACTCCGTACCCCGACTAGTTCCTGCTATGTTCTCACCTCTTGAGAAGAAAAATGGAACAAAAGGGTGAGCTCAACTAGCCCAGTAAAGAATATTATGACTAAGGTAATATACAACAAATTATCATTAGTTTTCAACAGGGAATAATCTGATAAAATATAATAGACAATAAGTTTTAGATCAACAACTGCAGCGGAAAACAGCAATCCATTAGAAGAGTCAAGTAGAGAAAGAATTCTACTATCTTCTAAGATTTTAAAATCAATCAATATACATCTTGAATCAAATATTCATCTTTGCACTACAGGCCAAAGATATTCATTTGTATCACCAGTTGGTCATGTTCATCTCAACACCTATTCATCTTTGCACTACGGGCCAAAGATATTCATTAGGTAATCATTCATCTTTGCACTACAGGCCAAAGATATTCATTTGTATCATCATTTAGGACTGAGGATGATGAAAAATATTTTAAAGAAAACGAATCCAGTGAGATAACAGATCAAATATTAAGGATTCGTATTACAGTTTATCCAAGTTCAATAATATTCCGAAATTACCAATTTTGAAGCAGAATTCAAAAATAATGATCAAAACATGGATACAATCAAAGATAGTAATCATAATAGACAACTTGGACAAAAAGAAGAAAATTTCATTTTTTGGTGAATAGTGCCGTATTCGTGAATAGTGCCGTATACATGAATAGTGCCATATACGTGAATAGTAACCCCGACACAAAAAGTTCCAAATTTGATAAAAAGTTCATACCAATATTTCGGCATAATGATATTGAAGAAAATATCATTTAAGAAGAAGATAATATCCCTTACCTCAAAATATCAGTACTTTTGATCGGAATATCGGTATAAGGCTGAAGGAAACTTGCACTGATGAATAGAAACTTACAAAGTATCTAAATACTTACAAAATACACTCAATAATCTAGAGAGAGAAAGAGAGAAAGCTTATGTTTCTGATGTGATTTTCAATTCTAACTTAGCCCTCTATTTATAGGAAAATGTTAGCAGACTTGACCTGCAACATGATGACTTTACCTGCTACTATTCCCACCCACCACATTTAAAATAAAATTCAGCACATTTCTTCACCAACCACAAGTGGGGCCCACTCAATTCAAGAATTTTCCACCAAAATGCTAAATTCGGATACTTCAACAATTTCTGAACCAGTGACCTCTTAAAATTCATAACAAATCATACGTTAATTTTTAACGGTTCAAAATTTGTGGACATATACTCAACTTATATATGTATAACATATCCAAAAATTACAACGATCAAACGGTCGGATTAAAAATTATAACTCACGCAATATATCTCAAAAACACAGATTTAATTTTTTTAATACCTTCATTCCGACAAAAATACTGATAAAACACCTCAACATTAACTCTTTCATTTTTAACCACAATAAATATATCCAACATTTATATCCACATAAAATAAATATTTTCTTATCAAATAAATTAATAATTAATTATTCACAAATAATATTACAGAATCACATTTATGACAACCAGACCGTTCCCAAGAAAGAGGGGGCTTTCCAATAAGGATTTCTCCTTAATGGCGCGCAATTAGGTGACCAAACCTCTCCTTGACAGAACTTTCTAGACATTGCCAATAATTTTATCTAATAATATTATTCCAAATAATCAATTCTTGATCCGATAAAGGAGATATCAAAAGGACGATAATTGAAACAACAATAATATAAAATATCAATGCAGCAATTATTGAATCAATAAAATAAAATATTGAACAGTAACTACTGTGACAATTATTGAGTAGTGCCTTCTTACGTAAAAATCAATAATTCAACAATACTGCGGTAATACCAGATCTTCTTGTGCTGACAACGCGTATTACTTTACTTTAACCACGAGTATTCCAACGATGTTAATTGAATAACAACTTCTGTGGTTATTCAATTTTATCGTTTTCTTCATTCGACCGTTATCCGTTATGGGGCCCATAATTGGCTGCACCATCGTACGAATATTCACCCGACAGAAAGAATATTCCACCAACAAAATGAATATTTTATAACCACTTGCTTATTTTGCAAAATTTTCACATTTCACCCATAACCAAAGTTATTATATCAAATTAATACCTTATTATTCACAATAATAAATAAAGGAAATTTGATTTTATTCACTAAAAAGTTGGGGGTCTTACACATAATATTTACATAGTGCCTGCATAGTGTTTGCATAGTAAAATCTTTTTATATAAAACATAATACTTTTATAAAGTTATTCGTTTTATTAGATTATAAATAGAATATATTATATTTTATTGTAAACCAATCTGGACCGTCCGTTTAAAGTAAATCAATCTGGACCGTTCATGAATTAGTTACTATGCAGTCCATTCTTCTATAAATAGAAACTCATTCCTTCATTATTTCTTACGAATTCACTGAAACTCTAAAGAGAGAAACTATAGAGAGTTCTTCTTCTATAATCTTGAGCGTATTTCTTTAGAGTTTAAGAAAGCTTTGAGTGTAGTGCAAGTTTTCTTTGAGTATATCCTCGCCCTATCAGTCAAAATACTCTTCTTTTACGGTAAGGGATATTATTTGTTGTACTCGTTAGGGGTATTCCTTATTTCTTATTGGTGAAATTCTTTTGTTATTCCATTATTTATTATTCTGTTGGAATAACCTGTATACGCGGGATACCCTATACTTGGTGAAATTCTTCTGTTATTCCATTATTTATTATTTTGTTAGAACATCCTATCTGTGCGTTTACGCATGACCTAGTTCTGTTGTTTATTATTCTGTTGGAACATCCTGTATGTGCGTTCTGGCGACCTTAGTTCCATTATTTATTATTACATTGGAATATCACATCTTGTGCGTTTATGCATGACACGGTTCCATTATTTATTATTCATTGGAATAACTTTTCATGCGCGTCTATCGCATGCCTGGTGATTTCTTTTGTTATTCCATTCTTCATTATACTTAGTTGGTTAAAGTTTTGACTTCTACACTCCATGAAATTAGTGGAATATCCTTGATATTTGCGCTTCATCCAGTATCTTTTCATGGAAATATTCTTGTGAGCATTCTTGAGTGTTACTCTATAAAGAAGTATCATGTTGACAATTTGGACATTATTAGTTCCTGGATAAATTAATTCTTGAACTTGTTTTATTGAATTCTTATATCATTGTCATCATCCTCATGTTTATATTATGTTGAAAGTCATCTACGTGGCTTCATAGTGCATAGATGGACTTGGTATGATTATGACCGAGGATTATTCTTGTAATCATGGCCGTAATGTTACAAATGATGTGGAAAAAGTCCTCATTGACCCGTAGTGCATTGATGGACAGTTGTTGGCATGATCATGACCATTGATGAATACACGGATATCCTTGGTCATGGTGCATGGATAATTTATGGTTGTGATACTAATGAATATCCTTGGCCGTAGTGCAGGGATGATGTGGATTATTTATTAAGCTAAGTCTCAGGGATAAAAGTCATGAAAAACCTTTTAAATCATAGAAGATAGTAGATTTTATTCTCTACTTGACTCTTCTAATGGATTGCTTGTTCCGTTGCAGTTAAACTTGATGTTTGTTATATTTTATCAGTTTAACATTGTTGAAGGCTAATGATAATTTATTATGCATTATCTTAGTCATAATATTTCTTACTGGGCTTGTTGAGCTCACCATTTTGTTTTCATTGTTCTCTTTAAGAAATGAGAACGTAACAGGGACTAGTCGGGGAACAGAGTGATGGTCCAGATACTAGCATTAGTAGTCCTCACTATTCTATGAAATATTGTGATAATAAATGTAATGAGGACCCCATTGAGTTTGTATATTGTCTCAGATGACAATATTTATATTAAAACTCAGAGCATATGTTTAGTCGTATTTTACACGACTGTTGTATAATTAAGTTGTATTTGAATTTTGTACCATGTATTTGACAACTCAGAATAGGTGATGTATACCGATTTTGGGGGCGTCATAGTTGGTATCAAAGCTTAGGGATATGATGTGACACCCCCAAATCTAGGTACTTCATTCCCACAAGATTTGGTGCTCACTATTCAATCATTCATACTATCTACCCAAATAAAATAATATTTGAATCATAAAACCTCCCCTTAAATAGGGTTACATCATTAAATTCAAAAACATCCCAGATTATCTAACCTTTAAACGTCATTCCAATGCGGAATTAAAATTATAACATTACATCATTAAAATAAAGTCTAAGATCATCATAATAAAAGTCTAACATCATGATCATAATCAAAATTACAAGTCTTCATCACTTGTACACTTTTCCCTTTCCTTTGCTAGTCGAAGGTTCATTTACCTTCTTCTCTTTAGCTGCAATGAATTTATAAATATGCAAGAGTGAGCAAAACAATTTCTCACTGGATATAATAGAAAATCAACAGGAGTATAACAATAATAACTGCCAATAATAGGCTCATCAAAAGTGAATAGTACTCTAACAATAATAATCAGAAACTGGAATCCAAAATTTGGAATCTACATCACTGAGGGTCATAAGACCATGAACTACGTCCACAGTTGCAAGTAATCTTTCAACTCCAACTTTAACAGTCATAAGACTATAAGGACCTCGTCTTGGGGATCGACCCTTCGTATAAATGTATTGTGCACAAACATTTTAACGCTTCGCATAAATTATCCCTTAATAATAGGGTTGTTCATCTCGAGATTTAGAATACAAGTCCGCACTTTTAGTAAGTTTGGTTTGGATACATTTCAAGGGTAATTTAGAATTCAATGGTCATCAACTAAGGATTAGTTGAATACAATATTGATAACATCATGCTATGGAATAATCATAACTAAATCGACATTGAAATTTAAGATCATGCTTTAGGAATAAACTAACATCATAAACATCGAATAATTATAATATGCCTTGCTTGAACAATATTAAGCCAAGGTTAAAACCTTATTTAGAGTTGAATCTTAAGCATGCATAACAAATCATAAGTTTAATGATAAAACTTGTTCAGCATTAGTGTGTTAGAATGTAGAAATTTACATGCTAATTAACAAGTTAAAGATGGGCTGAAAATCAAGAGATAAGATTTAAGAGCTTGCACGATATAATTAGGGTTAAAAAAAACTTTCACAAAGAAAGCTTAGAGTTAAGAAAACTTGCTCAAAGATAGCTAGATACTTGCACAATTATAAAAGTAGAGTTAGAGAATTTGCCTCGTGCGTAGGTTAAACAATTACTACTCACGTTCACCCTAAATCCTACACATACCATATGTAATGATGATACACATTATTTACACTAACATTACCTTTATGAGTTACTGTATTACTCTTAGTATAGCTACTAACTAAGTTTAAGTTTAAACAACATCACATCTTTTCATGAACATTACTTTTTAGCTTTATTACAACTACTTAAGTGATCATGTCATTGCACCACATACACATTAACAACTTGATACAACATCCTATTACATGTCCAACATGTTATCATTAAGTTATACAAATACACAAAGGGTTGCACTTGCATTCGCGCATCCCGACGCCCTCTGATTGGCTCCAAATACACAACAGTCCTAAAGATGGCCATTTTGACCCTTCATAACGATTTCAAATTGAAAACCTTAAAGAATAAAAGTTATAGGCCTATTCGTCCTCTTTTCGAATCATCTTGAATCACCTCAATCAGAGTTTGTATGAAAATATTATGGCCATTTTACCACAGGAGGTCAAAACTGTCCGACCCAGACCACTTTTCCAGCGCTAGGGCGCGAGACAGTGGTACTCCTACCTAAGGTTTATAACCTACAACTTTGATACCAACTTTTAATGACCCCAAAATCCATACAATTTAAATCTCAACTTCGGTCTTTAACCATACATTAAATCTCTAATAAAACATCATTATTCGATATTAAAAACACTAAAATTGCGAAATAATTAAAACGTTTATACATTTCCTTCTTTCTTGCCCTGAATCGCAACCTTTACATTACATCTCTTTGATTCAATCTTATATCATGAATCGTTACAACTAAATGACTATACAAAGTCTTACATCATAACTAAATATCCATATACATTGGATAGCTCAACTTACAATTCAACATGTTACGTTCAAAATATGAAATACATTTCTCATAAAACATAAGTAATCTTCGTGAATATAGATCTCTATAACTCACTTAGCGCATATCTTTACCTTAAAATCTTAACCTGCAAAAGTGGTTATTTGCAAGAGTGAGCTCGACAACCCAACAAAGTCTAACAGTTTTCATGCATCACATAGCACATAATAATATTCTCGATATACATCTCATTAAAGTATATGGCATACATGTTTTTAATTCACATAGCAAATATAAAGATTGAGTTCCTTACTCAACCATCATTACTTAGCCAAAACAATGCAGTCATATATTGACTTTAACATTTCATGATTTCAACATGTATAACATATCATGCAATTTAAAATAGTTCATCAAGTCCACGTAGAAAATAGGAACCGAAAGACTTGCCTTGATCGTTGTTTACCAATAATAGTTTAACAGCTTACAGTTATCTGCACTTCACGTGCCCTACATAATTATATGATCGTACACATAAACTATTAGTCACATAACAACACATAGTAATTGTAATGTAAACTCTACTCCACATCTCATAATCATTCCTATTAATTAGTACACAATGTTCAATTAGATTGTGTTAACTTTTTGACTTATGACTCACTATATTTCATAATCGAAGTTCATTCAAGTGCATAAGTCTTGCTAGGACTACTTATTGGTTTTATATTAAACCCATTTCATATCCTATAATATTCATTTCAATTGAATTGAAACACTTTTTAAGTTCGTTAACAATTGGTACAGCGTTTCGACGTTCATTCGTCACACGCCCGATTTGCCTCTCTTGTGTATGCTTATCGAATACATTATTTATTAATGTTAAGCATCATTATATTTACTAACATACATGTTTTATAAGTTAGGACATCATCATTTATGGTCAGGAGCACTACACATGCATATGTGCATGCCTGACGCCCTCCGATTGCCCTCGAAAACATAACAGTCCTAAAGATGACCATTTTGACTACTGTTATAGACCTTAAATTAAACAACTTAAAGCATGAAAGTTGTAGGTCCACTCGTCCTCGTTCCGGATCATCTTGAATCATCTCAATCGGAGTTCGTATGAGAAAGTTATGGCTATTTTACTACAGGAGGCCAAAATCGTCTCGACTTCAGACTTCTCTCATCTCCAAGTGCAACTGGCAAGGCGAGAACTAAGTCATACAGTGGTGCCGCAGCGCGAGATTGGCACTGGGGTGCGAATTTCAGTGCTGGGGCACAAATTTTGGAGCTGGGGCTCTATTTTTAGCGCTAGGTCGTAGAAACTAAATGTAATCGCAAATGACACGAAGAATGAATGAAACAACTAAATTTACATCTATAACTTAATTTCTAACACTAATTAACATGTATAACTTATGCCAATTACACATATACACATTACCCAACATGCATATACTAATTTAAACCACTAAACAACAATCACGTAAAACAAAAAACACCATTACTGATGTGTGTTTACACAAATTGAAAAATAAAACATAATTTATAAACCAATTTGATTCCTTTGAATTATGTTTCTCTGAATTTCTTAACCCATTATCATATACAAGGTTCAATTTCATAACTTCACAATTAACATACACTAATTTTGTTATCTTACAAAAATCATATTCATGCATATGTGTTCATTTGTAAAACCAATTCCCCTTACTTGTATATACATAAATTAGCATACAATCTTGTCTATACGCTAAACATACAATCATATATATATATATATATATATATATATATATATATATATATATATATACTAGTATAACACTTGCAACAATATGGTTTTATAGAGAATTTTTGTAAAAACCTTATACACATTGATAATCAAGAACATGTATTATACGTAGAACGATATATATATATATATATATATATTAAGGTTTTAAAACATACATTTTGTCGCTTTTAGAAACCCTTGCTAATCACTTTGATAATAAGAATTCTAACCTTCTCTTGTTGCTTCTCTCTCTTAAACTCTTTCTCTCTCTCAAATTCTCTGTGATTTTCTTCTTGAAGCTTAGCAAACACTTAGAATGCATAAACAAAACCAATCGGTAACCAATCGTAAATGGCCATAATAATAATAGCCCGATTAAATAATATCGCTTCCAAATATAACGATAGGTTATAAATATATTTTATTCATTATTTTATTAATATAATTTATATAATATTTCAAAATTCAAAAGAACTCCAAAAGCCATAAGGCTTCGTTTGGCAAAACTCTTTAAAATTAAAGAATTAATATATTTAAGTTTGTTTGGCAAAATAAATTAAAACTACTTTAATTTATTTTAATAACTACTTATAATATAGTTATTTGTCACACTTCTAATTAATTAAGTTTTCATACTTAATTTAATTAATACTAATAACAATTCATTGCATAATATAATAATTTATTTAATCATTATAAACCCTCTAACTTAATTATTAAATTAAATTAGATTACTATCTCAAAAATAATTACTTTCCTTAACTCGTTAATTTTTTATTAAACAAATAAATAATCAAATCACATCAAATCAATTAAACAAATACTTATTCAACGATAAACACATCCATTAAATATTTATATAATTCAATAAATATTTAAATATTAATTAAAAATCTGGATTGTTACATCATTCCCTCCTTACAAGGATTCTGTCCTCAGAATCACAACTCAAACCACTCATTCGTTACAATCTTCCCTACTTACAAATATTCTGTCCCCAGAATCGAAGACACAAATTAAACAAATAACTCAGAGTAATCTTTCATCATTTTATCTAAATATAGCTTATATATTTCCTACTACATTCATTACTTTAACAAATTATAGGTTTTATTTCATAACTTTCACTTGATCTCAATATATTCTGAGTATTATATATCTTTTAACCCATTTATTTCTTTTTCTAAGGATCGTTATCATCAACACTCGGGATATTACATTCACTTTTTCTTCTAAAAATTTTGTCCTCGAAATTTTATTTATTAATCTTTATTCATTCAATCTATCAGAGTATATTTTATGTCACTACTTCATTCATTCATTGGTTTCTATAACCACTTTCTTTCCACAAAGATCATTCTACAATTATTAACTTTTCTATTAAAAGTTTTACATTATTCTTTGATAACTCATATCCTTCTCACATCAAAATCTTTTTTCTCACTTATTTAACATATTCATCATTCAGTGTCGCATTCTACGACTCACTTCTTTCTAAGGAATATCATCCTTACCACATTTACCTTTTAGAATATCAAGAATCTTCCACAATTGCTCAATAATTGGGAAGCGATATGAATAACAGGAATTTAAAAGATTCCAAATCATGCTGAGGGTCATAAGACCACGAACTATGTCCACAGTTGCAAGTAATCTTTCAACTTTAACAGTCATAAGACTATAAGGACCCCCGTACTTAGGGTGTTAAGCCCTTCATACGATGTATTATGCACAAACATTTAAACGCTATGCGTATGTCCATAGTTATAAGTAATCTTTCAACTTAAACTTTAACAAATACAAGACTATAGAACTCCTCATTTCTTAGGGTGATCAGCCCTTCGTACAATGTATTGTGCACAAACATCTCAACGCCTCCGCGTAATCTCTTATAAAAGGGTTGTTCATCTCAGCTTTTCAACATCTAAATCCGCACCAAAACAATTTGGTTTGGCATAACTTCTCAAGAAACGCATGCATTTCATGAACATCTTTCAATATTCGTTGAGCTGAATCAAATAACATAGACTTCTACAACAATTCGTACATCAATCGAAATATACATATATATATATTCTCATATCTTAAAGAAATCTCAAAAATTTTTTATGACGTCATGATACAACATTGTATTTACAGTCCTTTGAGGATTCCATCATTTGGTGATTTTATCATACTACATTATACCATAGTGGGTTGACGATCCATAGATCACATCCAATACTAGGTAATATTGCATTGATGAATCCATCATTTTTATCATCTTTGCACCAGGTTACATGATGCATTAATGATATAAAATACATTTTGATATATTGCAAATCATTTTTATCTAGCCGAAGCAATTAGCATAGTCATACGAATAATAGTATTGTTGTTAAAACTCATTGGTTTCATCATTTGATCCAATGTTTTTCAAGAAAATAAAAGTGTAAACATCAGCACGAAGTCAATAAATTTCGAAAGTCTAGCATAGCTAGTAGATTTAGAATACATATGCTTCCACCATCAACTCCACTTTCTATAATGATCTATTGCTTAATATGTCTATCTATTCCTATCATCCTCAATACTCCATTTACACTTATCTATACCCAGTTCCTCAAACTTACCACACGTTATGAGTTCAGGAACATGCCACAATCATATGAGTTTAAGAACTTATCCTAGTCAGACCATAGGCGTCCATTCGCTGAGGGGTTCAAAAACATACCATATAATTATGAGTTACGAACCTACCATAAGTATGAGTTTTAAGAACTCGCACTTAACCTTATAATATTCTCTAACTATACTCTACCTATCTGTTATACACATGAGAAAAGAATCACCTTCTTAACAGGCATATAGCAAATAGCGCGACACAAATATTCCAATGATTATCAATGTGATAAAATGAGTACAAGCACAAAACCCTCGCCCATACAAAGGTTTGTACAACTCAGCCACCACCTGAGTCCTCAATTGAAATTCCTCCAAATTCTATCTTGCTTATAACTTGCTCTTTGCTCTATACGAATTCCTAGTATCACATTATCTATAACTCCTCATGAGTTTATCTCGTACTATCATAGTACATTATCTTCATAGCATCAAGCTATAATCATTCAACCATTACAAACCATCTTCCTTTTATAACTTAAACAGATCACGTCGTGATCTTATTCTATAATCATCTCCCTTAAAATTATTTTCTTAACTCGTGATCGTTTTGTTTTACGATCCTCTTTCTTTCCCTTTTTAATCATTTACGACATTATTCGTTATCTTGGCTTTTAGAGTTAGGAAACTCCCATTTCTTATCTTTATATCTCTTAGATTCTTCTTTGAATCTTCTTGTTTAAAAAAAAATTCTTCCTTTAAGAATTTCTAACTTTAGTTACATCGCTTAAAATTTCATTCGAGTTCTACACTTTCATCATACGTATCCATTTCTACACTTGGTACACATCGAGTCTCTAACAGTTTCAATATGGTACGCTGAGTGGTTTCCCACAAACAACCAACAAACTATGTTCTGAGTTACTAGTTCGTATATACCTCCGCTCTATAAAGGAATCGTTTAGCCCAGATACCATACATCAACTACTAAAGAGTACAACTGCACCATACTCTCTATTCTTAACTTCTTTATCATTCTCTTTTTATAGACATTGTCTATTTATTATCACCTTACATCCTTATTATTGGAGTTGGGTAACCCCACATTCATAATTCTTATAACTCTGCGAGATTCTTCTTTCAATCCTTTCACGCAAGTTTTTAATCCCTTATTGTTCAAACTTTATTTGAGCTTATTCGTTTATTATCTTCACCTCTCTTCTCTAAGGTTATAGCCTATGGTACTCCTACCTAAGGTTTATAACCTACAACTTTGATACCAACTTGTAACGACCCCAAAATCCATACAATTTAAATCTCAACTTCGGTCGTTAACCATACATTAAATCTCTAATAAAACATCATTATTCGATATTAAAAACACTAAAATTGCGGAATAATTAAAACGTTTATACATTTCCTTCTTTCTTGCCCTGAATCGCAACCTTTACATTACATCTCTTTGATTCAATCTTATATCATGAATCGTTACAACAAAATGACTATACAAAGTCTTACATCATAACTAAATATCCATATACATTGGATAGCTCAACTTACAATTCAACATGTTACGTTCAAAATATGAAATATATTTCTCATAAAACATAAGTAATCTTCGTGAATATAGATCTCTATAACTCACTTAGCACATATCTTTACCTTAAAATCTTAACCTGCAAAAGTGGTTATTTGCAAGAGTGAGCTCGACAGCCCAATAAAGTCTAACAGTTTTCATGCATCACATAGCAGATAATAACATGCTTGATATACATCTCATTAAAGTAACATGGCATACATGCTTTTAATTCACATAACAAATATAAAGATTGAGTTCCTTACTCAACCATCATTACTTAGCCAAAACAATGCAGTCATATATTGACTTTAACATTTCATGATTTCAACATGTATACCATATCATGCAATTTAAAATAGTTCATCAAGTCCACGTAGAAAATAGGAACCGAAAGACTTGCCTTGATCGTTATTTACCAATAATAGTTTAACAGCTTACAGTTATCTGCACTTCACGTGCCCTACACAATTATATGATCGTACACATAAACTATTAGTCACATAACAACACATAGTAATTGTAATGTAAACTCTACTCCACATCCCATAATCATTCCTATTAATTAGCACACAATGTTCAATTTGATTGTGTTAACTTTTTGACTTATGACTCACTATATTTCATAATCGAAGTTCATTCAAGTTCTTAAGTCTTGCTAGGACTACTTATTGGTTTTATATTTAACCCATTTTATATCCTATAATATTCATTTCAATTGAATTGAAACACGTTTTAAGTTCGTTAACAATTGGCACGGCGTTTTGACGTTCATTCGTCACACGCCCGATTTGCCTCTCTTGTGTATGCTTATCTAATACATTATTTATTAATGTTAAGCATCATTATATTTACTAGCATACATGTTTTATAACTTAGGACATCATCTTTTATGGTCAGGAGCACTACACATGCATATGTGCATGCCCGACGCCCTCCGATTGTCCCCGAAAACATAACAGTTCTAAAGATGACCATTTTGACTACTGTTATAGACCCCCAATTAAAACACTTAAACCATAAAAGTTGTAGGTCTACTCTTCCTCGTTCCGGATCATCTTGAATCATCTCAATTGGAATTCGTATGAGAACGTTATTGGCCATTTTACTACAAGAGGCCAAAACTGTCTGACTCAGATTGTCTCACACAAGAATGACAGAGAACTAAGTCATCTGATGGCGCCAAGAAGATGAGATTGGCGCTGAGGCATGAATTTCAGCGCTGGGGCTCAAACTTCTGGCGCTTGGGTGGGAATTTTGGCGCCGGGGCTCCATTTTTGGCGTTGGGGCGCCGAAAACTAACAGAACGCAGCCCACGAAGAACAAAACAACTAAATTTCTGCCTATAACTTAATTTCTAACACTAATTAACATGTATAACTTATGCCAATTACACATATACATATTACCCAACACGCATATACTAATTTAAACCACTAAACAATAATCACAGAAAACTTAATTCCTTGAAAACACTGTTTTCAACCAAAACACCATTACCGATGTTTGTTTACACAGTGAACACGGTAAACATAATTTATAAACCAATTTGATTCCTTTGAATTATGTTTCTCTGAATTTCTTAACCCGTTATCATATACAAGGTTCAATTTCATAACTTCACAATTAACATACACTAATTTTGCTATCTTACAAAAATCATATTCATGCATATGTGTTCACTGTAAAATCAAGTCCCCTTACTTGTATACATAAATTAGCATACAATCTTGTCTATACGCTAAACATACAATCACACACACACACACACACACACACACACACATATATATATATATATATATATATATATATATATATATATATATATGCATAACACTTGCAACAATATGGTTTTATAGAGAATCTTTGTAAAAACCTTATACACACTGAAAATCAAGAACACAGACACAAAGAACGTAAACATATATATATTAAGGTTTTAAAACATACTTTTTGTCGCTTTAGAAACCCTTGCTAATCACTGACAATAAGAATTCGGAACCTTCTCTTGTTGCTTCTCTCTCTTAAACTCTCTCTCTCTCAAATTCTCTGTGATTTTCTTCTTAGGCTTAGCAAACACTTAGAATGCGTAAACAAAACCAATTTGTAAACAATCGTAAATGGCCATAATAAGCCCGATTAAATAATATCGCTACAAATATAACGATAGGTTATAAATATATTTTATTCATTATTTTATTTATATAATTTATATAATATTTCAAAATTCAAAAGAACTCCAAAAGCCATAAGGCTTCGTTTGACAAAACTCTTTAAAATTAAAGAATTAATATATTTAAGCCTTGTTTGGCAAAATAAATTAAAACTACTTTAATTTATTTTAATAACTACTTATAATATAGTTATTTGTCACACTTCTAATTAATTAATTTTTCATACTTAATTTAATTAATACCAATAACAATTCATTGTATAATATAATAATTTATTTAATCATTATAAACCCTCTAACTTAATTATTAAATTAAATTAGATTACTATCTCAAAATAATTACTTTCCTTAACTCATTAATTATTTATTAAACAAATAAATAATCAAATCACATCAAATCAATTAAACAAATACTTATTCAACGATAAACACATCCATTAAATATTTATATAATTCAATAAATATCTAAATATTAATTAAAAATCTGGATTGTTACAGCGAATTCCAGCGCTAGGGCGCGAAATTTGCCGTTGGGGCTCCGAATTACAGAACACCCAAAACTAGAAATAAAACCAAGCTACTATGTCTTAATTTCTAACACCAATTAACATGTATAACTTATGCAAATTACACATAAACTTCACCAAGCATACAAATACTAAATTAACACAACTTAAACCATAATTCTAGGAAAATTAAATACTAGAATAGCATATTTTAAAACCAAAAACTCCATTTTTGATATTTCTTGACACAGTGAACATTGTATTCATAATGATACACCAATTTGATTCTTTTGAACTAAGTTCTCTGTAATTCTTAACAAACTAACTAACATAGTCACAGTTTAATTTCACACACTAAATTGATCATCATAATTGTTACTTACATAAGCCACATAAGAAATACATATACTGACATTATTTCTTCCTACTGTAAACCAAAATTTGCATGCGATTATTGTTTAAACACCATATCTAATCACTATAAACATGTATAACCCCCATAACTTGATTACATAACAACAATTCAGAAGAAATAGAATTCACAGAGCATAGAAAATTTTTGCCGTAGAAACCCATTTATGCATAATAAGAGTATAGAACATACCTTTTTCTTCTTAATGTAAAATCTTTGCTACACAATCGGAATTGTTCTTCTCTCACAAGCTCTCTCTCAAATTCTCTCTCAATCTCAATTCTCTCTCTATTGCCTAACACAACTAGAATGAAGCTCGATAGCTAGTATGCATAACATAAGAAAACACAAATGATATGGCCTTAATAGCCATCATCAGTTATCAAAATAACGTCTATAACATCAATAAGTTATATTTGTTTGGGTAAAACTAGATTAAAACTACTTTAATTTATTTTTAATAACTCCTTATACTATAGTTATTTGTCACACTTTATTTAATCAAGCTTTCATATTTACTTTAATTAATTCAAATAACCATTAATTAAATAATTCATTTAATCACATAACTCAATACAAATAATTAACCATCAACTTGAAATATCAATATAATAATAATTTCCTTAACTCATTAATTATTTATTTAACACATAAATAATTAATCAATTCAAATTAAACAAATATTTATTTAGCAATAAATACACCAATTAAATATTTATATAATTTAATAAATATTTAAAATTACAATTTAAATTTTCGGATTGTTACATCCTTCCATCCTTACAAGAATTCTATCCCCAGAATCACAACTCAAACAAATAAATCGTCACATTCTTCCCTTCTTACAAAGATTCTGTCCCCAGAATCGAAGACACAGTTTAAACAAATAACTCAGGGTAGTTCTTTATCATATCAGCTTCGAGTTCCCACGTAGCCTCTTCGACATTGTGGTTCCTCCATATCACCTTCACAGAAGGTATCACTTTATTCCTGAGCACTTGTTCTTTCATGTTGACTATCTGGATAGGAATCTCTTCATAGGACAAGTCTTTCTCAAACTGCAATGGTTCGTACTCAATTATGTGCTTGTAATCAGATTTATACGGTCGTAACACCGACACGTGAAAAACATTATGAATGTTTTGCAATTCTGGAGGTAGAGCTACCTCGTAAGCTGCCTCTCCAACTTTCCTCAGCACTTCAAAGGGTCCAATAAACCTCGAACTTAGTTTCCCCTTTTTACCAAATCGAATTTTCCCCTTCCAATGAGAAAATTTTAGGAATACGTAATTTCCTATGTCAAATGCACGATCTTGTCTGTGTTGATCAACATATTTCTTTTGTCTGTCTTGAGCTGCTATCAATCTTATTCTGATGAGTTGGACAACCTCAGCAGTTTGTTGTACCGATTACGTCCTAATAATTAACGCTTCACCGACTTCGTCCCCAAAGACAAAGGAGTTCTGCACTTCCTTCCGTATAATGCTTCGTAAGGCGGCATGCCGATGCTAGCGTGGTAACTATAATTGTAGGCAAATTCCACCAACGGTAATTGCTCATCCCAGCTTCCTTTGAAATCCATGACGCATGCTCTCAACATATCTTCCAATGTCTGAATCGTTCGTTCGCTTTGGCCATCTATTTGCAGATGATATGCCGTACTCATTCGCAACTGTGTTCCTATACATTCTTGTAGTCTCTTCCAGAAGTTTGATGTGAACCTCAGATCTCTGTCTAACACAATTGACACTAGAACTCCATGTTTTGCAACGATCTCTTTAACATATAGTTTTGCCAGCTGATCAAGATTGAATCTAATCTTTATTGGCAAAAAGTGTGCAGATTTTGTCAACCTGTCCACTATCACCCAAATCGCATCGTATCCTTTCTGAGTTGTTGGAAGACCTACCACAAAATCCATTGTGATATGTTCCTATTTCCATTCCGGTATCTCCAACGGTTAAAGTAACCCGCTTAGTCTTTGATGCTCGGCCTTGACTCTCTGACATGTTAAGCACTTTGCAACGCATTCTGCAACGTCTCTTTTCATATTTGGCCACCAAAAATGTCGTCGCAAATCTTGATACATCTTCGTACTTCCTGGATGAATCGAATATCTCGAGTTATGAGCTTCGGTCAAGATGTCTTCTTTAATATCTGGTATTGCTGGAACCCATATTCGCCCTTCAAATCTCAGCATCCCCTTGGTATCAACTTTGTACTTTATTTCTTTTACCTCGACCACACTTTCTCTTATTTTTCTGCATTCCTTATCCTACAGTTGAGCGTTCTTCACTTTATCCACCAAAGTTTGTCTGGCTTCCATCTGGTACAATTTCTCATCAGATTCTTTTGGAAATTTGATTTCCAACTCTAACCTTGACATTGCTGTAATAAGCTCCTCCTTATCGCTTAACAACATCAACTTTTCCCCGCTTTTCCCTACTCAAGGCATCTCGCAACCACGTTTGCTTTGGCCTCGGATGATAAAAGATCTCACAATCATAATCTTTTATCGCCCATCCATCTTCTTTGACGCATGTTCGTGTCCTTCATGTGAAAATATACTTCAGACTTTTATGGTCTGTGTAAATCTCACATTTCTCTTCGTAGAAATAGTGTCTCCATATCTTCAGAGCAAACACAACCGCTGTCAACTCTAAATCATGAGTCGGATACCCTTTTTTGTAGTCTTTCAATTGTCTTGATGTATACACGATGACTTTCACATTCTGCATAAGGACACATCCTAATCCTTTGTGTGAGGCATCAGTGTACACCAAAAAATTTCCTGTATTATCTGGTAATGACAACACAGGTGCTATACTAAGCTTCTTTTTCAATTCCTGAAAACTTCCTTCACAGTTCTCCGTCCAAACAAATTTTACAGATTTTCTCGTCAAATTTGTCAATGGAGTGGCAATCCTAGAGAAATCCTGGATAAATCGTCTGTAATACCTTGTTAATCCTAAGAAACTTCTTACTTCTGATGGAGTTCTTGGTTGTTCCCAATTTATCACAGCTTCGACCTTTGATGGATCCACTGAAATTCCATCCTTATCAATTACATGCCCAAGAAATTGTACAAGTTCCATCCAAAATTCACATTTAGAGAATTTCGCATACAACTTTTCTTTTCTTAGCATATCCAGCGTTAGACGTAAGTGTTCCACATGTTCCTCTTGAGTTTTAGAGTACACCAAAATATCATCGATGAACACCACCACAAACTTGTCCAAGAATGGTTTAAACACCCTGTTCATCAAATCCATGAACGCTGCAGGGGCGTTTGTCAAACCAAAAGACATCACCAAAAATTTGTAATGTCCATATCGAGTTTGGAATGTCGTCTTCGGTACATCCTCCTTTCTTACCTTCAGTTGATGATACCCACTTCTCAAATCTATTTTCGAGAAATATCTAGCGCCCTTCAATTGATCAAACAAGTCATCTATTCTCGGTAATGGATATTTATTCTTAATAGTGACTTTGTTTAACTCCCTATCATCAATGCAAAGACGCATTGACCCATCCTTCTTCTTTATGAATAACACCGGTGCTCCCCACTTGACACACTTTCATTGAATGTATTTCTTGTCCAACGGCTCACCGTAGTTGTACCATCGCTTATTTCATCTCCACCGAGAGAGCCATTCTCAGACGGGCCTTCGATATCGGAGCGGTTCCTGGTGCTAAGTTGATCTCGAACTCGATCTCTCTGTCAGGCAGAAGTCCTGGAAAATCCTCCGGAAACACATCCACAAATTCCCTAACTATTGGTATTTCTTCCAGTTTCGCACCCTTCTTTTGAGTATCGACTATGTAAGCTAAATAACCCACACAGCCTTGACTCAACAACTTGTCGGCCTGCATAATCATTAGACATCTTATTCGTCTAGGCAATTTGCTACCATTGAATACTACCTTTGACGGAGTCATAAGGTTTACACATTTCTTTGGGCAGACAATTATCGCTCCATAATTGAACAACCAATCCATTCCTAAAATAACATCAAACTCTCCTAGTCTGATCGGAATCAAATCTACCATCAAAATATTTCCCTTAATATTCACCCTACAATTCTTGTATACGAACCTAACAGGAACTACTTCCTTATTCGCAATTTCTATGTTTAAAGGAAAATTCAATTCTTCACTAGGCAATCCTAATCTCATAGCAAATTCATCAGATATAAATGAGCAAGTAGCACCCGAATCAAATAATACATAAGCATTAATATCATTGATCGGGATAATACCTAGCACCACATCCTTTGATTGCATAGCATCTTGCACAG
This sequence comes from Panax quinquefolius, assembly GCA_020205615.1. Classification (NCBI taxonomy): domain Eukaryota; kingdom Viridiplantae; phylum Streptophyta; class Magnoliopsida; order Apiales; family Araliaceae; genus Panax; species Panax quinquefolius. The sequence continues at coordinate 91,240,931 of CM035166.1, forward strand.
TCATGTTGAAGGTTCTGGCTATGGGTTTGGTTGATGCCGTCGGTCCAGTAATGGCCCAAGTACCTCCATTGCTTCCTCCCTTGCTTCCCGTTGATTCTCCAGTTTTCTTCTTGGGGGACTCACGAGCAAAGTGATCCTTGGACCCGCAAGTGTAACAAACATTCTTCTTGGGCTGATTGCAATTTGGGGCGATGTGACCCTCCTGGCCACAATTAAAGTATACTCGTTTCCCCATTAAGCATACACCCTTGTGAAACTTCCCGCATGTAGCACATGCTTCAAACTTCATATTCTGTTGGTTACCTTGCTGATTCCCAGCACCCACATTTCTATTCCACTTTCTTTTCAAGTTTTTGTTACCATTTCCATTACCACAACCTCCATTCTTCACCTCCACTTCATTCTTCTTCTTTTTCTGTTCTTGATTGAACTTGGTTACAGCCTTGCCTCCACCTTTGGCGAGAATTGCCTTTTCCATCACAGCTGCTAATGTCTTCAACTGGAACAAAGAAACCCTACTAAACAACCAGGGCTTCAGTCCCTGCTCAAACATCTTCGCCTTGTGTTCGTCTGTGCTGACTTGATATGGCGCAAACCTCGCCAACTCATTGAATTTCGTAGCATACTCTGACACTGTCATCGTTCCCTGCTTCAGTTCTAAAAGCTGTACTTCTAACTGGCTTTTCAAACTCTTTGGGAAATAGGTCTCGAAGAACATCTCCTTGAACCTATCCCAATTTATAATTCCTGGTCCCTCCCGAGTTTTATTGGCCTACCACCAATAACTAGCCTCTGCTTTCAACATGAATGTTGCAAAAGCAGTCTTCTGACCTTCCCCTACTCCCGTAACATCAAACACCTTCTCAATTTCCATGATCCAGGTCTGTGCTTCAACTGGATTCATGTATCCACGAAATTTTGGTGGTCCAACCGCCTTGAAGTCCTTAAACGTAGCACCTTGGTTTTGAGGTTGATTCTGCGGTTGATTTTGCAGTGCACCTGTCAGTAACGTCACCAGCTACTGAACGGAGTTAGCTTCAGCATTATCGTTGTTAGTTCCTTCGGTGGTTCTCTGACGAGGTGGTTGATGTCTTGGAGGCATTTTCTGTTAAAAATACATTTATTAGATTATTACTCAACTCTTTTCAAGTAATTTCTACTTAACTTGCCCCCCATAAAAGTAATCACTTCATAACACATAACACTTTGGATAAAAGAAAATAATAGCTTTTATTCATAACTTCTTTGAAAACATCATATCAATAGCATCACTGCTATTTACATTATTTTCCTGAACTACTAAAGGTTCAGGACATCATCATCATATCCCACAGGTTACATGACACTAGGGACTTACATATTATTTATCATAACATAATTTAAGTACACTCCCTACGATGTCCTATTAAGATACTGCAAAGCCTTACGACGCTCTTCTTCCATAACTCGGAACATGGTTCGACGATCTAGTATAAACGAGGGTAAATGTCTCGAATCGAATTGATAACCCATGACCCGATCTTGAGCTCGATTGATCGCGGTGTTGAACACGTTATCCATTTCTTCCATATTCCTTCTCTTTGCTTGTGCGTCTCCCTTTGCTATTTCGGCTTGTTGATAAACTTCACTGTACGCGTCTTTGGCTCTTGCCCTTATTGCAGACTCTTCTCTCAACTTTCTCTTCAACTCTGCAACCTTTGCTCTTATTTGGTCATTCTCTTCTTCAGTGTGAACCAGCTTCTCTTCAACATTGTTCAGTCGTTCTTCTCGATCCTGGATCTCGTCGTCCTTCTGTGCCAGCGAGGTTTGTTGTTCAGCTACTATCTCTTGTAACTCCTCGACTGTATCTTGAAGTTCCACATTGCGGTCATGCACCTCATCGTATATACGACCAGCTATTGAGTTAAGTGGAATCCTTTCTTCCTCGTCCTCTTCATCCATCTATGGCAGCTCCACGGGATCTTCCTCATCTGTTTCTACATCATCATCATCATCTTCAACCACCGTGAGCAATGGGGCTGACTCTCATGGAAGTAGTTGTTCCCAAACCACTTGAATGTCATGAAATTCCTCCTCTCTAGGCATCTGAGGTCCTTCCTCCCTAGCCTGACTGGATCCTCCTATATTAGTCATCTTGTCAACCAAAGTTTAAGTTTTAATTACTAATCATTACTACTCGACACTCACGAGCACATAAGTTATAAACACATAAGCATATAAGTGTTTTATTACTTCCTCCTTAAAACTCGATAAGAGTTTATCATTACCATCTTCTAGAAAGTTACTTCCTAAGGCTTTTCCCCCACCTAAGGTTCATAACCTAAAGCTTTGATACCAACCTGTGACACCCCCAAATCTAGGTACTTCATTCCCACATGATTTGGTGCTCACTGTTCAATCATTCATACTATCTACCCAAATAAAATAATATTTAAATCATAAAACCTCCCCTTAAATAGGGTTACATCATTAAATTCAAAAACATCCCAGATTATCTAACCTTTAAACGTCATTCAAATGCGGAATTAACATTATAACATTACATCATTAAAATAAAGTCTAAGATCATCATAATAAAAGTCTAACATCATGATCATAATCAAAATTACAAGTCTTCATCACTTTTACACTTTTCCCCTTCCTTTGCTAGTCGAAGGTTCATTTACCTTCTCCTCTTTAGCTGCAATGAATTTATAAATATGCAAGAGTGAGCAAAACAATTGCTCACTAGATATAATAGAGAATCAACAGGAGTATAACAATAATAACTGCCAATAATAGTCTCATCAAAAGTGAATAGTACTCTAACAATAATAATCAGAAACTGGAATCCAAAATATGGAATCTACATCACTAAGGGTCATAAGACCATGAACTACGTCCATAGTTGCAAGTAATCTTTCAACTCCAACTTTAACAGTCATAAGACTATAAGGACCTCGTACTTAGGGGGATCAGCCCTTCGTACAATGTATTGTGCATAAACATTTTAACGCTACGCGTAAATTATCCCCAAATAATAGGGTTGTTCATCTCAGTATTTAGAATACAAGTCCGCACCAAAGTAAGTTTAGTTTGGATACATTTCAAGGGTAATTTAGAATTCAACAGTCATCAACTAAGGATTAGTTGAATACAATATTGATAACATCATGCTATGGAATAATCATAAATAAATCGACATTGAAATTTAAGATCATGCTTTAGGAATAAACTAACAGCATAAACATCGAATAATTATAATATGCATTGCTTGAACAATATTAAGCCAAGGTTAAAACCTTATTTAGAGTTGAATCTTAAGCATGCGTAACAAATAATAAGTTGAATGATAAAACTTGTTCAACATTAGTGTGTTAGAATGTATAAATTTGTATGTTAATTAACAAGTTAAAGATTGGCTCAAAATACAGAAATAAGATTTAGGAGCTTGCATGATATAATTAGGGTTAAAAAAAACTTTCACAAAGAAAGCCTAGAGTCAGGAAAACTTGCTCAAAGATAGCTAGATACTTGCACAATTATAAAATTAGAGTTAGAGAACTTGCCTCGTGCGTAGGTTAAACAATTACTACTCACGTTCACCCCAAGTCCTACACATACCATATGTAATGACAATACACATTAGTTACACTAACATTACCTTTATGAGTTACTTTATTACTCTTAGTATAGCTACTAACTAAGTTTAAGTTTAAACAACATCACATCTTTTCATGAACATTACTTTTTAGCTTTATTACAACTACTTAAGTGATCATGTCATTGCACCACATACACATTAACAACTTGATACAACATCCTATTACATGTCCAACATGTTATCATTAAGTTATACTAATACACAAAGGGTTGCACTTGCATTCACAAGATCCCGACGCCTTCGATTGGCTCCAAATACACAATAGTCCTAAAGATGGCAATTTTGATCCTTCATAACGATTTCAAATTGAAAACCTTAAAGAATAAAAGTTATAGGCCTATTCGTCCTCTTTTCGAATCATCTTGAATCGCCTTAATCGGAGTTTGTATGAAAATGTTATGGCCATTTTACTACAGGAGGTCAAAATCGTCCAACCAGCACCACTTTTCCAAATACTTGGGGCGAGACAATGGTGTTTGGGGCACGAATTTCTGGCGTCGGGCGAATTCCAGCGCCGGGCACGAATTCAATATCGAGGCATTTAATTCCAAATTTGGGCGCCAACTTCTGCCTATTTTTGGTATTTGAGAAAAATTTAGGCCATACGCCAATTAAGGCGTGGGGGCTCAATTTCGTAACACACAAAACCAGAAACAAAAGCAAGCTACTATCCCTTAATTTCTAACACCAATTAACATGTATAACTTATGCAAATTACACATAAACTTCACCAAGCATACAAATACTAAATTAACACAACTTAAACCATAATTCTAGAAAAATTAAATACTAGAATATCATATTTTAAAACCAAAAACTCCATTTTTGATATTTCTTGACATAGTGAACACTGTAATCATAATGATACACCAATTTGATTCTTTTGAACTAAGTTCTCTGTAATTCTTAACAAACTAACTAACATAGTCACAGTTCAATTTCACACACTAAATTGATCATCATAATTGTTACTTACATAAGCCACATAAGAAATACATATACTGACATTATTTCTTCCTACTGTAAACCAAAATTTGCATGCGATTATTGTTTAAACACCATATCTAATCACTATAAACATGTATAACCCCCATAAATTAATTACATAACAACAATTTGGAAGAAATAGAATTCACAGAGCATAGAAAAATTTTGTCGTAGAAACCCATATATGCATAATAAGAGTATAGAACATACCTTTTTCTTCTTAACAGAAATCCTTGATACACATTGGAATTGTTCTTCTGTGCACAAGCTCTCTCTCAAATTCTCTCAAGTCTCAATTCTCTCTATTGCCTAGCACAACTAGAATGAAGCTCTAATAGCTAGTATGCGTAACATAAGAAAACACAAACTGATATGGCCTTAATAGCCATCATCAGTTATCAAAATAACGTCTATAACATCAATACGTTATATTTATTATTTATTTTATTTTATTTATTTTATAAATTAGAAATATCAAAAGCCACAAGGCTTGTTTGGCAAACCATTTAAATTTTAAAGAATTTATATCCTTAAGCATTGTTTGGGTAAAACTAGATTAAAACTACTTTAATTTATTTTTAATAACTCCTTATACTATAGCTATTTGTCACACTTTATTTAATCAAGCTTTCATATTTAATTTAATTAATTCAAATAACCATTAATTAAATAATTCATTTAATCACATAACTCAATACATATAATTATCCATCAACTTGAAATATCAATATAATAATAATTTCCTTAACTCATTAATTATTTATTTAACACATAAATAATTAATCTATTCAAATTAAACAAATACTTATTTAGCAATAAATACACCAATTAAATATTTATATAATTCAATAAATATTTAAAATTACAATTTAAATTTTCGGATTGTTAGATCCTTCCCTCCTTACAAGGATTTTGTCCCCAGAATCACAACTCAAACAAACAAATCATCACATATGATCCCTGGCTAAGATGTGATAATAGAACTAGGAGGGGAGAGATGGGGAATTCCTTCGCTAGTATGACCTACCTAAGTTTATTTGGTATTTAATTGGTCGGTCAGAATATAGGGATAATATGTTACATGTTAATTAACCTTTGTTTTGTGGCAGTATCTGAAAATTGAAAGTAGTATGCACACAAGCCAATCATGTTTGATGATAAAGCATATACTTTGTAACAATCTTATTCATTTATTAATAAAAAGTATTAATTTATTAAAGGCTTTTAATTATCTACATGATGCTGTTTTATAATATGTGATAAACCCATAGTTTTAAGCAATGCTTTTAGAATAATGATGATGATCATTCTAATGAGATCTAAATTCTTTGAAAGCTTAAAACTAAAATAGTCCCCAATCATTGGATTACTAAATTGGGGATTAGTGAATCCGGATAGATTGGTACATACGTTGCTTGCTCATTGGATGAGGATGATTGATCTCACGATCATTTGTGTGGAGACACTAAAGCAAGTATGTAGGTGCTTATTAGAGAATAAGTTCATCGAACGTGGCTCGCTAAGGAATACCTAATGGAGTTTTATTTGCTGTCCAATAGGAATTCCTCAGTAGTGATAGTAGTACAAGTAATCCTTGGACTTGAGATCATCATAAGATCTTGTGTATGATGAGTTATACTTTGACTTATTCCTTAAGACCCTTAGGGTATATCAAAGGGTATGCTTGGGTATAATAAGTTGTACATGGAGATAATGTATGATCAATAAAGAATCTACCACTTCTAATAAAAGAAGAGAAATGTCCTATGTGATTCGATAAATGACAACCCAAAGAGTCCTTGGCGAAGGTAGAATGAAATTAGAAAGGAGTTTCTAATTTGCATTATTCTAGAGTTGTGCATTTAAGAGTCGAAATACATATAATTAAATAAAATAAGACTTGACAAGAATTCCATGCCTTATATTTAATTGGGACATCAGATGGTGGAAGGATTGAATCAGACGGAATAACTATTTACTCAAAGGTTCTTTAATGATTAATGTTGAAATCTATATTATCCGGAAAAGTCGCTTGATGATCGCTAGGGAGGCTTATCCCTATTGTAGAATAAATATTATTTAAATAAATTAATTGTTTAATTTATTTATTTAAATAAGATTAGAATTGTTCTAATTGATTTATTCACAACCTAGGTTTAATATGGAGAACCTAAAGGGTCACACCATAAAAGGAAGAATAATTATTTAAGAAGTTAATGGCATAATCGTAATAATATATTTAAGTATATTTAATTTAATCTATGGTGATAGAATAAATTAAATAGCTTAATATTTATTATTTAATATTTTAGAAATATTAAATATAAATTAATAAGAGGAGTCTTATTAATATTATTACAATTATTATTATTTTAATTTCTAAAAGAGTTTAGGAATTAATTTAATATAAGTACTCTCATTTATTCCTAATTGGATTAGGAAGGAAAATTAATTAAAGGAGTTTAATTAATTATCCCTAATAAGATTAGGGAGCTTAATTAATTAAAAGAATTAATTAATTAAAACCCAATTCCTTAATTGTTAAGGTGGGTTGCCCACATCTATAATTAAGAGGAGTCTTATTATGGGTGGTAGGGGTTGTTGACTTTTAACAACTACGTAATAATTCCAATAGTTGGGAGAGTACGCCTTTTCTATAGAGATAGAAAACTAGGGTTTAGCCAACCACCCTTCTTCTTGAATTTTCTTCTTCCTTGGTGGATCACCTCTAGAGGCCAAACATTTGGGTGGCTAACGCCGATCAAAGGAAGGAACAAAACCCCAGAGATTCAAGTTGAACGAAAGGATTTGGAGGTGAACTTGTACACGAGGAAGCTCGATCTTCAAGGGTATGATTTTATTCTTTATCTTTTCGTTTAATTAATAATTATGCATAAAGGATGATCCGGGTTTATGGTTTGTAATTTTTAAACTCTGATGTTTACACGCTTCCGCATTATTTTGCAATTTGATTGCGCACATGCAATTTGATGTGTTTAGAATAATTTAATTGGGCATAATTTTATTATATAAAATTTATTAAATAAAAAAAAATGTTTTTTTTTACTGAGTCTGCAATGCACCGATTCAAAAAAAAAAAAAAAAAAAAAACTGACTTCGGTCAATGATAACTCACATGGCCAGCGAATTTTTTTTTGAAAAATAAGCTAACTCACGGAATTAATGCACGGAAATCGAGAACTAAAATGGCAGGATTCTCTTGTTTTTGATTAAACAGGAATGGTATATTATATATATATATAAGTTATCAGGATTCATGATTACCGATTATTATAATATATATATATATATATATATATATTTTTATATCCGTACGGTTTTATATATATATGTATATATTCAGTTATTTTATTATTTTATAATATATTATATATTATATATATATAATATATTATTCTTAATAATTTTATAATTAAAATAATATTTATTTTAATTTTAAAATAAAAGTTTATTTTAAATATTAAAATAAAAGAATTTATTTTAATTTTAAAATTAAATTTCATGCTAACTAATTAGAGTTGGAATTGGATTCCATGATAACTAATTGGAGTTGAAATTGGATTTTATTTTTCCTAAAATAAAGGAGTTTATTTATGAATAGGGAAGTAAATCCATCTTTCCTTAAATAAAGGAGTTTGTTTAGATATGAAATAAGATTTCATATTATTCAAAATAAAAGAGTTTATTTGTGAATAGGAAAGAGAATCCTAATTTCCTTGAATAAAAGAGTTTATTTAAATATGAAATAAGATTTCATATTATTCAAAATAAAGGAGTTTATTTGTGAATAGGAAATATAATCCGTGTTTCCTTTAATAATTTTTTTTTTTCATGGAATTGGATTCCATAATTAATTAAAATAAAAGAGTTTATTTTAATTAAAGATTTTTTTATATATACATGGAATTGGATTCCATAATTAATTAAAATAAAGGAGTTTATTTTGATTAAATATTTTGATTAAAATAAAATAGTTTATTTTATTCAAAATAGGATAAATTAAAATAAAATAGTTTTATTTTGATTTAAATTTGGATTAAAATAAAGGAGTTTATTTTAATTCAAAATTAGATTTTATACTAACTAAATTTGCCCATTAAATGATATCAATATATATATTAAATGTTTATTATTCATGAGATGAATGTTATTTATCGATGCGTATACGGTGATGTATGTATGATAATAAATGGGATTGATTATGGACTATCGACCAAACGCGATTGGATTTTATTTTAGTTGGATGCATGAATGTATGAGTTTTTATTAAATGGGGTCTCACAGTACTGCCTTCTAATTTTTTCTTAATGTAAATTCTATCTCCTCCTATGTATTTCCTCGATCACGATCAAGGTTTCTATTTATTTTAAATAGTTTTGTAATAGGAATATTTAGAATTATTTTGAAAAATTAGAGATCAAGGACAAGAAGCGTTTGAAGACCCGTTTTGTATGGAGCCCGAGTTTAAATGTAATAGTTATATTAAAATATTATTTCTTGCACCCTAGGGTTTGACCTTTTTAGTTCACTTGGTGGCTCTAGTGAACCAAACTAGAATAAAAGTCCATAATCAATCCGGGTAGAATATAGTATTCTATATGTGCATGCTTATACTTTATATATATTATATATTATGCAAACATGCTTCGCATGTTCATTAATATAATGACGCTTATTTTATATATATATAATGCATGCGCGCTAAACAAGATGAGACAAATTAATAACAAACCCCTCAATTTTTATATTAAGTCCTAAGCGTTCAAAGATATTTGGAATATCGAACGTCGCCTTCTAAAGATGATAAAATTAATAGAGTATTAAATATTTAATATGAGTTTGTTGTGTCACCACAAGGCAAGTATTAAGTATTTAAGATGTTAATTTATCACATTTGATGCTTATAAAGAAAATTGAACAATATTGTTTTGTTGTGTCACCACAAGGATGATATTTTTCTTTTTGAATATATGGAGTGCTAGGTTCGGACTTAACTTGGATAATTTTGATTCGGATGTGCCACCACTGATCAAAATAATCTAAGAGGCAAAAGAAAAGGAGTTGCATAGTTGATGTAATTGACAAAAGTTGTCTACCTATTTATTTATATATAGTTTGTTGTGTCACCACAAGGCTATATACATTTGAAATGGGATCCTTATTCTCACTAGCAAATCTTTAATTAGATTTTGCGCTTAACTATATAAGTGAGGGTAATATATTTTGAAGAAAATAGTGGGAGATACCAATTTAAAACAAGACCTAATTATTTTGGTAATTAATAAAAGAATGTATGTTAAAATGTTGTTAATTACAAATTCATTTACGTAATTTTACAATGTCTAAAATTACTATCATCACAAGCATATTAGATGCTAAATTAATCGTAATCAATTAAACGGATTGGTTAAGGAATATGAGAATAGTTCTCATGGTCGAAAAAGCTATCTTATGTCCTTAATATGCCTATCCCTCAGAATGGTTGCGCATAATGCCTCTGAGGAAGACGTTTACTTTTTTAGAAAGTGGCAAGATGATGCACAGATTGGCTCAATGCATCATGCTCGCATCCATGAGTAACGAGCTTCAAATACAAGACGTGAAACTATGGATGCTCCTACTATATTCTTGCACATTAAGTAGTTGATGGTGAGGAAAGTAGGACCGATAGATATCGAGATATCTAGGAGCTCTTCCGATCTAGAATGGCCAATGGCACTATAAAAGATGCATAAAAAGTTCTTATCATAATCAATTTGATTGATCAATTAGGACAACCGGTTTTGTCATGGATGGAGAGTTGAGCCAAGATTTGATCTTGCACCACTCCCTGCACTCCTTTCATTAATTGTTGTGAATTTTCATATGAACAAGCTAGATATCGCCTCACCGATTTGCTTAACATGTTGAAAAATGTTGAGAGTCACTTTCAAACCAAGAAAAACAAAGTCTTACTGGTAGGGGCCAAAGGATCTTCTGAAAAGAAGAACGATTCAAAGAAGGTAAATAGAAAGGCGTAAACAAAGGATAATAAGAACAAAACTGATACGGATAGCAAAGGAGTTTGCTTCCACCGCAATAAGCCCGGACAATCGGAAGGAAATCTGCGAGAAGCATCTTGCGAGAGGCTAACCAAAGAAGCTTAGTGAAGTTTCTTTCATGTAATACGCTTTTGTTCATGATTGAAATAAATTTTCTTTAAGTCAAGGTTCTACTTGGGTATTGGATACCGACTTTGGTTATCATAAATATAGATTTATGAAGGGACCAAGTAGAAGTAGAAAGCTAAACAAATATAAGTAATCCTATGTGTTAAAAATGAAGCAAAGGTTGCCACATTAGCCATAGAAACTTATAGTTTAGCAATGCCTACGGGCAAATCTATTAAGTCAATAAGTTGTTATTGTATTCCAGTTCTTGTTAAAAATATTATTTCTATTTTATTGTTGGACAATAAAATTTTTTTGGTATTATAATTAAGAACAATTGTTGTTCTATTTATAATAATAATGTTTTGTATAGAACTGGAATATTACTTAATAAATTTTGTATACTTGACTTACATGAAAATAATTTTGCATATTGAACAAATTAGTATAAGAAAAGGAGATGATCATTCAAAGAGTTGAATGTATGTATTTGTTAAAATACAAGTGTGAATTATTTGAAAGGTTCAAAGAATTCAGAAGTGAAACAAATTGACAAAGTATTAAAATTCTTTGATTAGATCAAGGAATAAATGCTTGTGCAATAAGTTTCTAGATCATCTCAAATGGTTTTCTCATAATGGACGCCTCTCGATACATAATAATTGATTGATGTATCTGAATGAAAAATCGTACCTTGTTGGACATGGTGCGATCCATAATGATTTTACCGACATTCCAGTATCCTTTTGGGATAATGTCCTAGAAATGGTCATGCATATCTACGAAAAAGGTAACCTCAAAATCCGGCCCCAAAGACTCCATAAAAGTTATGGATGTGGAGGATTCCTAATCTTAAGTATGTTAGATAAAGGGGTTGTCCAACTTATGTGAAAAGGTTTCAAAAGATAAGCTTGGGACAAGATTTGACAAGTGTAGATTTCTGTGGATATCCTAAAGTAAGTTTAGGGCATGTGTTCTATAATCCTACTTAGCAAAAGGTGTTTTTGTTACGAAACACGCCGCTTTCTAAGATAAAGGCGTTTATCATTGAAGGGGCTAGTAGGAGGATAATAGATCTTGAAAAGTTCAAGAACCACAAAATACTATAAGTCAAATAAGAGGAACTCAGTAGATGTACCTGTTGTACCACAAACAAATCAGTAAATCGGAATAGTCATCAAGATACCTAGGAGGTATGGATTCATCATAGATGATGATGATGAGGTACGATCATAGAAGATGATGATCCGCCATATATACGATGAGTTAAGAGTTGTGAACACTCGGAGAAATTGATTGAAGCAATATTCTCAAAATGGAACATTCGTTTTGATGAAACAAATCAAAAGAGTTTGATTTTATCAAAATAAGAATGAACCTAGTGTGTACAAAAGGGTCGATTGGGAGCATCGTGACATTCCTAGTACTACATGTTGATATACTACGGATAAGGAATGACATACCAATGCTACAATCAGTAAAGATAAAGTTGTCTAAACATAACCTCCATGAATGATTTGGAAGAGTATCTAAATTGGGGATATAAATCTATATAGATAGATTTAAGAGGATGCTCGACATAGCCCAAGGAACGTATATTCATTTGATGTTAAAGTTGTTTAGCATGGCAAACTCCAAGAGATGTCTCATGTCGATGAGCTATGGAGTGTATCTCTCTTAATAGTCCCCACAGACTCCTGAAAAGAGAGGTCGCATGAGTGACAATCATGTATGCAATGAAATGTACGAGACCCGATGTTGATCACCATATTCGGAGAAGTTCACCGTGAGTCGCTGAAAAACATCTTAAAGTTCTTAACCAAGCACTAAGGATGTGATCATATTCATGGTGGGTCTAAATTAGAACTAGAGGCTTAATGCACTCAAGTTTTTTTTCGACGCACTAAGATGATGTAAAAATCCACTTTAAGGTAAAGTGTTACCTTGAATCTGGTGCGATGAATTGAAAGGTTCCAAACAAAGAAAGAGTTGTTGGTTTAGTGATAAAGACAAAGTATATAGCTATAAATGAAGTCGCAAGTTGATTGTTTGGATTAAAAGTTCATTACGAACTAGGAATAGTTCCTAAGTCTCATCTTGGATCTAAACATGTGTCGTGGCACTTTCATTTGATTATTAGAATCATTGAAAGATGGGAAATCACTATAGAGATAGTGGACTCTCATGAACAACATTACATATCCATTAACTAAAGCTTATCCAACAAACAGGATAATCGCCACTTAGAGAAGAAGAGTATAAGATACCATGACGATTGGCTTTAGTGCAAGTGGGAGATTGAAAGTAGTATGCACACAAGCCAATCATGTTTGATGATAAAGCATATACTTTGTAACAATCTTATTCATTTATTAATAAAAAGTATTAATTTATTAAAGGCTTTTAATTATCTACATGATCTCGTTTTATAATATGTGATAAACCCATAGTTTTAAGCAATGCTTTTAGAATAATGATGATGATCATTCTAATGAGATCTAAATTCTTTGAAAGCTTAAAACTAAAATAGTTCCCAATCATTGGATTACTAAATTGGGGATTAGTGAATCCGGATAGATTGGTACATACGTTGTTTGCTCATTGGATGAGGATGATTGATCTCATGATCATTTGTGTGGAGACACTAAAGCAAGTATGTAGGTGCTTATTAGAGAATAAGTTCAACTGAACGTGGCTCGCTAAGAATACCTAATGGAGTTTTATTTGTCATCAATAGGAATTCTCAGTAGTAATAGTAGTACAAGTAATCCTTGGACTTGAGATCATCATAGTATCTTGTGTATGATGAGTTATACTTTGACTTATTCTTTAAGACCCTTAGGGTATATCAAAGGGTATGCTTGGGTATAATAAGTTGTACATGGAGATAATGTATAATCAATAAAGAATCTACCACTTCTAATAAAAGAAGAGAAATGTCCTATGTGATTCGATAAATGACAACCCAGTAGTCCTTGGCCAAGGCAGAATGAAATTAGAAAGGAGTTTCTAATTTGCATTATTCGGAGTTGTGCATTTAAGAGTCGAAATACATATTATTAAATAAAATAAGACTTGACAGTAATTTCATGTCTTATATTTAATTGGGACATTGTATGGTGGAAGGATTGAATTATACGGTAACTATTTACTCAAAGGTTCTTTAATGATTAATGTTGAAATCTATATTATCTGGAAAGTCGTTGATCGCTAGGGAGGCTTATCCCTATTGTAGAATAAATATTATTTAAATAAATTAATTATTTAATTTATTTATTTAAATAAGATTAGAATTGTTCTAATTGATTTATTCACAACCGGTTTAATATGGAGAACCTAAAGGGTCACACCATAAAAGGAAGAATAATTATTTAAGAAGTTAATGGCATAATCGTAATAATATGTTAAGTATATTTAATTTAATCTATGGTGATAGAATAAATTAAATAGCTTAATATTTATTATTTAATATTTTAGAAATATTAAATATAAATTAATAAGAGAGTCTTAGTCTTATTACAATTATTATTATTTTAATTTCTAAAAGAGTTTAGGAATTAATTTAATATAAGTACTCTCATTTATTCCTAATTGGATTAGGAAGGAAAATTAATTAAAGGAGTTTAATTAATTATCCCTAATAAGATTAGGGAGCTTAATTAATTAAAAATTTAATTAATTAAATAAAACCCAATTCCTTAATTGTTAAGGTGGGTTGCCCACATCTATAAATAAGAGGAGTCTTATTATGGGTGGTAGGGGTTGTTGACTTTTAACAACTACGTAATAATTCCAATAGTTGGGAGAGTACGCCTTTTCTATAGAGATAGAAAACTAGGGTTTAGCCAACCACCCTTCTTCTTGAATTTTCTTCTTCCTTGGTGGATCACCTCTAGAGGCCAAACATTTGGGTGGCTAACGTTGATCAAAGGAAGGAACAAAACCCTGTGATTCAAGTTGAACGCTAAAGGATTTGGAGGTGAACTTGTACACGAGGAAGCTCGATCTTCAAGGGTATGATTTTATTCTTTATCTTTTTGTTTAATTAATAATTATGCATAAAGGATGATCCGGGTTTATGGTTTGTAATTTTTAAACTCTAATTTTTACACGCTTCCGCATTATTTTGCAATTTGATTGCGCACATGAATATTACAAACCTAACAAAAATGACATCCGAGAATGTTGAGAATAGCAATGGAGCACAAAGATCCCGCTTGATTCACCACATATCAATAATCGTGATAATGTGCATCGTGAGGCGACGATAATCCTCACGCAAACAACAACACCGTTTCAAATGATGAATGATGGAATGTTCGAGAGGCTTTATTCAATTCATGCAATGAATGAAAGCAGAGCTCTCATCCAAAATATAGGTGGAAACACCGAAACTCTCGAATCAGTCCACCGCTAAATGCTTTTAAGGAGCCGGACCACCGGAGTTTATTGGAAAGCCAAAACCCTTAAGGCGGAAGCATGGATAAAGGAGATCACCAAGATATTTGATGTCTTGGGATGCTCCGAGGAGCAAAACTTTCCCTTTGTCGCCTTTATGTTGCGAGGAGAGGCAGATTACTGGTGAGAATCGGTGAAGCGTACTCAACCTGCCGCAGTGAAGATGTCTTGGGAGAAGTTCCAAGAACTATTCAACGACAAGTACTTTCCCGAAAGTATTCGTCACATAAAAGAGGTAGAGTTCATCAAGTTGGAGCAGAATAATATGACCGTGTCGCAGTACGAAGCTAAGTTTGCCGAGTTGTCTCGGTTTGCGTCCCACTTAGTGGATAATGACAAGTGAATGACGCGGATGTTTTTAAGAGGTTTAAAGCCGGAGATACGTCAACATCTTATTTGTCATAAACTGTGTGTATATTCAGATGTTATAAATATGGCTCAGTTAGTAGAGCGCGATAACAAGTCAATGCAACCAAAAGAGAGCAGCCGACAAAATTATAATACCGGTGAGAGCAGTCATCGAAGCGGTGACAACAAGCGTGGAGGGAATCAACAGGCCAGAAGTGGTAACCACTTCGGTGGTAATCAGGGCCAAAACAATAAGAATGGACATTTCAAGAAGAGGAGATTCAACAATGATGGAAAGACGTCAGCACCAACACCCATTGTTAAGGAAGGAGAACGACAACCTATCATATGCTTCAAATGCGGAGGGGAGGGACACATCAGTCCAAACTGCGCGATGCCGTCCAAAGCATGTTATAATTGTGGAAGAGAAGATCACTTAGCCCAATTTTGTCGTTCACCGAAGACAAGTTCAGCCAGGATGGAGGCACCAAAGGTCGTCCTAGAAAAGTCAAAGCCGGTAGTGCAAGGGAGAGTGTTTGTTGTGACCTCCCAGAAAGCAAGGAATCCGAATGAGGTCATCACGGGTAAGCTTATCATAAACTCTAGCGAAGTCTATACTTTATTTGATACCGGTTCTACCCATTCTTTTATTTCTCCTACTTGCGCTCAACGATTAAATTTGACTCCGGAGAAATTAGACTTTGACTTATCTCATGGAAACTCATTGGGAGAAACTTTCATTACATCCAATCGCTTTATAAGTCTTGTTTAGTTCAAATCGGCACCCTCACATTACCTGTCGATCTTATTTCATTGAAAATACATACATTTGATGTGATTCTAGGGATTGATTGGTTAACTACTCATCATGTTAAAATTGATTGTTTTCGTAAGGTTGTTAGCTTTCATATTCCTAATCAACCTATTATGCGAATTTAAGCGACCAAACCATTAAAATCAATCACGGTCATCTCAAGCCATAAAGCTATTTGTTTATTGAAAAACGGATGTCAAGCTTTCTTAGCTTAGGTCACGGATCTAAACAAAAATACGTCAGTTTTGAATGATATTTCTATTAGCCAACCATTCCCTGATGTATTCCCTGAAGAACTTCCTGGCCTACCCCCAGAGCGTGAAATTGAATTTTGTATCGACCTTGAACCTGGTACAAAACCCATTTCCAAAGCCCCATATCGAATGGCTCCTATTGAACTTCAGGAGTTAAAGGCCCAATTGCAAGAATTGTTAGACATTGGTTTCATTCATCCTAGTACGTCTCCTTGGGGTGCTCCTGTTCTATTCGTGAAGAAGAAAGATGGGAGTATGCGACTTTGTATTGATTATCGGGAGTTGAATCATGTCACCATCAAAAATAGGTACCCATTGCCACGTATTGATGACTTGTTTGACCAGTTGCAAGGAGCCAAATTCTTTTTAAAGATTGATCTTCATTCCGGATATCACCAATTGAAGATTAGAACCGATGACATTCCAAAGACGGCTTTCAGAACTCGGTACGGGCATTATGAATTCCTAGTCATGTCCTTTGGATTGACTAATGCTTCTGCTTCCTTCATAGATATGATGAACCAAGTATTCAATGAATATTTGGATCACTTTTTGGTCGTCTTTATTGATGACATCCTTATTTATTCCAAAAGCCGTGAAGATCATGAGCAACACTTGAGGCTGACACTCCAAAAGCTTCGTGAATACAAGCTTTATGCCAAGTTGAAGAAATGTGAGTTTTGGCTTGTGGAAGTAGCATTCCTTAGGCACATAATATCAAGTCATGGAATATCTGTTGACCCGACAAAGATTGAAGCAATTCAAAGCTGGGAGCAACCTAAATCAGTGACCGAAGTACGTAGCTTTCTCGGCTTAGCTGGTTATTATCGGATATTCGTGGAAGGATTTTCTCGAATAGCTACTCCATTAACTCAGCTGACTCGGAAAGATACAAAGTTCGGTTGGAGCGAAGAATGTGAGAAGAGTTTTCAAGAACTCGAGAGGAGACTCATTTCAAGACTGTTACGACAATACCATCGGCTCGGAGGATTTGTCATCTCTGATGATGCTTGGGTAAAGGGTTGGGATGTGTTCTCATGCAACATGGGAAAGTCATAGCCTATGCCTCAAGACAACTCAAAGAATATGAGAGGAATTATCCTACTCATGACCTAGAGTTAGCAGTTGTTGTCTTCGCACTTCAAATTTGGAGGCATTACTTGTATGGGGAGAAGGTGGAGATCTTTACGGATCATAAAAGCCTCAAATATTTCTTCACTCAAAACGAACTCAACATGCGACAACAACGTTGGCTTGAACTGTTGAAAAATTATGATCATACCATCCAATACCATCCTGGAAAAGTGAACGTGGTAGCTGACGCATTGAGTAGAAGATCATACGCAAGTACAAGTGCAATATTGTCAACACAAAGGCTCATTTTGTGTGACTTGTAAAGGATGGAGATAGAGTTAAAGACTCCAGGGACCCATGTGATGATGGCGAATATATGAGTAGAACCGACTTTAATTGATAAAGTTAAAGATGCTCAAGCTACAGACCTGGAGCTGATGCGTATGAGGAAGAAAGTGCAAGAAGGTGCTATGCCGGAAGCAAGAATCGATGAAGAAGGAATACTTTGAGTCAACTCCCGACTTTGTGTTCCTAACGACCCTGATTTAAAGTATAAAATCATGATGGAGGCGCACAACACATCGTTTTCAATCCATACTGGGAGTACCAAAATGTATCATGATATTCGTCATACATTTTGGTGGAGCAATATGAAAAGAGAGATAGCGTTGTTTATCTCAAGGTGCCTAACTTGTTAACGAGTTAAAGCGGAGCATCAAGTACGAAAAGGTTCATTGCAACCACTTGAAATTCCAGAATGGAAGTGGGAGCACATTACCATGGATTTCGTTACCAGTCTTTCTAAGGTTTCTCAAGGTATAGATGCGATTTGGGTCATTGTTGATAGATTGACCAAGTCTGCTCATTTCTTACCGATACGAGAAACTTATACACTTGAACGTCTTACTCGTATGTACATAAACGAGATTGTAAGACTGCATGGTATACCAGTATCCATAGTTTCTGATCGAGACCCAAGATTCACTTCACGATTTTGGGTTAGTTTGCAGAAAGCTATGGGCACAGATTTATAATTTAGCTCGGCATATCATCCTCAGACAGACGGGCAGTTAGAGAGGACCATTCAAACTCTTGAAGATTTATTAAGACTCTGTGTCCTTGACTTCAAGGGAAGTTGGAATAAGTTCTTACAATTGGTGGAGTTTTCCTACAACAACAGTTATCAAGCAAATATTAGCATGGCTCCATTCGAGGCGTTGTATGAAAGAAAGTGTCGTTCTCTAGTATGTTGGGATGAGGTGGGTGAAGCAACGTTGTTGGGACCGGAGTTGGTACGTATGACTACGAAAAAGATTCAAACGATCCGACAACGTATAAAAACCTCACAAGATCGACAAAAGAGTTATGCTGATCTTCATCGAAAGGGCGTGGAATTCGATATAGGAGATCATGTGTTGTTACGTACGTGTTGCTCCATGGAAAGGAGTTACGAGATTTGGAAAGAGAGGAAGCTCAATCCTCGATTCATCGGCCAATTTTAATCATCAATCGAGTAGGAACTGTGGCTATAGACTCACTTTCTGCTTGAAGTATGTCTCGTGTTCATAACGTTTTTCACATATCCATATTACGTAAATATGTGGAAGACCGAACCACATTATTGAGTTAGAACCGGATGAAATAGCGGAAGATTTGAGGTATGAAGAGGTTCTGTTCAAATCTTGGATAAGAAGGAACATATTCTACGCTCGAGGTTATACCTCAAGTCAAAGTTTTGTGGAGAAACCACGATGTTGAGGAAATGACTTGGGAGTTAGAATCAAAATGAAATCAAGGTATCCTTACCTCTTGACATATCGTATCGTACCCCTAATTTCGAGGGCGAAATTTCATAAGAAGGGAGGTTGTAAGACCCCAACTTTTATGAATAAAGATGATTTTCTATAAATATCATTTTTGAATATTATGGAATGAATTTGATATAATGTTATAGTTGTGGGTAATATTTATAAATTTTGCAAAGTACGCAAGTTGTTATATAATATTCGATTGGTTGGGAAATATTCGTTTTAACAGAGAATATTCGTACAACGGCACAATCATTGGTGGAACCCACAATGGAATTATTATCGGATTGAGAAAATGACAAAAATACTTTATGAAAATAACGGCGAAAGTTTTACCGTTAACTTTTGAAACACCTTAGATGTTAAAAATACGATGTCTGGCGTAGTTACCACAATAGCACGGTATTGATTATTGATGCTTACGTGAGAAGTCACTCAGTTTTGTTCAATTATTGTTACAGTAATTGCTGCATAGTATCTCACGTTATTTGATTTAATTATTGTCAATATTTTATAATCAATAATTGAGATGACAAAGTTATTAATATTATTATTTGCAATATTAACGATGTCTAGAAGTTACATCGAGGAGAGGTTTGGTCACCCAATTGCGCATGATGGAGAGAAATTCTTATTGAAAAGCCCACTTTCACTGAGAAATGACACGGTCGATTAATATTGTGAATTATAATAATGATGATGAGTTTTGTTTTATTAGTATTATTAATGTAATAAAACAGAAAAGCTTTTTATATAAAACATAATACTTTTATAAAGTTATTCGTTTTATTAGACTAATAGTAAAATCTTTTTATATAAAATAGAATACTTTTATAAAGTTATACATTTTATTAGACAATAATTAGAATATATTATATTTTATTATGCATAGTATTTGCATAGTGCTGCGTATAGTGTTTGCATAGTAAAATCTTTTATATAAAAAATGTAATACTTTTATAAAGTTATTCGTTTTATTAGATTATAAATAGAATATATTATATTTTATTGTAAACCAATCTGACCGTCTGCTTAAAGTAAATCAATGGGCCGTTCATGAATTAGTTACTATCGCGATCCATTCTTACATAAATAGAAACTCATTCCTTCATTATTTCTTACAATTCAATTGAAACTCTGAGAGAGCAACTATAAGGAGAGTTCTTCTTCTATAATCTTGGCGTATTTCTTTAGAGTTTATGAAAGCTTTGAAGCGTAGTCTGAAGTTTTCTTTGAGTATATCCTCGCCTCTATCAATTGAAATACTCTTCTTTTTTCGGTGAGGGATATTATTTGTTGTACTTTCGTTAGGGGTATTCCTTCTTTCTTATTGGTGAAATTCTTTTGTTATTCCATTCTTTATTATTACATTGGAATAACTTTTGTCTGCTGGATACCCTATACTTGATGAAATTCTTACATTATTCCATTATTTATTATTACATTGGAATATCATGTATACGTGCGTTTATGCATGACTTCGATTCCGTTATTTTATTATTCATTGGAACATCTCGCCTATGCGTTTTCGCATGTCACGGTTCCATTATTTATTATTACATTGGAATATCACATCGATGCGTTTACGTATGACTGGTTTCATTATTTATTATTACATTGGAATATCCTCATCGAATTTACGCATAACTTTGGTTCCATTATTAATTATTACATTGGAATAACTTTTATGCATGCGGTCTATCGCATGCCTGGTGATTTTTTTTGTTATTCCATTCTTTGTTATACTCAATTGGTTAAAGTTTTGACTTCTATACTCCATGAAATTAGTGGAATATCCTTGATATTTGCGCTTCATTCAGTATCTTTTCATGGAAATATTCTTCTGAGCATTCTTGAGTGTTACTCTGCAAAGAAGTATCATGTTGACAATTTGGACATTATTAGTTCCTGGATAAATTAATTCTTGAACTTGTTTTATTGAATTCTTATATCATTGTCATCATCTTCATGTTTATATTATGTTAAAAGTCATCTGTGGCCTGTAGTGCATAGATGGACTTGGTATGATTATGACCAGGGATTATTTGGTGTAATTATGACCATAATGTTACAAATGATGTGGAAAAAGTCCTCATTGACTCGTAGTGCATTGATGGACAGTTGTTGGCATGATCATGACCATTGATGAATACACGAATATCCTTGGCTGTGGTGCATGGATAATTTGTGGTTGTGATACTAATGAATATCCTTGGCCGTAGTGCAGGATGATATAGATTGTTTATTAAGCTGAGTCTCAGCGATAAAAGTCACGAAAAACCTTTTAAATCATAGAAGATAGTAGATTTTATTCTCTACTTGACTCTTCTAATGGATTGCTTTCTCCGCTGCAGTTAAACTTGATGTTTGTTATATTTTATCAGTTTAACACTGTTGAAGGCTAATGATAATTTATTATGCATTATCTTAGTCATAATATTTCTTACTGGGCTAGTTGAACTCACCCTTTTGCTTTCATTGTTCTCTTCAGGAAATGAGAACGTAGTAGGGACTAGTCGGGGAACAGAGTGATGGTTCAGATAATAGCATTAGTAGTCCTCACTATTCTATGAAATAGTGTGATAATAAATGTAATGAGGACCTCATTGAGTTTGTATATTGTCTAGATGACAATATTTGTATTAAAACTTACAGCATATGTTTAGTCATATTTTACACGACTGTTGTATAATTAAGTTGTATTTGAATTTTGTACAATGTATTTGGCGACTCAGAATAGGTGATGTATACCGATTTTGGGGGCGTCACAGTGCAGTTGGTAGCCAAACCTTCAGACCATGGTAACCAATTCAATTTTATTAAGTTACCAATTTGTTCGTTTGAATGTGATGCAGTTGGTAGCCAACCATTCATACAAAGATAACCATTTAAGTAATTATGAGTAACAAAATAGTCATAAAAAAAAATTTAGAACAGTAAAAGTTACATCTATTTATTTTTATTTGGACAACGGAGATTCGCGGCGGTGTAGCGGCGGAGTAGCGGAAGAGAAGCCGTCGGGAAGAAAACTAAAAAAGTAAAAACTGAAACAGATCCCAATTTACATGTACATATATTTTATTTATTTATTTATTTATTTATTAACTATTATTTCAAAGTGTATGTGAGGGAGATGAAGATTTGAATTTGAATTTGAATATTTGAATTTGAATTATTATTTTGAATTTGTTTTTTTTGTTAGATCCCAAATATTTGAATTTAAATTATTAATTATGGTAGTTATTTCTCCTTGATTTTAGGTTTCCTTATTAATGTGAATTGTACTATTTTTGTAATATGGGTCCTAATTACACTCTTTTTGTAATTATTTTGTTGATGCACTAATGGTGTAATTACTATCTAATTGTTGTATATTTCTGTAAAGAACCCATTCTATTGGGCCCGTTTACGTTAAAAGCAGATTTATATTGGTCCCGATCGCTAAAAAAAGGATTAATTACATATTTTAGTATATTTTTTAGAAATAATTACAATAATGGTGGATCCATAAAATAATTATAAAAGTAATACACTTTTTCATATTTATTTACAATATTAGTGCAACTAGGATTCCTTTAATCGTGGCCCATGATTATCTCCATTATCTCTTACCGTTAATTATTATTCCCCAAATTGATTTCCACGTTGGCATCTCTCTATCAAACGTGGATTCATTCACTCTCAACACTGCAATCTCTCATCCTTCTCTTTTTATTTTGCTTAATGGTAGTCCATAAGTTTTGTAACGTTCATTCAAGGCTTTTATTTGTTCTTCAAGATTCAACCAGATGAGATCAACGGAAACCTGCGCAACCAAGACGATTGGAGTTAAGAGTTCCAAAAGTCTTTGCCAAATCAATTAGTTGTACAACATACCTGAATCTTATCAACACCGCCCTCTTGCTCCAATTTGATGATTGTGCGATATAGCTCCATTTTTTTCTCTTACAAATGATTTAGTGTAATTTCCATCATCTGAGAAAAGATTTCGGGGGAATGTACATAATTTTTTATTCACCATTTAAGCAAAAGAAAGTACAATTAATGGTAAATGGGTGATGGATCTCTGATGGTGAATGGGTGATGGTTTCCTTATTAATGATTTTAGGTTTCAGACTTTCATAAATGAAAGAAATGGTGAATGGCCAAATGGGTGATGGTTTTAATTACCATGAAAGAGATGGTTCTCTGATGGCTATAACATATACTAATAATTAATATTATTTTGATCTTACCAAGGTAACCAAACTGTTATACAGAGGTAACCAATTCACCTCCACACCTTCAGTTTTTTCATAGTGCAGTTGGTAACCAAATCTTCACACCAAGGTAACCAAACCTTCATACCAAGGTAACAAAACCTTCATACCAAGGTAATCAATCCACATCTACACCTGTAGTTTTTTTATAGTGCAGTTGGTAGCTAAACATTCATACCAAGATAACCAATTCAATGTTATTATGTTACCAATTTATTTTGAATGTGATGTAGTTAGTAGCCAAACCTTCATACAGTGGGTAGCCAAACCTTCATACCAAGGTAACCAATTCAGTTTTATTAAGTTACCAATTTATTTTGAATGTGATGCAGTTGGTAACCAAACCTTCATGCAGTTGGTTGCCAAACTTTCAGACCAAGGTAACTAATTCATACTGCATGTGTGGAGGTAGAGTGGTTACCTTGGTATAAAGGTTTGGTTACCTTGGTATAAAAGTTTGGTTACCTTGGTATGAAGGTTTGGTTATCAATATTACATTACACATCACTCTCTTATCTCTCTCTTTCCTATGCAGTGTTCTTATTTTCCTTTGAACATGAAATAGGAATTGGAATTTCTGGACATGAAGAAATTGTGAAAAACCAAATATCCACCTCCTTTTTCTATGTCATCGACCATTTTGTGGTTGACTCTCACTATGTCTCACCGGTGAAGAGGGAGGAGGAAGATATCTTTGCTAAACCTTCAGACCAAGGTAACAAATTCAGTTTTATTAAGTTACCAATTTAGTTTGAATGCGATGCTGTTGGTAGCCAACTATTCATACAAAGGAAACCATTTTAGTTTTTGTGGGTAACCAAATAGTCATAAAAAAATTCAGAATAGTAAGAGCTACATCTATTTATTATTAAACTTTTTGTAGGGCGAATATTCTTCTTCTTCTAATTGACATTTTGGACAACAGAGATTCGCGACAGAGTAACGGGGGAGTAACGGAGGAGAGGGCTACTGTGAGGGAGATCAATATTTGAATTTGAATTATTATTTTGAATTTGAATTTATTTTTGTTGTTAGATCCCAGATATTTGAATTTGAATTATTAGTTATGACAGTTATTTCTCCTTGATTTTAAGTTTCCTTATTAATATGAATTACGTTATTTTTGTAATTATTTTGTGTATGTATTATTTTTGTAAATACTTTCTAATTGTTGTATATTAGTGTTAAGGACCCTCTAAAAGAACATTTATGTGGTCCCTTGTAAAGATGTTGACAAGGGTGAAATTCATGTAGCTTTTTAAACATGATAGGGACTAGGGCAAAAGTATTATAAGGTTACAAATGGATCCAATAATGCTTTTTTTTATTATTGAAAAATAAATTTTCCAAAAAGTTTAGTTAACATAATTAAATATATTGCAGGCTTCATTGTGATATCCCGAATATTAGTAATATTTCTTTTAAGGGAAATATTAAATAATTAAATAAAGGTTAAAGATTTAACCTAATTTTTAACAAGGGAAATGTGAAAAGAGTGGATTAAATTTTATTTTTTATTTTTTGAACCGATAATGGTGATATAGAAACTATGAAGGGAGACTTTGAAGATAAAAGGCTCTAACTAAGAATGACATGGAGCATTATGAATAAAGTAATTATTTATAATGTGAAGAATGTAATGTGTGAGATTGGTTTATGTCATGATAAATATTTGTGTATGATACAAATATGGAACTAGTTTGTGTGTTAATATTTAACACGTTAAATGTTCTAAGAAAAGAAATAAGTAATAGGATAAATGTGAGACCCCGGATTTTATGAATAAAGATTTTATTTTCTCGAAATATTTTTTTGAATATTATGGTGTGGATTTGATATAATGTTATAGTTGTGGGTAGTATTTATAAATTTTGCAAAGTATGCAAGTTGTCATATTATATTCGATTAGTCTTGGAATATTTGTTTATCAGGGAATATTTGTGCAACGACACAATCATTGGTGGACCCCGTAACGGAATTATTGTCAGAATGAGAAAACGACAAAAATATTTTATTAAAAATAACGGCAGAAGTTTTACCGTTAATAATGTTAAACTATTCGGTAGTAAAAATACGATGTCGTGGTGTGTTGCATAGTAGCACACCTTATTGATTATTGATGCTTATGTGATAAGTCACTAAGTTTTATTTTATTAGTATTATTAATGTAATAAAAATGAATACTTTTATAAAGTTATTCTATAAATAGAATATATTATATTCTATTATGCATAGTATCTCTGCATAGTGTTTTGCATAGTAAAATCATTTTATATAAAATGTAATACTTTTATAAAGTTATTCTATAAATAGAATATATTATATTTTATTATGCATATAGTGTTGCATAGTGTTTTGCATAGTAAAACTTTTTATATAAAACAAAATACTATTATAAAGTTATTTATTTTATTAGACAATAATTAGAATATATTATATTTTATTATGCATAGTGTTTTGCATAGTGCTGCATAGTGTTTGCATAGTAAAATCTTTTATAAAGTTATTCGTTTTATTAGATTATAAATAGAATATATTATATTTTATTTAAAAGATTTTATTTTAAATATGGACCTTGATTTAAAGTAAATCAATCTAGGACCGTTCATGAGTTAGTTACTATGCGATCTATTTTTCTATAAATAGAAGCTCATTCATTCATTATTTCTTACGAATTCACCGAAACTCTAGAGAGAAACTATAGAGAAAAGAAGAAAAGTATTACGCTACTTCACTTTTCATATATCCAAGATTACTCTTCTTCTTAAGGTATGGAATATTATTTGTTGTACTAAATAAGGGGTACTCTTTCTTTCTTATTTATGAAGAGAACTTACATTATTCCATTCTTTATTATTACATTGGAATAACTTTTGTATCTGTGCTACCTATACTTGGTGAAATTCTTCTATTATTCCATTCTTTATTATTATGTTGGAATAACTTTTCTACATCAGTACTACATACATTGGTGAAATTCTTCTAATATCCCATTCTTTATTATTACATTGGAATATCCTGTCACATGCATTTCTGTGGGACTGGTTCCATTATTTATTATTACATTGGAATATATCACATGCATGCGTTTCATTGGGACTACTGCTTCCGTGATTTCTTTTGTCATTCCATTCTTTATTATACTCAGTTGGCTAAAGTTTTGACTTATATACTCCATGAAATTAGTGGAATATCCTTGATATTTAAGGTCTCCTCCATATCTTTTCATGGAAATATTCTTATGAGCATTCTTGAATTTTACTCTGCAAAGCGATTATCATGTTGACAATTTGGGCGTTATCGGTTCTAGATAAATTAATTCTTGAACTTGTTTTATTGAATTCTTATATCATTGTCATCATCCTCATGTTTATTTTTTTTTGAAAGTCATACATGGCACATAGTGCATAGATGGACTTGGTATGATTATGGCCGAGGATTATTCGGTATAATCATAACAATATAATATTACAAATGATGTGGAAAAAGTCCTCGTTGGCCCGTAGTGCATTGATGGACTGTTTTTGGTATGATTATGGCTATGGATTCTCTTTGGTAGTAGTCAAAGAGAATTGTTTTATGACATGATCGGGACCATTGATGAAAACATGATTATCTTTAAGCCGTAGTGCATGAATAATTAAATAGTCGTGATATTAAAGAATATCCTTGGCACGTGTAGTCAAGGGATGATTTGATGATGTGGATGATTTATTAAAATTTGAGTCTCGTGATAAAAGTGATGAAAAACCTTTTAAATCATAGAAGATAGTAGATTTTATTCTCTACTTGACTCTTCTAATGGATTGCTTGTTCCGCTGCAGTTAAACTTGATGTTTGTTATATTGTATCAATTTAACACTGTTGAAGGCTAATGATAATTTATTCGACATTATCTTAGTCATAATATTTCTTACTGGGCTAGTTGAGCTCACCCTTTCTTTCACTATTCTCTTCAGGAAATGAGAACGTAGCTGGGACAAGTCGGGGAACAGAGT
This sequence comes from Panax quinquefolius, assembly GCA_020205615.1. Classification (NCBI taxonomy): domain Eukaryota; kingdom Viridiplantae; phylum Streptophyta; class Magnoliopsida; order Apiales; family Araliaceae; genus Panax; species Panax quinquefolius. The sequence goes on from CM035166.1 coordinate 91,268,744, forward strand.
GATGGTCCTAAATGGTGCATTAGTAGTCCTCACTATTCTGTGAAATAGTGTGCTAATAATTGTAATAAGGACTCCTTTTGAGTTTGTATACTCTCTAGTATGCAATATTTGTATTCAAACACACAGTTTATGTTTTGTCGTATTGTACACGATAATTGTATTATTAAGTTGTATTTGAATTCTGTACCATATATCTGGCGACTCAAGATGGGTGATGTATACCTAATTTTAGGGGCGTCACAGTTGGTATCAAAGCTTAGGGATATGATCCCTGGCTAAGATGTGAGACAAGAACTAGGAGGGGAGAGACGGGGAATTCCTTCGCTATTATGACCTACCTAAGTTTATTTGGTATTTAATTGGTCGATCAGAGTATAGGGATAATATGTGATATGTTAATTAACCCTTGTTTCGTGGCAGTATTTGAAAATGACATTCGAGAATGTTGAGAATAGCAATGGAACACATGAGACGGCGGAGACACCTCTAATCACCAACCAAGATAATGTGATTAGAGATATCCATGTGATGATTGAGGAATTAAAAGTTGCACTCAAGCTAGTCGCAAAGGTAGCAACTGAGAGTGAGAAAGAAGAGGAACCTAAGGAGGATTTATTAGAAGAACTTATTGATCAAAATGTAGAATTGCAAAATCATATTCATGAGTTAGAAGAGCAGGTTGAAGAACGGAAGGCGGTCGTGGAGCAAAGTAATGTAACAATTCAAAATTGTATTACCCGATGTGTGATAGCCGAACAGGAGCGCTCTTTGGCGAGTATACGATATTAAAGTGGAATCGAGAATTCAAATGTTAAAGAAGCGAAAAAGAAGAAACAATGAACGAGTGAGAATGAAAGATGCGTGGGTAAAAAGCAACACGACGCGTTGAAATTGTGGAAAGAAAGTCCGATCCAAAAAGCTAAAATAGATGATATGTATTTCTCTTTTTCGTGACAAAGAATTGGGAGAAACCATCATCGAGTTTTGAATTACCCTATACATTGCGGTCAACCCCAATTCGATATGGATCGAAGGCTAATGATTCAGATCATGGAGCAGGAGTTGAACGAAGCAGTTGAGGGTGGAATATGCCCTATAGCGAAAGTTAATTCAAGTGGTAATGACGACGCCAAAGATTGTCCCGAACAAGTCAAATTCGGTAGTTTAAGGGAGAACGTTTTTCGTGACGAGGAATCGAACGAAGTTATCACGAGTTTGTTAATTATAAATTCTTGCGAAGTCTATACCTTATTCGATACCGGTTCTACCTATTCTTTTATCTCTCTTGCTTACGCTCAACGTTTAAATTTAACTCTGGAGAAGTTAGACTTTAACTTATTGGTTGAAACTTCATTAGTAGAAACCTTCGTTACATCCACTATTTATAAATCTTGTTTAATTCAAATTGACACTTTCACGTTACCTGTCAATCTTATCTCTTTGAAAATACTTGCCTTTGATGCAATTTTAGGAATCGATTGGTTAACTACTCATCATGCTTTTACGTAAGGTTGTTAGCTTTCATATTCTAACCAACTTTGTTATCTTGAATTCAAGCAACCAAACCACTAAAGTCAATCATTGTCATATCAAGCCATAAGTAAAGAGCCCCGGTCCTTTCATTGTTGACTTTCTTGTGTGGAATGCACTGAAGCCAGACTTTCTATAGGCGATGTCGTGAATAACGATGACAAGTTGATAGGTATCAATGTGACGTACTATCCAAGTCTTGGATGAGGGTCACAGTTTTGAATGATATTTCTATTGTTAATAAATTTCCTGACGTATTCTTGAAGACTTCTTAGCCTACCCTAGAGCGTGAAATCGAATTTTGTATTGACCCTAGTACTAAACCAATTCTAAAACCCTCAAATATTTCTTCAACTAAAATGAACGTAGCATGCGCTAAAGACGTTGACTCGAGCTGTTGAAGAGTACGATCGTACCATTCAATATTATCGTGGAAGTGCGAACGTGGTAGCTGACGCATTGAGTAGAAGATCGTATGCGAGTGCGATGTTGTTAACACAAAGACCCATTTCGTATAACTTACAAATGATGAAGATAGAGTTAAAGACTCTAGGGACCCACATGAAGATAACGAATATACGAGTAGAATCGACTTTAATCGATAAAGTTAAAGTCGTTCAAGCTACACACCCGGAGCTGATGAATGTGAAGAAAAAGGTTCAAGAGGGCGTTATTCTAGAAGCAAGAATCGACGAAGAGAGGAAATCTCAACCCTCAATTTAATTGGCCCATTTGAAATCCTCGATGAAGTAGGAACTGTGGCCTATAGACTCGTTTTACCGCCAAGTATGTCACGTGTTCATAACGTTTTTAACGTATCGATGTTACGTAAATATGTGGACGATCCGAACCACATTATTAAATTAGAACTAAACGATATAGCAGAAGATTTAACGTATGAGGAGATACGTGTTAAAATCTTGGATAAGAAGGATCGTATTCAACACTCAAAGGTTATACCTCAAGAATTAGAATCTAAAATGAAGTCGATGTATCCTCACCTGTTCAGCATACCAGGTACGTACGTAAATTTCAAGGGTAAAATTCTATAAGGAGGGGAGATTGTGAGACCCCAGGTTTTATGAATAAAGATTTTATTTTCTCAAAATATTTTTTTGAATATTATGGTGTGAATTTGATATAATGTTATAGTTGTGGGTAGTATTTATAAATTTTGCAAAGTACGCAAGTTGTAATATTATATTCGATTGGTCAGGGAATATTTGTTTTATCAGGGAATATTCGTGCAACGACACAATCATTGGTTGACCCCGCAACAGAATTATTGTCGGAATGAGAAAACGACAAAAATATTTTATTAAAAATAACGGCGGAAGTTTTACCGTTAATAATGTTTAACTACTCGGTAGTAAAAGTACAGTAATACGTGTGGTTGCATAGTAGCACACGGTATTGATTATTGATGCTTATGTGATAAGTCACTCAGTTTTATTTTATTGGTATTATTAATGTAATAAAACAGAATACTTTTATAAAGTTATTCTATTAATAGAATATATTATATTCTATTATGCATAGTGTCTGTATATACGTATAGTGTTTTGCATAGTAAAATCATTTTATATAAAAATGCAGAATACTTTTATAAAGTTATTCTATAAATAGAATATATTATATTTTATTATGCATAGTGTTGCATAGTGTTTGCATAGTATTTTGCATTGTAAAACTTTTATATAAAACAAAATACTTTTATAAAGTTATTTGTTTTATTAGACAATAATTAGAATATATTATATTTTATTATGAATAGTGTTTTGCATAGTGCACTGCATAGTGTTTGCATAGTAAAATCTTTTATAAAGTTATTCGTTTTATTAGATTATAAATAGAATATATTATATTTTATTTAAAAGATTTTGTTTTAAATATGGACCTTGATTAAAGTAAATCAATCTGGACCGTTCATGAGTTAGTTACTATCTGATCCCATTTTTCTATAAATAGAAGCTCATTCATTCATTATTTCTTACTAATTCAACAAAACTCTAGAGAGAGAAACTATAGAGAAAGAAGAAAAGTATTACTACTTACTTCACTACTCATATATCCGATTACTCTTCTACTTAAGGTATGGAATATTATTTGTTGTACTAAATAAGGGTACTCTTTCTTTCTTATTTATGAAGAGAACTTACATTATTCCATTCTTTATTATTACATTGGAATAACTTTGTGCATATCTGGTGAAATATCCTATACTTGGTGACATTCTTCTATTATTCCATTCTTTATTATTATGTTGGAATAACTTTATTACATGCAAAAGTATTGCATACATGGTGAAATTCTTCTAATATTCCATTCTTTATTATTACATTAAAATATCATATATGCATGCGTTTTACGGGACTTAATTAGTTATTTATTATTACATTTGGAATATCCGTTATTATTATGTTGGTGCGTTTTTACATGGGACTGCATGTTAAAATGATTTCTTTTGTCATTCCATTCTTTATTATACTCAGTTGGCTAAAGTTTTGACTTCTATACTCCATGAAATTAGTGGAATATCCTTGATATTTACGCTTCATCCAGTATCTTTTCATGGAAATATTCTTCAGAGCATTCTTGAATTTTACTCTACAAAGCAGTATCATGTTGACAATTTGGACGTTATTAGTTCCTAGATAAATTATTTCTTGAACTTATTTTATTGAATTCTTATATCATTGTCATCATCCTCATGTTTATTTTTTTTTTGAAAGTCATACGTGGCACATGGTGCATAGATGGACTTGGTATGATTATGACGAGGATTATTGGTATAATCATAACCGTAATGTTACAAATGATGTGAAAAAAAGTCCTCGTTGGCCCGTAGTGCATTGATGGACAATTTTTGGTATGATTATGGCTATGGATTCTCTTTGGTCGTGGTCTGAAGATGAATTGTTTTATGGCATGATCAAGACCGATTGATGAAAACATGATTATCTTTAGTAGTAGTGCATGAATAATTAATTAGTCGTGATACTAAAGAATATCCTTGGCTGCGGTGCGAGGATGATTTGATGATGTGTATTATTTATTAAAATTTGAGTCTCGGCGATAAAAGTGATGAAAAACCTTTTAAATCATAGAAGATAGTAGATTTTATTCTCTACTTGACTCTTCTAATGGATTGCTTGTTCATTGCTATGATTAAACTTGATGTTTGTTATATTGTATCAATTTAACACTGTTGAAGGCTAATGATAATTTATTCTACATTATCTTAGTCATAATATTTCTTACTGGGCTAGTTGAGTTCACCCTTTTTTTCACTGTTCTCTTCAGGAAATGAGAACGTAGCTGGGACTAGTCGGGGAACAGAGTGATGGTCCTAGATGGTGCATTAGTAGTCCTCACTATTCTATGAAATAGTGTGCTAATAATTGTAATGAGGACTCCTTTTGAGTTTGTATACTCTCTAGTATGCAATATTTTTATTCAAACGCACAGTTTATGTTTTGTCGTATTGTACACGACAGTTGTATTATTAAGTTGTATTTGAATTCTGTACCATGTATCTGGCGACTCAAGATGGGTGATGTATACCTAATTTTGGGGGCGTCACAGTTGGTATCAAATCTTAGGGATATGATCAATGGCTAAGATGTGAGACAAGAACTAGGAGGGGAGAGACGGAGAATTCCTTCGCTAGTATGACCTACCTAAGTTTATTTGGTATTTAATTGGTCGATCAGAGTATAGGGATAATATGTGATATGTTAATTAACCCTTGTTTTGTGGCAGTATTTGAAAATGATATCAGAGAATATTGAGAATAGCAATGGAGCACATGAGACCGTGGAGATGCCTCTAATCACCAACCAAGATAATGTGATTAGAGATATCCATGTGGTGATTGAGGAATTAAAAGTGGCACTCAAGCTAGTCGCAAAGATAGCAACTGAGAGTGAGAAAGAAGAGGAACCTGAGGAGGATTTATTAGAAGAACTTATTGATCAAAATGTAGAATTGCAAAATCATATTCATGAGTTAGAAGAAGCGAAAATTTGAACGGAAGGCGGTCGTGGAGCAAAGTAATGTAGCAATTCAAAATTGTATTACCCGATGTGTGATAGCCGAACAGGAGCGCTCTTTGGCAGAGTATACAATATTAAAGCTGGAATCTGAGAATTCAAATGTTAAGGGGCAGCTGAAAGAAGAAACAACTGAACGAGTGAGAATGAAAGATGTATGGGTAAAAGCCACATGACGCGTTGAAATTGTGGAAAGAGAAGTCCGATCCAAGAAAGCTAAAATAGATGATATGTATTTCTCTTTTTCGACAGCAATTGGGAGAAACCATCATCAAGTTTTGAATTACCCTATACATTGCGGTCAACCCCAATTCGATATGGATCGATGGCTAATGATTCAGATCATGGAGCAGGAGTTGAACGAAGCAGTTGAGGGTGGAATATGCCCTATAGCGAAAGTTAATTCAAGTGGTAAAGACGACGCCAAAGATTGTCCCGAACAAGTCAAATTCGGTAGTTTAAGGGAGAACGTTTTTCGTGACGAGGAATTGAACGAAGTTATCACGATATATATTTATTGGCCAAACAAGACATGAAATAAAATATATGTGTTTAGGTTGAGGAGTGATGAGATAATTATAAACCTCATTGTGGGTGTATTTGAATTAAAGAATAAAAAGGAAAGGTTGTGATTTAATTACACAGGCTGTAAGACCCCAACTTTTATAAATAATGATGAATTTTCTATAAATATCATTTTTGAATATTATGGAGTAAATTTGATATAATGTTATAGTTGTGGGTAATATTTATAAATTTTGCAAAGTACGCAAGTTGTTATATAATATTCGATTGGTCGGAGAATATTCGTTTTAACAGGAAATATTCGTACAACGGCACAATCATTGGTGGACCCCACAACGGAATTATTATCGGATTGAGAAAATGACAAAAATACATTATGAAAATAACGGCGGAAGTTTTTACAGTTAACTGTTGAAACACCCGGTGTTAAAAGTACAGTAATACGCGTGGTTGCATAGTAGCTGTAAGACCCCAACTTTTTGAATAAAGATTAAATTTTCTCGAAATATATTTTTGAATATTATGGTGTGGATTTGATATAATGTTATAGTTGTGGGTAATATTTACAAATTTTGCAAAGTACGCAAGTTATAAAATATTCGATTGGTGAGGAATATTCGTTTTAACGGGGAATATTCGTGCATAACGACACAATCATTGGTGGACCCCACAACGGAATTATTGTCGGATTGAGAAAAGACAAAAATTCTTTATGAAAATAACGGCGAAAGTTTCTTCGTTAATCTGTTGAAACACCCGGTGTTAAAAAGTACGATGTCTGGCGTGGTTGCGTAAGTAGCACTGCGGTATTGATTATTGATGCTTTACGTGAAAAGTCACTCGGTTATACTCAATTATTACTACATGGTGTTGCATCATATCTCTTATATTATTGATTCAATTATTGTCACAGTATCATTTGCATAATATTTTATATTATTAAATCAATAACTGAGACGACAAAGTTATTCATATTATTATTTGCAATATTGACAATGTCTAGAAGTTCTGTCAAGGAGAGGTTTGGTCACCTAATTGCGCACCAATAAGGAGAAATCCTTATCGGAAAGCCCTCTTTTTCCTGGGAACGACCTGGTTGTTAAATATTGTGAGTTATAATATTAATGATGAATAAGTTGTGTTGATTAAAATTGAAATTTGATAGTTCCAATGTGTTGGGATTATTAGTGTTAGTGGAAATCGACATCTATTCCGATGATAATTGATGTCTAGGGGTTATATTGATAAATCGGGTAATTTATCGAATAAATGAGCAATTAATTGCTACTAATTCACATGCTTATATAACTATTTGTTCACATATGTGTACTATTGAATCACATTATTTACTATTAGGGGAGTTAGTGCAAGATTGATAATACTTGTATGACTAAGTTAAAAATGGAGGTATAAATGGAGGTACTATACTGTAATTCGTATTTTTCACATGATTATACTATTGATTCCCATTATTTACTATTAGGGGAGGTGGTGCAAGTTTGATAATACTTACAGGACTAAATTAAAAATGAAAGAAAAGTTGGAGGTATTGTACTGTAATTTTTTGAGCCCCAAAATGTGCAATTATCGAAACTATATTTTCCTATAAATAGAAGCTCATTCTTCCTTCATTTCTCACCAATTTACAAAAGCTTTAGAGCAATTATTATAGAGAGAAATTATAGAGAGAAAGAAGAAGATAAGTCTGCTACCTCACTATTCCAGTATCCAGTTTTTCCAAGGTAGGGAGTATTATTTATTTCTTATCCATGAAGAGAACTTCTGTTATTCCATCCTTTATTATTCTATTGGAATAACCTTTATACGCGGGCTACCCTATACTTGGTGAAATTCTTCTGTTATTCCATTCTTTATCATTCTGTTGGAACATCCTGTTTGTGCGTTCTGTGGGACTGGTTCTATTATTTATCATTACATTGGAACATCATATACGTATGCGTTCTACGCCATACAGTTCCATCTTTATTATTCTGTTGGAATATCACATACATGCGTTTTTACGTCCGACCTAATTCCGTCTTTATTATTACATTGGAATATCACATGCGTGCATTTCTGTACGACACGATTTGGTTATTTATTATTACATTGGAATAACTTTTGCTCATGTCTGGTCTATCGCATGCCTGGTGATTTTTTTTGTTATTCCATTCCTTGTTATACTCAGTTGGTTAAAGTTTTGACTTCTATACTCCATGAAATTAGAGGAATATCCTTGATATTTGCGCTTCATCCAGTATCTTTTCATTGAAATATTCTTTTGAGCATTCTTGAATTTTACTCCACAAAGCAGTATCATGTTGACAATTTGGACGTTATTGATTCCTGGATAAAATAATTCTTGAACTTATTTTATTGAATTCTTATATCATTGTCATCATCCTCATGTTTATATTTTTTGAAAGTCATCTGTGGGCCTTTAGTGCATAGATGGACTTGGTATGATTATGACCGAGGATTATTGATTGTAATCATGGCCGTAATATTACAAATGATGTGGTAAAAGTCCTCATTAGCCCGTAGTGCATTGATGGGCGCTTGTTGGCATGATCATGACCATTAATGAATACGAATGTCCTTGGCGTAGTGCATGGATAATTTGTGGTCGTGATACTAAAGAATATCCTTGGTAGTAGTGTGGGGGGTGATTCGATGATGTGGATTATTTATTAAAATTTGAGTCCCAACGATAAAAGTGATGAAAACCTTTTAAATCATAAAAGATAGTAGATTTTATTCTCTACTTGACTCTTTTAATGGATTGCTTGTTCCGCTGCAGTTAAACTTGATGGTTGTTATATTATATCAATTTAACATTGTTGAAGGCTAACGATAATATATTCTGCATTATCTTAGTCATTATATTTCCTACTGGGATAGTTGAGCTCACCCTTTTACTTTTATTGTTCTCTTCAGGAAATGAGAACGTAGCAGGGACTAGTCAGGGAACGGAGTGACGAACCAGATGATAGCATTAGTAGTCCTCACTATTTAGTGAAATAGTGGGAAAATAAATGTAATAATATTGAATTTGAGTTTGTATATTGTCTAGATGACAATATTTGTATTAAAACTTGCAGCTTATGTTTTGTCGTACTTTGCACGACAGTTGTATAATTAAGTTGTATTTGTATGTTGTACCATGTATTTGGCGACTCAGAATAGGTGATGTATACCTGTTTTGGGGGCGTCACAGTAGCACACGGTATTTATTATTGATGCTTACGTGAGAAGTCACCCAGTTTTGTTCAATTATTACTACAGTAATTGCTGCATAGTATCTCACGTTATTTGATTCAATTATTGTCAATATTTTATATATTATTAAATCAATAATTGAGATGACAAGGTTATTAATATTATTATTTGCAATACTAAAGATGTCTAGGAGTTCTGTCAATGAGAGGTTTGGTCACCTAATTGCGCGCTAATAGGGAGAAATCCTTATTGGAAAGCCTCATCTTTCCTGGGAACGACCTGGTCGATTAATAGTGTGAATAATAATAATGATGATGAGTTTTGTTTTATTAGTATTATTAATGTAATAAAATAGAAAATCTTTTTATATAAAACAGAATACTTTTTATAAAGTTATTCATTTTATTAGACTATAAATAGAATATATAATATTCTATTATGCATAGTAAAATCTTTTATATAAAATAGAATACTTTTATAAAGTTATTTGTTTTATTAGACAATAATTAGAATATATTATATTTTATTATGCATGGTGTTGCATAGTGTCTCGCATAGTGTTTTGCATAGTAAAATCTTTTATATAAAATAGAATACTTTTATAAAGTTATTAGTTTTATTAGATTATAAATAGAATATATTATATTTTATTTAAAAGATTTTGTTTTAAATCTGGACCGTCTGTTTAAAAGTAAATTAATATGGAATTTGTTCATGAATTAGTTTCTTATCACGATCCATTCTTCTATAAATAGAAGCTCATTCCTTCATTATTTCTTACGAATTCACTGAAACTCTAGAGAGAGAATCTATAGAGAGAAAGAAGAAAATTGTTCTGCTACTTCACTACTTTTATATCCAGTACTTTTCTTTCTAAGGTAAAGGGTATTATTTCTTTTGTATTCATGAAGAGAACATCTGTTATTCCATTCTTTATTATTCTGTTGGAATAACCTGTATACGCGGCTACCCTATACTTGGTGAAATTCTTCTATTATTCCATTCTTTATCATTTTGTTTGAATAACATGTCTATGCGAAGTATCGCATGTGTTATTATTTCGTTCTGTATCATTCTGTTGGAACATGCTGTCTGTGCTTTATGCATGACCTGGTTCTGTTCTTTATTATTCTATTGGAACATCCTGTCTGTGCTTTACGCATGACTTGGTACCATTATTTATCATTCTGTTGGAACATCATGTCTGTGAGTTTACGCATGACCTGGTTCCGTTATTTATTATTCTGTTGGAATAACCTATCTGTGCGGTCTATCGCATGCCTGGTGATTTCTTTTGTTATTCCATTCTTTATTATACTCAGTTGGTTAAAGTTTTGACTTCTATACTCCATGAAATTAGTGGAATATCCTTGATATTTGCGCTTCATCCAAAGATCTTTTCATGGAAATATTTTTACGAGCATTCTTGAATTTTACTCCACAAAGAAGTATCATGTTAACAATTTGGACGTTATTGGTTCCTGGATAAATTAATTCTTGAACTTATTTTATTGAATTCTTATATCATTGTCGTCATCCTCATGTTTATATTATGTTGAAAGTCATATGTGGCCTGTAGTGCATAGATGGACTTGGTATGATTATGACCAGGGATTATTCGGTGTAATCATGACCGTAATGTTACAAATGATGTGAAAAAAGTCCTCATTGGCTCGTAGTGCATTGATGGACAGTTGTTGGCATGATCATGACCATTAATGAATACACGAATATTCTTGGCCCGTAGTGCATGGATAATTTGTGGTCGTCATACTAAAGAATATCCTTGGCCGTAGTACAGGGGTGATTCAATGATGTGGATTATTTATTAAGCTGAGTCTTAGCTATAAAAGTGATGAAAAACCTTTTAAATCATAAAAGATAGTAGATTTTATTTTCTACTTGACTCTTTTAATGGATTGCTTGTTCCACTGCAGTTAAACTTGATGTTTGTTATATTGTATCAGTTTAAAACTATTGAAGACTAATGATAATTTATTCTGCTTTATCTTAGTCATAATATTTCTTACTGGGCTAGTTGAGCTCACCCTTTCTTTCATTATTCTCTTGAAAAAAGAGAGCGTAGCGAGGGACTAGTCGGAGAAGCGGAGTGACGATCCAGGAGGATAGCTTTAGTAGTCCTCACTATTACGTGAAATAGTGTGTTAATAAATGTATTGAGAACTTATTTTGAGTTTTAATGCTGTCTAGAAGACAATGTTTGTATTAAAACTTACAGCTCATGTTGTATATTTAAGATTGTATTTGTATTCTGTACCATATATTTGACGACTCAAAATTGGTGATGTATACCTATTTTGGGGACGTCACACGGGCGGTGAGTCGAGGTCAATTATTGATTAATTAACCTAATGGGCCTTTACAGGCTAGGTTGACGTTGAATTAATTAAATACTTAATTAATATGTAATGGAATATTATTCAATAGTTTATATATTAGAGGATGGTCTAAGTTAATAATTAATAAAGATATGATACATGAATTTAATTAAATTACATGTAAAATGACATAAATTTAGGATATTTATTTAAATAACTTAAATAATGGACATGAGGGTTAGGTGAAAAGTTTTAATTAATTAAGCATGATAGTTAATTATTTTATCATGAAATAATGTTTAAGATTATTTTACAAAGTTACAGGATTTACTAAACGATGTGACCCTTGATTTTTTTTGAGAATTATTTTAATAAGAATTTAATAAATAATTTTTTATTATGAGGCGAAGGAGATTTGAATATATGCGTGTGTGTGTGTATATATACACACATATTAGGAGAAATGAGATTTAATAGTTAATTAAACTATTAAAGAAAGTGGATAAAATTAATTTCAAAATGAAATAAGGAAGTCAAGAAGGTAAATTAAATTTTATTTATTAAATGAGGTTAAGTTGAACTTATATTACTAATATAAGTTCAATTTTTAAATCTTATTATGGGCAATGAACGAATAAATAAGAAATTAAATCTCATAGATGAGGTAGCTAATTCACTCAAGTAAAATAGCGAATTAATGTATGTATTTGATATAAATGGTAATGACTGAGTTATTTAAACTCGTGATTTTTAATATATTGCATATATGCTATATAATTGATATTTGATGATTTAATAAATTAAGTCAACGAGAATACATTGTTTTGTTTTAAGTGATATATATATATATATATATATATATATATATATATATATATGTAAGACCCTAACTTATTATAAATAAAATTGAATTTTCTCTATTTATTATCTTGAAATAATATAGAGTTAATTTGATATAATATTTTGGTTATGCAAATTTTGCAAAATAAGCAAGTGGTTATAAAATATTCATTGTGTCGAAGAATATTTGTTTGGTCGTGGAATATTCTTTTTGTCGGGGAATATTCGTACGACGGCGCAGCCATTTGTGGGCCCCATAACGGATAACTGTCGGATGAAGAAAATGACAAAATTTGAGTTTTATAAATAACGGCGTAATTGTTACCGTTAACACTATTGGAATACCTGGTGGTTAAAATACGATGTACTGCGTGGTTGCACGATGAGTACTACCTGTATTACACAGTATTGATGAATTATTGATTGATCCTTACGTGAAGGCACTACTCAATAATTATTCTGATGAATTCTTGTTCAATATTTTATTTTATTGATTCAACAATTGATGCGTTGATATTTTATATTATTGTTGTTTCGATAATTGTCAACGCACAATATTTCCATTATCGGATCAATAATTCATATTATTTGAATAATATTATTAGATAGCATTATTGGCAATGTCTAGAAAGTTACATCGAGGAGAGGTTTGGTCACTTAATTGGCGCATCCGATAGGAGAGAAATCCTTATTGGAAAGCCCCTCTTTCTGAGGAGCAGTGCGATTGTCATAAATGTGATTACGTAATATTATTTGTGAATAATTAATTATTGATTCATATGATAAGAAAATATTTATTTTATGTGGATATAAATGTTGGATATATTGATTGTGGTTAAAAATGAAGGAGTTAATGTTGAGGAGTTTTATCAGTATTATTTCAGAATGGAGGTATTAAAAATTAAACCAGTGTTTTAGAGATATATTGCATGAGTTATAATTTTTAATCCGACCGTTGGATCGTTGTGATTTTTGGATATGTTATACATATATAAGTTGAGTATATGTCCACAAATTTTGAACCGTTAAAAATGAACGTATGATTTGTTATGAATTTTAAGAGGTGACTGGTTCAGAAATTTTTAAATTTCAGAATTTATCATTTTGGTAGAAAATTCTAGAATCGGTGGGCCCCACTTTTAATTGGTGAGAAATGTGCTAGAATTATTATTCAAATGTGGTGGGTGGGAATAGTAACAGGTAAAGACATCAGGTTGCAGGTCAAGTTTGCTTCGGCGTGCTAACATTTTTCTATAAATAGAGGGCTAAGTTAGAATTGAAAATCACACCAGAAATAAGTTTTCTCTCTTTCTCTCTCTATATTATTGAGCGTATTTTGTGAGTATTTTGATACTTTGAGAGTTGCTATTCAGCACAAGTTTCATTCAGCCTCATATCCGATATTCCGATCAGAAGTACTGTTCGTTTGAGGTAAGGGATGTTATTTCTTCTTAAATGATATTATTTTCTTCAATATCATTATGCCGAAATATTGGTTTGAATTTTTTATCAAATTTGGAACTTTTTGTGTCGAGGTTACTATTCATGTATACGGCACTATTCACAAAAAAAAAAAAAATTGTCCCTTTTTGTCCAAGATGTCTATTATGGTTACTATCTTTGATTGTATCCATGTTTTGATCTTTATTTTTGAATTCTGCTTCACAATTGGTTATTATGAAGTATTATTGATCTTGGATAAACTGTTATACAAATCTCTACTATTTGTCCTTTTGTCTAACTGGATTCGTTTTCTTTAAAATATTTTTCATCATCCTCAGTCCTAAATGATGATATTACTAAATATCTTTGGCCTGTAGTGCAAAGATGAATGATTACCTAATGAATATCTTTGGCCCGTAGTGCAAAGATGAGCAGTGTTGAGATGAACATGACCAACCGGTGATACAAATGAATATCTTTGGCTGTAGTGTGCAAAGATGAATATTTGATTAAAGATGTATATTGATTGTTATTACGGGATAAAATATTGATGATGGACTTTTAAATCTTAGAAGATAGTGGAATTCTTTCTCTACTTGACTCTTAATGGATTCTTTGTTCATTGCAGTTAATTGATCTAAAACTTGTTGTCTATTATATTTTATCAGATTTTTCCCTGTTGAAGACTAATGATAAATTGTTTTATATTATCTTAGTCATAATATTCTTTACTGGGCTAGTTGAGCTCACCCTTTTCCTTTTTGTTCCATTTTTCTTCTCAGGAAGTGAGAACATAGTAGGATCTAGTCGGGGTATGGAGTGATGGTTCTAGAAAGATGTTTTAGCAGTCCTCACTATTTTTGTAAAATAGTGTTTGAATAATTGTAATGAGAACTTATTTGAGTGTGGATATTGTCTAGAAGATAATATTTGTATTTAAACTCACAGTATGTGTTGTCGTATTTTGCACGATAATTGTATTATTGAAGTTATAGTTTGCTTTCTGTACCATGTATTTGGCGACTCAGAATGGGTGTTGTATACCTACTTTGGGGGCGTCACAGTTGGTATCAAAGCTTAGGGATATGGTCTCTGGCGGAGATCGGGGAATAGAACTAGGAGGGGAGAGATGAGTAAATCCTTCGCTAATGTGTCCTAACTAAGCTTATTTATTGGTCGGTCAGAATATAGGAATATTATATGATATGTTAATTTGTTTAATTAACCCTTGTTTTATGGCAGTATTTAAGAATGGCTGCTAAGAACGTTAACAATGGAGTATATGAGACTGTGGAACAACCTTTAGTCACAAACCAGGAGAACGTACAACAGGAAGGCAATATTCCTCCTGTAAACAACACTACTGAGTAAATGATGAATGATGGAATATTTAGGAGCTTTTTGAAGTTCATGCAAAGACGAGGGAGACTCGTGTACAAAATATGGGTGGAAGTGATAGCAACGCGCGGTCTATCACAACCAAGTAGTTCAAGGAGTTGGGACCACCAGAATTTATTGGAAAGCCGAATCCGATCAAGGCGGAAATGTGGGTCAAGCAAATTACCAATATATTCGATGTCTTGGGATGCACGGAGGAATAGAAGGTTCCATTCTCCACCTTTATGTTCCGCGGTGAGGCAGACTACTGGTGGGAGTCTGTGAAGCGTATCCAGCCTGCCGCACTCAACATGTCTTGGGAAATGTTTCAGAAACTGTTCAATAACAAGTACTTTCCTGAAAGTATTCGTCATATGAAAGAGGTAGAGTTTATCAGACTAGAACAAAATAATATGACGGTGTCCCAGTACGAGGCGAAGTTTGTGAGACCCCAGATTTTATGAATAAATATTTAATATTCTCGAAATAAATTTTTTATTATGGTGTAGATTTGATATAATGTTATAGTTGTGGATAGTATTTATAAATTTTTTAAAGTAAGCAAGTGGTTATATAATATTCGATTGGTCGGGGAAATATTCGTTTTAACAGGGAATATTGTACGACGGCACAATCATTGGTGGACCCCACAACGGAAGTATCTTTCTATAAAAATAATGGCGGAGGTGTTACCGTTAAAACTGTTGAACTACCCGGTAGTAAAAGTACAATAATACGCGCGGTTGCATAGTAGCACACGGTATTGATTATTGATGCTTACGTAAGAAGTCACTCAGTTATACTCAATTATTGCTACAGTAATTGCTGCATCATATCTCTTATATTATTGATTCAATTATTATTACAGTATCATCTGTATAATATGTTATATTATTAAATCAATAATTGAGACAACAAAGTTATTCATATTATTATTTGCAATATTGACAATGTCTAGAGGTTTTGTCAAGGAGAGGTTTGGTCACCTAATTGCGCGCCAATAAGGAGAAATCCTTATCGAAAAGCCCCCTCTTTCTTGGGAACGACCTGGTTGTTAAATATTATGAATTATAATATTAATGATGAATAAGTTCGTGTTGATTAAAGATGAATTTTATAGTTCCATTTTGTTGGAATTATTTGTGTTAGTGTAAATTGACATTTGTTTCGATAATAATTGATGTCTGGAGGTTATATTATTCAATCGGGTATTCGGGGCACTTTTTGTGTCGGAGTACTATTCACGAGTTACTATTTATGTGTTTCTATTCATGAGTTACTATTCAAGAGTTACTATTCATGAGTTACTATTCACGAGTTACTATTCACGGGGTACTATTCACCCGTAAGATATATTTCTTTTCGGTCCAAATCTTTTTTTGGTACAATATTATTCCATGACGAGATGTGCTAATTTTTCAGACCGTTGGTTAAAGATATAATAGTAAATCAATATGGACCGCTGGTTGAAAGTTATAATAGTAAATCAACATGGATCGCTGGTTTAAATTTTTAATAGTAAATCAGTATGGAACGTTGCTTTAAGTTTTAATAGTAAACCAATATGGACCGTCTGTTTAAAAGTAAATCAATCTGGACCGTTCATGAATTAGTTATTATTCAGTCCATTCTCCTATAAATAAAAGCTCATTCCTTCATTATTTCTTACGAATTCACTGAAACTCTAGAGAGAGAAACTATAGAGAGAAAGAAGAAAAGTGTTCTGCTACTTCACTACTTTTATATCCAGTACTTTTCTTTCTAAGGTAGGGGGTATTATTTGTTGTACTCGTAAGGGGTATTCTTTCTTTCTTATTCGTGAAGAGAACTTCATTATTCCATTCTTTATTATTCATTGGAATAACTTTTGTATCTGTGGGATACCCTATACTTGGTGAAATTCTTACATTATTCCATTCTTTATTATTATGTTGGAATAACTTTGTTTATCTGATACCGCATACATGGTGAAATTCTTCTCATTATTCCATTCTTTATTATTACATTGGAATAACACATTATGCATCTTGATCTATCGCATGCACGTGAATTGTTGTTATTCAATTCTTATTATTCTGTTGGAATAACTTTGTTTATCTGATCTGCATATATGGTGAAATTCTTCTAATATTTCGTTCTTTATTATTACATCGAGAATATCATATACGTGTGTTTACGCCGGACTGGTTCCATTATTTATCATTCTATCGGAATATTACATGCATGCGTTTATCTGGGACTAGTTCCATTATTTATTATTCTATTGAATATCACATGCGTAACGTTTACTGGGGACTGATTCCATTATTTATTATTACATTGGGAATAACATGTGCATGCGATCTATTGCACGCGCACGGTGAATCATACATTATTTCATTCTTTATTATTACATTGGAATAACTTTTGTACATGTGGATTACCACATGCGTGGTGAATGATCACGTGTATTCATTCCTTATTAAATTGTCGAAATGATGCATGTATCGTGGATTACCGCATGGCGGGTGAAAATCCATTTGCAATTTCATATATTATATTATATTCAGTGTGTTAAAGCTTTGGCTTCTATACTCCATGAAATTAGTGGAATATCCTTGATATTTGCGCTTCATCCAGTATCTTTTCTTGGAAATATTCTTACGAGCATTACGGAATTTTCTTTGCAAAAGCAATATCATGTTGACAATTTGGGCGTTATTGAGTTCAGGATAAATTAACTTATAAATCTTTAAAATTTATTCTTGAACCAGTTTTATTGAATTGTCATCATCCTCATGCTTATATTATGTTGAAAGTCATCTTTGGCTTAAGTGCATAGATGGACCTGGTATGATTATGACCAGGGATTATTCGGTATAATCATGACCGTAATGTGACGAATGATGTGGTAAAAGTCCTCATTGGCCTGTAGTTCATTGGTGGACAGTTATTAATATGATTATGACCAGGGATTATTCGGTATAGTCATGACCATTGATGATTACATGAATATCCTTGACCGTGGATCAGGGATGATTCGATTTTATTTATTAAGCTGAGGTCTCGCGATAAAGTTGATGAAAAACCTTTTAAATCATAGAAGATAGTAGATTTTATTCTCTACTTGACTCTTCTAATGGATTGCTTGTTCCGCTGCAGTTAAACTTGATGTTTAATATATTTTATTAGTTTAACACCGTTGAAGGCTAATGATAATTTATTCTGCATTATCTTAGTCATAATATTTCTTACTAGGCTAGTTGAGCTCACCCTTTCTTTCACTATTCTCTTTATGAAATGAGAACGTAGCTGGGACTAGTCAGGGAACAGAGTGATGGTCCTAGATGGTGCATTAGTAGTCCTCAATATTCTGTGAAATAGTGTGATAATAAATGTAATGAGGACTCCATTGAGTGTGGATATTGTCTAGATGACAATATTTGTATTAAAACTCACAGCCTATGTTTTGTCGTATTTTACACGACTGTTGTATAATTAAGTTGTATTTGTATTCAGTACCTTGTATCTGGCGACCCAAGATGGGTGATGTATACCTGTTTTGGGGGCGTCACAAAGTTTGCAGAGTTATCCAGGTTTGCACCTCATTTGGTCGAAAATGAGGAACGAATAACGAGGATGTTTACGAGAGGTCTAAAGCTTAGAGATTGACAGAATATCTTATATCTCATAAATTTTCTTTATATTCAGATGTTGTAAACAGGGCTCAATTATTAGAACGAGATAATGAGTATGTGTAACCGAGGGACCACAACCAGGGTCATACCAGTGGCGGCAGCCATCGGAGCAATGAAAACCAGCAGGGAGGAAAGCATTCGGACAAAAGCGGTAACCACTCTGGTGGTAATCGCGACCGTGATAATAGAAGGAGCGAGTCGGGGGGAGATTTCAAAAAGAGAAGGTACAAAATTGATAACGTGAAGACGTCAGCACAAACATCAATTGTTTCTAGGGGAGGAGTGAAAGTAATATGCATACAAGCCAATCATGTTTGATGATAAAGCATATACTTTGTAACAATCTTATTCATTTATTAATAAAAAGTATTAATTTATTAAAGGCTTTTAATTATCTACATGATGCTGTTTTATAATATGTGATAAACCCATAGTTTTAAGCAATGCTTTTAGAATAATGATGATGATCATTCTAATGAGATCTAAATTCTTAGAAAGCTTAAAACTAAAATAGTTCCCAATCATTGGATTACTAAATTGGGGATTAGTGAATCCGGATATATTAGTACATCGTTGCTTGCTCATTGGATGAGGATGATTGATCTCATGATCATTTATGTGGAGACACTAAAGCAAGTATGTAGGTGCTTATTAGAGAATAAGTTCAATTTGAACGTGGCTCGCTAAGGAATACCTAATGGAGTTTTACTTTTTCACAATAGGAATTCATGTAGTGATAGTAGTACAAGTGATCCTTGGACTTGAGATCATCATAGTATCTTGTGTATGATGAGTTATACTTTGACTTATTCCTTAAGACCCTTAGGTTATATCAAAGGGTATGCTTGGGTATAATAAGTTGTACATGGAGATAATGTATGATCAATAAAGAATCTACCACTTCTATTAAAAGAAGAGAACATCTATGTGATTCAATAAATGACAACCCGGTAGTCCTTGGCGAAATAAGAAATGAAATTAGAAAGGAGTTTCTAATTTGCATTATTTGAGTTAATGCATTTAAGGATCGAAATACATATAATTAAATAAAATAAGACTTGACATAATTCCATGTCTTATATTTAATTGGGACATTAAGATAGTGGAAGGATTGAATTATACGGTAACTATTTACTCAAAGGTTCTTTTATGATTAATGTTGAAATCTATATTATCCGGAAAGTCGTTGATCGCTAGGAAGGCTTATCCTATTGTAGAATAAATATTAGTTATTTAAATAAATTAATTGTTTAATTTATTTATTTAAATAAGATTAGAATTGTTCTAATTGATTTATTCACAACCTTTTAATATGGAGAACCTAAAGGGTCACACCATAAAAGGAAGAATAATTATTTAAGAAGTTAATGGCATAATCGTAATAATATATTAAGTATATTTAATTTAATCTATGGTGATAGAATAAATTAAATAGCTTAATATTTATTATTTAATATTTTAGAAATATTAAATATAAATTAATAAGAGGAGTCTTATTAATATTATTACAATTATTATTATTATTTTAATTTCTAAAAGAGTTTAGGAATTAATTTAATATAAGTACTCTCATTTATTCCTAATTGGATTAGGAAGGAAAATTAGTTAAAGGAGTTTAATTAATTATCCCTAATAAGATTAGGGAGCCCCTTTAATTAAAAGGGTTTAATTAAATAATACCTTATTTTTTTTAATAGGGTTACTTGATATCTTTATAAGAGGAGTCTTATATCAGATATTAAGACTACGCAATTCCAAAAGTTGGAGAGTACGTTCTTTTCTATAGAGATAGAAAAACTAGGGTTTAGCCAACCACCATTTTCTTAAATCTTTATTATTCCTTGGTGGATCACCTCTAGAGGCCAAACACTTGGGTGGCGAACGTTGATCAAAGGAAGGAACCAAACCTGGTGGATTCAAGTTGAACGCGAAAAGGATTGGAGGTGAACTTGTACCTGAGGAAGCTCGGATCTTCAAGGGTATGATTCTTGTTCTTTCATTTTTGTTTAATTAATAATTATGCATAAAGGGTGATCCGGGTATATGGTTTGTAAAATTTTAAACTCGATTTTTACGTTTAAAAACTTACTTTGAGCAATTTGATTGCGTTCATAAATATTACAAACCTAACAGTGGCATCAGAGCCAAACTTTTATGCGAATTATTAATTGTTTTAATTTGATATGTGTATTGATATGTGTTTAGAACAATTTAATTGGGCATAATTTTATTGTATAAAATTTATTTAAAAAAAAATATTCTTAGAAAAAAAAGTTTTTTCTAAAACAAGTTTTTTTTAATTTTGTTTTCATCCGTGAGTCACTCCCACATCACAAGGCCATCAGCCATGCAATTTTAGTGGTCCTGCACGGAAATCAAAAAAAAAAACATGGACCAATTTTTTTTAAGTTGCAGGATAACTTTTTGTTTCAAAAACGTGGCCACTTGATTTCTTGATTCACGGTTTGTTACACTTATTTTATATATATATATATATAGTGCCTATTATCATATATATATATATATATATAATAGTTATATATACATATAATAGATAACAAGATACTTTATATATATATATATATATATATATATATATATATATATATATATAAAAGAATACACTATTAAGTATATAATAATAATAATAATAATAATAATAATAATAATAATAATAATAATAATATTCTTAATAATTTTATAATTAAAATAAAAGTTTATTTTAATTTTAAAATTAATTTTCATCTTAACTAATTAGAGTTGGAATTGAATTCCATGATAACTAATTGGAGTTGAAATTGGATTATATGTTTCCTTAAATAAAGGAGTTTATTTAGATATGAAATAAGATTTCATATTATTCAAAATAAAAAGTTTATTTGTGAATAGGAAAGAGAATCCTAATTTCCTTAAATAAAGGAGTTTATTTAGATATGAAATAAGATTTCATATTATTCAAAATAAAAGAGTTTATTTGTGAATAGGAAAGTGAATTCGTGTTTCCTTTAATAAAGTTTTTTTTACATGGAATTGGATTCGTAATTAATTAAAATAAAGGAGTTTATTTTGATTAAAGATTTTGATTAAAATAAAATAGTTTATTTTATTCAAAATTGGATAAATTAAAATAAAATAGTTTTATTTTGATTTAAATTTGGATTAAAATTAAGGAGTTTATTTTGATTCAAAAATAGATTTTATACTAACTAAATTTGCCCATTAAATGATATCAATATATATATTGAATGTTTATTATTCATGAGATGAATGTTATTTATTGATGCGTATGGTGATGTGTATGATAATAAATGGGATTGATTATGGACTATTGACCCGATATGATTGGATTTTATTT
The DNA here is from genome assembly GCA_020205615.1 of Panax quinquefolius. Classification (NCBI taxonomy): domain Eukaryota; kingdom Viridiplantae; phylum Streptophyta; class Magnoliopsida; order Apiales; family Araliaceae; genus Panax; species Panax quinquefolius. The sequence goes on from CM035166.1 coordinate 91,291,101, forward strand.
TAGTTGGATGCATGAATGTATGGGTTTTATTAAATGGGTTCTGCATACCTGCCTTCTCTAATTTTTCTTAATATAAATTCTATCTCCTCCTATGTACTTCCCTTATTCACGATCAAGTTTTCTATTTATTTTAAATAGTTTTGTAATAGGAATAGTTAGAATTAATTTTGAAGAATTAGAGATCAAGGAAACAAGAGCTTGAAGACCCGTTTGTAATGGAGCAGGGTTTAAATGTAATAGTTATATTTAAATATTATTTCTTGCACCCTAGGGTTTGACCTTTTGGTTTACTTGGTGGCTCTAGTGAACCAAACTAGAATAAAAGTCCATAATCAATCTGGGTAGAATATAGTATTCTATATGTGCATGCTTATACTATATATATTATATATTATGCAAACATGCTTCGCATGTTCATTAATATATTACGCGTATTTTATATATATATGTGCATGCTGCTTAAACAAGATGAGACAAATTAATAACAAACCCCTCAAATTTTTATATTAAGTCCTAAGCGTTCAAAGATATTTGGAATATCGAACGTCGCCTTCTAGCATGATAAAATTAATAGAGTATTAAATATTTAATATGAGTTTATTGTGTCACCACAAGGCAAGTATTAAGTATTTAAGATGTTAATTTATCAAATTTTGATGCTTATAAAGAAAATTGAACAATATTGTTTTGTTGTGTCACCACAAGGATGATATTTTTCTTTTTTGAATATATGGAGTGCTAGGTCGGACTTAACTTGGATAATTTTGATTCGGATGTGCCACCACTTAATCAAAAAAATCTAAGAGGCAAAAGAAAAAGAGTTGAATAGTTGATGTAATTGACAAAAGTTGTCTACCTATTTATTTATATATAGTTTGTTGTGTCACCACAAGGCTATATACATTTGAAATGGGATCCTTATTCTCACTAGCAAATTTTTAATTAGATTTTGCCGAACTATATAAGTGAGGGTAATATAGTTTGAAGAAAATAGTGGGAGATACCAATTTAAAACAAGACCTAATTTATTTTGGTAATTAATAAAAGAATGTATGTTAAAATGTTGTTAATTACAAATTCATTTACGAAATTTTACAATGTCTAAAATTACTATCAACTGCGAAGCATATTAGATGCTAAATTAACCGGGCCAATTAAAGCGGATTGGTTAAGGAATTTGAGAATAGTTCTCATAGTCGAAAAGCTATCTTATGTCCTTAATCGCCTATCCTGCAATGGTTGCGCATAATGCCTCTGAGGAAGAGATTGCTACTTTTAGAAAGTGGCAAGATGATGCACCGATTGGCTTAATGCATCATGCTCGCATCCATGAGTAACGAGCTTGTCGGCAAGACGAAACTATGGATGCTCCTACTATATTCCCCGCACATCAAGTAGTTGATGGTGAGGAAAGTGGGGCCGATAGATATCGAGATATCTAAGGAGCTCTTCCGATCTAGAATGGCCAATGGCACTATAAATGCGCACAAAAGTTCTTAACATAATCATTTTGATTGATCAATTAGACAACTGGTTTTGTCATGGATGGAGAGTTGAGCCAAGATTTGATCTTGCACTCACTCCGGACTCCTTTCACAATTGTTGTGAATTTTTCATATAAACAAGCTAGATATCGCCTTACGTTGATTTGCTTAACATGTTGAAAAATGATGAGAGTCACTTTCCAACCAAGAAAGACCATGTCTTCTTGGTAGGGGCCAAAGGATCTTCCTCAAAGAAGAACGATTCAAAGAAGGTATATAGAAAGGCATAAACAAAGGATAATAAGAACAAAACGATACGGATAGCAAAGGAGTTTGCTTCCACCGCTATAAGCTTTGGACACCGGAAAGAAAGCTGCGAGAAGCATCTTGCGAGGCTAACCAAAGAAGCTTAGTGAAGTTTCTATTCTAATACGATTTTTGTTCATGATTGAAATAAATTTTCTTTAAGTCAAGGTTCTACTTTGGTATTGGATACTGACTTTGGTTATCATAAATATAGATTTATGAAGGGACCAAGCAAGTAGAAAGCTAAACAAATATAACTAATCCTATGTGCGGAAATGTAGCAAAGGTTGCCATATTAGCCACGAAACTTATAGTTTAGCAATGCTACGGGCAAATCTATTAAGTCGATAAGTTATTATTGTATTCCAATTCTTGTTTGAAACATTATTTCCATTTTATTGTTGGACAATAAGATTTTTGGTATTATAATTAAGAACAATTGTTGTTCTATTTATAATAATAATGTTTTGTATAGAACTGAAATATTACTTAATGGATTTTGTGTACTGACTTACATGAAAAATAATTTTGCATATTGAACAAACTAGTATAAGAAAAGGAGATGATCATTCAAAGAGTTGAATGTGTGTATTTCTTTGAAATACAAGTATGAATTATTTGAAAGGTTTAAAGAATTGGAGGTGGTGAAACAAATTGACAATGTATTAAGATTCTTTGATTAGATCAATGAATAAATACTTGTGAAATAAGTTTCTAGATCATCTTAAATGGTTTTCTTATAATGGACCCCTCCTGATACGCAATAATTGATTGATGTATTTGAATGAAAAAATCGTACCTTGTTGGACATAGTGCGGTCCATAATGATTTTACCGACATTTCAAAGATCCCTCTCAGGTCATGTCCTAGAAATGGTCGCATATCTCTCACGAAAAGGTAATCTCTAAATCCGGCCCCAAGACTCTATAAAAGTTATGGACAGGGAGGATTCCTAATCTTAAGTATGTTAAGATAAGGGGTTGTCCAACTTATATGAAACGGTTTCAAAGGATAAGCTTGGGACAAGATTTGACAAGTACAATTTGTGGGACATCCTAAAGTAAGTTTAGGGTATATGTTCTATAATCCTACTTAGCAAAAGGTGTTTCTTTGCATGAAACACGATGCCTTCTAAGATAAAGGTGTTTATTATTGAAGGGGCTAGTGGAAGGATAATAGATCTTGAAGAGTTCAAGAACCACAAAACACTATAAGTCAAATAAGAGGAACCTATAGATAGACCTATTGTACCACAATCGAATCGTAAATGCTGAATAATCTTAGAAGATACCTAGGAGGTATGGATTCATCATAGATGATGATGATGAGGTACACATCATGAAGATGATGATCCGATTACATACGATGAGGTAAGAGTTCTAGTGTGTACAAAAAAGGGACAATGGGGAGCGCCGTGACATTCCTAATATTATATGAACTACGGATGAGGAATGACATACTAATGCTACAATCAGTAATGATAAAGTTGTCTAAACATTCCTCCATGAATGGTTTAGGAAGAGTATCTTAATTGGGGATATAAATCTATATAGATAGATTTAAGAGGATGCTCGACTTAACCCAATGAACGTATATTAATTTGATGCTAAAGTCGTTTAGCATGGCAAACTCCAAGAGATGTCTCATGTCGATGAGCTATGGAGTGTATCTCTCTTAATAGTCCCCAAAGACTCCTGAAAAAAGATGTCGCATGAGTGACAATCATGTATGCAATGAAAAATATACGAGATTGATGTTGATCATCATATTATGGAGAAGTTCACTATGAGTCAGTGAAAAACATCTTAAAGTTCTTAAGCGGCACTAAGGATGTGAGCATACATGGTGGGTCCGAATTAAAACTAGAGGGCTTTACGGACTCAAGTTTTTCATACTGAGAAGAGGCGAATAGAAAAATCCACTTTAAGGTAAAGCGTTATCTTGAGCGAAGGGTGCGTTGAATTGGAAAGGTTCCAAACAAAGAAAGAGTTCTTTGGTTTAGTGATAAAGACAAAGTATATAGCTATAAATGAAGTCGCAAGTTGATTGTTTGGATTAAAGTTCATTCTGAACTAGGAATAGTTCATAAGTCTCATCTTGGATCTAAACATGTGTTGTGGCACTTTCATTTAATTATAAGAATCATTGAAAGATGGGAAATCACTATAGAGATGGTTGACTCTCAAGAATAACATTACATATCCATTAACTAAAGCTTATCCAACAATGGGATAATCGTCACTTAGAAGAAGAGTATAAGATACAATGGCGATTGACTTTAGTGCAAGTGGGAGATTGAAAGTAATATGCACACAAACCAATCATGTTTGATGATAAAGCATATACTTTGTAACAATCTTATTCATTTATTTATAAAAAGTATTAATTTATTAAAGGCTTTTAATTATCTACATGATCTTTGTTTTTATAATATGTGATAAACCCATAGTTTTAAGCAATGCTTTTAGAATAATGATGATGATCATTCTAATGAGATCTAAATTCTTAAAAGCTTAAAACTAAAATAGTTCCCAATCATTGGATTACTAAATTGGGGATTAGTGAATCCGGGATAGATTGGTACATCGTTGCTTTCTCATTGGATGAGGATGATTGATCTCATGATCATTTGTGTGGAGACACTAAAGCAAGTATGTAGGTGCTTATTAGAGAATAAGTTCAATTTGAGCGTGGCTCGCTAAGGAATACCTAATGGAGTTTTACTTGCTGTCAATAGGAATTCATGTAGTGATAGTAGTACAAGTGATCCTTGGACTTGAGATCATCATAGTATCTTGTGTATGATGAGTTATACTTTGACTTATTCCTTAAGACCCTTAGGGTATATCAAAGGGTATGCTTGGGTATAATAAGTTGTACATGGAGATAATGTATGATCAATAAAGAATCTACCACTTCTATTAAAAGAAGAAATGTCCTATGTGATTCAATAAATGACAACACGGTAGTCCTTGGCGGCGTAATGAAATTAGAAAGGAGTTTCTAATTTGCATTATTTGAGTTAATGCATTTAAGGATCGAAATACATATAATTAAATAAAATAAGACTTGACAAGTAATTCCATGTCTTATATTTAATTGGGACATTGTATGGTGGAAGGATTGAATTATCACGGTAACTATTTACTCAAAGGTTCTTTTATGATTAATGTTGAAATCTATATTATCTGGAAAGTTATTGATCGCTAGGGAGGCTTATCCTATTGTAGAATAAATATTATTTATTTAAATAAATTAATTGTTTAATTTATTTATTTAAATAAGATTAGAATTGTTCTAATTGATTTATTCACAACCGGTTTAATATGGAGAACCTAAAGGGTCACACCATAAAAGGAAGAATAATTATTTAAGAAGTTAATGGCATAATCGTAATAATATGTTAAGTATATTTAATTTAATCTATGGTGATAGAATAAATTAAATAGCTTAATATTATTATTTAATATTTTAGAAATATTAAATATAAATTAATAAGAGGAGTCTTATTAATATTATTACAATTATTATTATTATTTTAATTTCTAAAAGAGTTTAGGAATTAATTTAATATAAGTACTCTCGTTTATTCCTAATTGGATTAGGAAGGAAAATTAGTTAAAGGAGTTTAATTAATTATCCCTAATAAGATTAGGGAGCCCCTTTAATTAAAAGGGTTTAATTAAATAATACCTTATTGTTTTTAATAGGGTTACTTGATATCTTTATAAGAGGAGTCTTATATCAGATATTAAGACTACGCAATTCCAAAAGTTGGAGAGTACGTTCTTTTCTATAGAGATAGAAAAACTAGGGTTTAGCCAACCACCCATTTTCTTGAATCTTTATTATTCCTTGGTGGATCACCTCTAGAGGCCAAACACTTGGGTGGCTAACGTTGATCAAAGGAAGGAACCAAACCCGGTGGATTCAAGTTGAACGCGAAAAGGATTGGAGGTGAACTTGTACCTGAGGAAGCTCGGATCTTCAAGGGTATGATTCTTGTTCTTTCCTTTTTGTTTAATTAATAATTATACATAAAGGGTGATCCGGGTATATAGTTTGTAAAAATTTTAAACTCTGATTTTTACACATTTCCGCTTACTTTGAGCAATTTGATTGCGTTCATAAATATTACAAACCTAACAAGGAGAACGAACATCGGTCGTTTATTACAAATGCGGGAAAGAGGGACATATCAGCCTAAACTGCCCACAACAATCCAAGGTATGTTATAACTTTGGAAAGGAAGGCCATATAGCTCGAGACTGTTCTGTAGCAAAACCAAGTTTAGAAGTGATGGTAACTCCAAAGGCTGTCCGGGATAAGTCAAAATCAGCGGTTCCTGAAAAAGCGTTTGTCGTGACTGGCCAAAATGCGAGAAACCCGAACGAGGTGATCACGGGTAAGCTAATCTTGAATTCTTGCGAAGTTTATACCTTACTAGATACCGGTTCTACCCATTCATTTATCTCTCATGCTTGTGCTCAACGTTTAAACTTGACTCCGGAGAAATTAGACTTTGATTTATCAGTGGAGACTCCGTTGGGTGAAACTTTCGTTACATCCACTGTTTATTAATCTTGCTTAATCCAAGTTGGCACTATCACATTACCTGTTGATCTTATCTCTTTAAAGATACTTGCTTTTGATGTAATTTTAGGAATTGATTGGTTAACCACTCATCATGCCAAAATTGATTGTTTTAAATAAGGTTGTTAGTTTTCATATTCCTAACCAACACATCATGCAATTCAAACAACTAAACCACTAAAATCGATCACTATCATATCAAGCCATAAAGCTATTCTTTTATTAAAAAACGGATGTCAAGCTTTCTTAGCCCATGTTATGGATTTGAACAAAGACAAGTCAGATTTGAATAATATTTCTGTTGTTAGAGAATTTCCTGATGTATTTCCTGAAGAACTTCCCGGTCTACCCCCAGAACGTAATGTTAAATTCTTTATTGACCTTGAATCGGGTACAAAACCCATTTCTAAAACTCCATATCGAATGGCTCCTATTGAACTTTAGGAGTTAAAAGTCCAACTACATGAATTATTAGACATCAGTTTCATTCGTCCTAGTACATCTCCTTGGGGTGCTCCTGTTTTATTCGTAAAGAAGAAAGACGGGAGTATGCGTTTATGTATTGACTACCGAGAATTGAACCATGTCACCATCAAGAATAGGTATCCGCTACCTCGCATTGATGACCTATTTGACCAGTTGCAAGGAGCACAATTCTTTTCAAAGATCGATCTTCAGTCTGGATATCATCAGCTGAAGATTAAAACTGAGGATATTCCAAAAGACTGCCTTCAGAACTCGGTACAGTCATTATGAATTCTTAGTCATGCCTTTTGGATTGACTAATGCTCCTGCTACTTTCATGGATATGATGATCCGGGTATTCAAGGAATATTTGGTCAGTTCGTTGTTTTCTTTATTGATGACATCTTCATCTATTCCAAAAGCCGTGAAGATCATGAGCAACAGTTGAAGCTGATACTTCAAAGGCTTCGTGAAAACAAGCTATATGCCAAGCTGAAGAAATGCGAGTTCTGGCTTCAGGAAGTAGCATTCCTTGGGCACGTAGTGTCAAAACATGGAGTATCTGTCGACCTAGCGAAGATTGAAGCCATACAAAATTGGGAGCAACCAAAGTCGGTGACTGAAGTACGTACCTTTCGGGGCTTAGCTGGTTACTATCGAAGATTCATGGAAGGATTTTCTCGAATCGCTACTCCGTTAACTCAACTGACTCGTAACGATACAAAATTTGGTTGGAGCGAGGATTGCGAGAAGAGTTTCCAAGAACTCAAGAGGACACTCATTTCGGCACCTATTTTGGCAATACCATCTGGTTCGGATGGATTTGTTATATACAACGATGCATCAGGCAAAGGGTTAGGATGTGTTCTCATACAACATGGGAAAGTCATAGCCTATGCCTCGCGACAACTCAAAGAATATGAGAGGAACTATCCTACTCATGATTTGGAGTTGGCAGCAGTCGTTTTCGCGTTGAAGATCTGGAGACACTACCTGTATGGGGAGAAAGTGGAGATCTATACAGATCATAAAATCCTCAAATATTTTTCACCCAAAAGGAACTCAACATGCGGTAGAAACGTTGGCTTGAGCTGTTGAAAGATTATGATCATACCATCCAATACCATCTTGGAAAAGAAAACGTGGTAGCTGACGCATTGAGTAGAAGATCATATGCGAGTACGAGTGCAATATTGTTAACACAAAAGTCCATTTTGTATGACTTGCAAAGGATGGAGATAGAGATGAATACTCCAAGTACCCACGTGATGATATCAAACATACGAGTATAACCGACTTTAATCGATAAAGTTAAAGCTGCTCAAGCTACAGACATGGAGCTGATGCGTATAAAGAAGAAAGTGCAAGAAGGTGCTATTTGTGACGCCCCCAAAATAGGTATACATCACCTATTCTGAGTTGTCAAATACATGGTACAGAAACAACTACAACTTTATTATTACAACAGTAAAACTGTGAGTTTGAATACAAATATTATCTTCTAGACAATATCTATACTCAATTAAATCCTCATCACATTTATTGATACATTATTTTACAAAAATGGTGAGGACTACTAAACAATCCTTTCTAAAACCTTCATTCCATACCCCAGGCTAAGTACTTCGCTATATTCTCGTCTCTGAGAAAAATGGAACAAAAGGAAAAGGGTGAGCTCAACTAGCTCAAGAAAGAATATTATGACTAAGATAACATACAACAAATTATCGTTAGTCTTCAACAGGAAAATATAATAGAATACAATAGACAACAAATTTTAAATCAATATTACAGCAATGAAATAATAATTCATTAGAAGAGTTAAGTAGAGAATGCAAACTACTATCTTCTATGTATGAATTTAAAAGTTCATCGCTCTATCTTTTATCCTCTGTAACATCAATCAATATACATCTGGAATCAAATATTCATCTTTTACACTACAAGCCAAAGATATTCATCGATTAGTCATGTTCATTTAAACACTGTTCATCTTTGCTACTACGCCAAAGATATTCTTCAAAAATCATTCATCTTTGCACTACAGGCCCAAAGATATTCTTAAGAAATCATTCATCTTTGCACTTATAGGCCAAAGATATTCCATAATATCATCATTTAAGGCGAGGATGATGAAAAATATTTTTTTTTTTAAAGAAACGAATCCAAAGTGAAACAAAATGACAAGGATTAAGGATTAAGGATTAGTACTTGGTTTTATCCACGCCCAAAAATACCTCAAAAATAATCATAGTGGTGTAAAATTCAAGAATGATCAAAACATGGATACAATCGAGTTAGTATCCGAATAGATGTTTTAGACGAAAAGAAGAAATTTTATTTTTCGGTGAATAGTACCGTGAGTATCGTGAATAGTGCCAGATATCGTGAATAGTCTTAAGATATCGTGAATAGTAACTCAGACACCAAAAGATAGAAATTCCACAAAAAAACATCTTCACGCTTACGTGAATAGTACTTTCGTGAATAAGAACTTTTAATAGTAACTTCGTGAATAGTAACTCATGAATAGTAACCCATGAATAGTAACCCCGACATGAAAAAGTTCCAAATTTGATAAAAACTTCAGATCAACATTTCAAAGATAATGATATTGAAGAAATAATATCATTACAAAAAATAATATCCCTTACCTCGAAAGATCGAGACTTAGCTAGAATAACCGTATAGTCTTTGAAGGAACTTGCAAATCTAGCAACACTCAAAGTATACTCAAAATACTCACAAGAATACGCTCGATAATATAGAGAGAAAACTTGATTTACGGTGTGATTTTCAATTCTAACCTAAGCACCCTATTTATAGGAAAATGCTTAGAACACCAAAGCGAAAATTTAATAAAATAATAATATTTCTTAAAATATTCAAGCCCACCTTAGAAATCTGATTTCAAATCATTTATAACACATGTGAGCCACTCAATTACAACAAAAACGTTTTTCTTACAAAAATATTTTAAACTCCCAAAAATCAATTATTTCGGAGCTTCGGAACTTCAATAATTCATAATAAATAGCCCTTTCATCAGAAAATTCGAATCACGCGAGTTTTTATAGGAATTTCAATTCTCTACAACTTTGCAGAAGAAAGTTTTTCCAAATTCCAAATAGAAATTGGCCAAAATCCACAAACGAAGCGATTTTACAGTATATAATCAAATTTCGATCAATAAATGGGGTCCATGAGCATGTTTAACATGTTTTAAACATTTATTGCAACAAAAATACTCTTCCTCCTCGTATACTCATATATCCCACATTCGTTGTAAAAATATCACCGTTAATATATTATTAAAATAATATATTTAAATGAATTATTTTATCGAGAAAAAATAAAATATTAATTTTCAACAATTGTCATTTAAAAATTTTCTCCATCTATATCCACATAAAATCAATATTTTCCTCATCATATAAATCAATAATTAATTATTCACAAATAATATTACGTAATCACAATATTGACAACCAGCGGTTCCTGAAAGAGGGGCTTTCGAATAAGAATTTCTTCTTCTTGGCGCCGCAATTAGGTGACCAAACCTCTCCTTAGAGCGAACTTTCTAGACATTGCCAATAATGTTATCTAATAATATTATTTCGATAATATGAATTATTGCTTCGATAATGAAAAATACGTGTAATGACAATTATTGAAACAACAACAATATAAAATATCAACGCAAAGAATTATTAACTCAATAAAATAATTGAATGGTAATTACGTAACCATTATTGAGTAGTGCCTTCTTACGTAAGAATCAATAATTGGTGCAATACCGGTGTCTTCTTGCTTCAACAACGCGTATTAGTGTGTTTTAACCACCGGGTATTCCAACAAGATAATAACTGTAACAACTCTGTAGATTATTTAAAAACAACTTATATTTGTGCGTTTTCTTCATCCAATCGCTTTTCATTATGGGGCCCACACATGGTGCATTGTAGTAAATTAATATTCCCACAACGATTTAAATATTCCACGACCAAACGAATATTCCCAAACAACAATGAATATTTTATAACCACTTGCTTATTTTAAAATATTTGCGTATTTAACCCTTAACTATCCACATTAATCAAATCAACCCTTACTATTTCAAAATAATAAATAAAGGAAATTCCTTTTTATTTAAAAATTTTGAGGTCTTACAACCTCCCTCCTTATGAAATTTCGTCCTCGAAATTGACGTGCGTACTGGTGTTTGAAAAGGTGAGGATACCTCGCTTTCATTTCCGTTTCCAATTCCCGTGTCATTTCTTCTATAGCATGATTCCTCCACAAAACTTTAACTTGTGGTATGACCTTTCTTGCGTAGGACATGCTCCTTCCTATCCAAGATCTTGACAGGTACCTCCTCATCACGTTAAGTCTTGACTATCTCGTCCGGTTCTAACTCAATAACGTGGTTCGGGTCTTTCACATATTTACTGAATTACGATATGTGAAACACATTATGAACACGAGACATACTCGAAGGTAACGCAAGTCTATAGGCTACATTTCCTACTCGGTCAAGAATTTGAAATGGACCAATAAATCGTGGATTGAGCTTTCCTCTCTTCCCAAATCTTGTAACTCCTTCCATGGAGCAACTCATGAACAATACATGATCCCCACACTAAATTCCACGTCCTTTCGGATGAAGATCCGCATAACTCTTTTTGTCGATCTTGTGCCGCTTTGTATCGTTGTCGAATCATTTGGATCTTTTCCGTAGTCATATACGTACTCAACTTGGGTCCCAACAATGTTGCTTCACCCACCTCATCCCAACATATTGGAGAACGACATTTTCGTCCATATAATGCTTCAAATGGAGCTACACCTATACTTGTCTGATAATTGTTGTTGTAGGAGAATTCCACCAATGGTAAATACTTATCCCAACTGCCTTGAAGTCTAGGACACGAGTCTTAATAAATCTTCAAGAGTTTGAATAGTCCTTTCGATTGTCCGTCCGTTTTGGGGATGGTATGCGAACTAAATCGCAAATCCGTGCCCATAGCTTTTTTGCAAGCTAACCCAAAATCTTGAAGTGAATCTTGGGTCACGATCCAAACTATGGATACTTGGCATGCCATGCAATCTCACAATCTCATTCACGTATATACTAGCAAGACGTTCAGGGAATAAGTCTCCGTGTCGGCAAGAAATGAAAGCGGACTTGGTTAATCTATCAACAATAACCCAAATAGCATTGATGCCTTGAGAAACCGTAGGAAGACCCGTAATGAAATCCATAGTAATGTGTTCCCACTTCCATTCCTAATCTCAAGTGGTTGCAACGGACCCTTAGGTACAAGATGCTCACCTTTACACGTTGGCAAGTTAAACACATCGAGATAAACTTTGCAATCTCTCTCTTCATATTGTTCCACCAAAATGTATGTCAAGATCACGATACATTTTAGTACTTCCAAGATGGATTGCAAATGGTGTATTGTGTGCCTCCATCATAATCTTGTACTTCAAATCGAGTCGTTAGGAACACAAAGTCTTGAGTGGACTCAAGTATTCCTTCTTCATCAATTCTCGCCCTAAATAGCTCCTTCTTGTACTTTCTTCTTCATACGCATCGGCCGGCCTCGGTGGCTTGAGCAACCTTAACTTTTCTATTAAAGTTGGCTCTGTCATTATACTTGACATCATCGCACTCGCTTCTCGCATATGATCTTCTACTCAATGCGTCGGCTACCACGTTCGCTTTACCAAGATGGTATTGAATAGTGTGGTCGTAGTCTTTCAATAGCTCGAGCCAACGTCATTGCCAAGCATGTTGAGTTCTTTTTGAGTGAAGAAATATTTAAGGCTTTTATGGTGCCTAATATATCTCCACTTTCTCCCCATATAGATAGTGCCTCCATATTTTTAGCGCTGAAACGATTGGGCCGCTAACTCTAGATCATGAGTAGGATAATTCCTCTCATACTCTTTAAGTTGTCGCGAGGCATAGGCTATGACTTTCCCACGTTGCATGAGAACACATCCTAACCCTTTGCACGAAGCATCATCAGAGATAACAAATCCATCCGAACCAGATGGTATTGTTAGAAACAGTCTTAAAATAAGTCTCCTCTTAAGCTCTTGGAAACTTTTCTCGCATTCTTCACTCCAAACGAATTTTGTATCCTTCCGAGTTAATTTGAGTTAATGGAGTAGCGATTCTAGAAAACCCTTCCACGAATCTCCGATAATAACCAAATAAGCCCAAAAGCTACGTGCTTGATCACCGAACTTGGTTGCTCTAACTTTGTATTGCTTCAATCTTCACGGGATCAACAGATACTCCATGTTTTGACACCACGTGCCCAAGGAATGCTACTTCCTCAAGCCGAACTCGCATTTCTTCAATTTGGCATATAGTCATTTTTCACGAAGCCTTTGGAGTACCAACTTCAAATGGTGCTCATGATCTTTACTGGCTTTTGGAATATATGAGGATGTCATCAATAAAGACAACAACGAATTGATCCAAATATTCCTTGAATACTTTGGTTCATCATATCCATGAAAGCCAGCAGGAGTATTAGTTAGTCCGAAAGACATAACTAAGAATTCATAATGCCCATACTGAGTTCTCAAGGCGCCTTTGGAATATCCTCGATTCTAATCTTCACCGATGATATCCGAATCGAAGATCGATTTTTGAAAAGAATTGTGCCCCTTACAATCGGGGTCAAACAAGTCATCAATACGAGGTAGAGGATACCTATTCTTGATGGTGACATGGTTCAATTCCCGATAGTCAATACAAAAGTCGCATACTCCCGTCTTTCTTCTTTACAAATAAAACAGGGAGCACCCCAAGGAGATGTACTAGGGGCGAATGAAACCGATGTCCAACAATTCTCGTAGTTGGACCTTTAACTCCTCGAAGTTCAATAGAGCCATTTGATATGGGGTTTTAGAAATGGGCTTTGTACCGGGTTCAAGATCAATAAAGAATTCAACTTCACGTTACGGGGATGAGATCGAAGGAAGTTCTTGAAATCGTCGGAAAGTCAATAACAACAGAATATTATTCAAATTTGGCGTGTCTTTATTCAAATCCATAACATGGGCTAAGAAAGCTTGACATCCGTTTTTTAATAAACGAATAGCTTTATGATTAGATATGATGATGATCGATTTTAATGGTTTAGTTGCTTGAATTAGCATAACAACGGGTTGGTTAGGAATATGAAAACTAACAACCTTACAAAAACAATCAATTTTGGCATGATGAGTAGTTAACCAATCAATCCCTAAAATCACATCAAAAGCAAGTATCTTTAAAGAGATAAGGTCAATGGGTAAGGTAATGGTGCCAACTTGAATCAAACAAGATTTATAAACGATGGATGTGATGAAAGTTTCTCCTAACGGAGTTTCCACGAGATAGGTCAAAGTCTAATTTCTCCTGAGTCAAGTTTAAACGTTGAGCACATGCAGAGAGATAAATGAATGGGTAACACCCGGTATCAAGTAAGGTATAAACTTCGCAAGAATTTATAAATAGCTTACCCGTGATCACCTCGTTTGGGTTCCTCGCATTATGACCGATCCACAACAAACGCTCTTCCGGAATCGTTGACTTTGACTTTTTAGATGTGATCTTTTGAGTCACCGTCCCCCATTGAACTAGGTTTCGCTCTTTGTCATAATCTCGAGCGATATGTCCTTCCTTTCCATAATTATAGCATACTTTGAACTGTTGTGGGCGGTTTGACCGATATGTCCCTCTTTTCCGCATTTGTAGCATATAACCGGTGGTCGTTCTCCTCCCTTAGAACCGATTCTTTACTTAAGACCTTTGTTGTCTTCATATAATCGTTGTTAAATCTCCTCTTTTTAAAATCTCCTCCCGACTCGCTTCTTCTTCATTTTCATGGCCATGATTACCACCGAGTGGTTACCATTTTTGTCCGTCTGCTTTCTTTCTCATGAGTTATCATTATTACATTGATCGCTATCTACGATCGATCCTGGTTGTGGTCCTCGGTTGACCGTACTCGTTATCTCGCTCTAATAATTGAGCCTGTTTACAACATCCGAATAGAGATAAAGTTTATGAGAAATGAGATCTTGGCGTATCTTAGGGTTTCAAACCTCTAAGAAACATCCGCGTCATCGTTCCTCATTCTCCACCAAATGAGGTGCAAACACGGATAACTCGCAAACTTTGCCTCGTCTTCGAGACACCGCCATGTTGTTTTGCTCTAATCGATGAACTCCACTTCCTTCATATAGACGAACACTTTCGGAAAGTATTTGTCATTAAATAATTCAAAATGTCTCCCAAGACATCTTGAGTCGTGTTGGATGGAGTACGCTTCACGAGACTCCACCAATGAGTCTCGCCTTTCGCCACGGAACATAAAGGTGGCGAATGGAACCTTCTGTTCTCTCAGGTGCATCCCAAGACATCGAATATCTTGGTAATTTGTTTGACCCATGTTTCGCCATGATCGGATCGGCTTTCCCTTAAATTCGGTGGTCCCAACTCTTTGAATCGCTTGCCGTTTGTGACAACCCGTGAATTGCTATCATTTCCTCCTCAGTATTTTGAACACGAGTTTCCCTCGTGCGATTTTGCATGAACTGCAAAAACTTCTAAACATCCCTCGTTCATCATCTCGCTCAATGGTGTTGTTCACGGGAGGAACATTGCCACTGTTGCACGCTTCTCCTCGTTGGTGAGTACAGGGCATCTCCACGGTCTCATTTCCATTGTTAATATTCTCGATCGACATTCTCAAATACCGCCATAAAACAAGGGTTAATTAAGGAAATCAATATATCACATAATATCCCTATATATCTTGACCAACTAACAAATAAGCTTAGGTAGGACACACTAGCGAAGGATTTACTCGCCTCTCCTCTCTAGTTCTATTCCCCGATCTCCGCCAGAGATCATATCCTAAGCTCGATACCAACTGTGGCGCCCCCAAAATAGGTATACATCACCTATTCCGAGTTGTCAAATACATGGTACGTAAACAACTACAACTTTATTATTACAACAAGAAAAGCGTGAGTTTGAATACAAATATTATCTTCTAGACAATATCTATACTCAATTAAATCCTCATCACATTTATTGATACATTATTTTACAAAAATGGTGAGGACTACTAAACAATCCTTTCTAAAACCTTCATTTCATACCCCGACTAAGTACTTCTCGCTATATTCTCGCCTCTTGAGAAAAATGGAACAAAAAGGAAAAGGGTGAGCTCAACTAGCTCAAGAAAGAATATTATGACTAAGATAACATACAACAAATTATCGTTAGTCTTCAACAGGAAAAATATAATAGAATACAATAGACAACAAATTTTAAATCAATATTCATGAATGAAATAATAATTCATTAGAAGAGTTAAGTAGAGAATGCAAACTACTATCTTCTATGTATGAATTTAAAAGTTCATCGCTCATCTTTTATCCTGTAACATCAATCAATATACATCTGAATCAAATATTCATCTTTGCACTACAAAAGCCAAAGATATTCATCGATTAGTCATGTTCATTTAAACACTGCTCATCTTTGCACTACGGGCCAAAGATATTCTTCAAAAATCATTCATCTTTGCACTACTGGGCCAAAGATATTCTTAAGAAATCATTCATCTTTTACTACAGAGCCAAAGATATTCCATAATATCATCATTTAAGGCGAGGATGATGAAAATATATATTTTTTTTTTAAAGAAACGAATCCGGTGAAACAAAATGACAAGGATTAAGGATTAAGGATTCGTACTTGGTTTTATCCACGCCCAAAATACCTCAAAAATAATCATAGTGGTGTAAAATTCAAGAATGATCAAAACATGGATACAATCGAGTTAGTATCCGAATAGATGTTTTGAACGAAAAGAAGAAATTTTATTTTTCTATGAATAGTACCAGATATCGTGAATAGTCCGTATATCGTGAATAGTAACTCAACACCAAAAGATAGAAATTCCACAAAAACATCTTCACGCTTCACTGAATAAGACTTTGAATAGTAACTCGTGAATAGTAACTCGTGAATAGTAACTCATGAATAGTAACCCATGAATAGTAACCCCACATGAAAAAGTTCCAAATTTGATAAAAACTTCAGATCAACATTTCAAAGATAATGATATTGAAGAAATAATATCATTACAAAAAAAATATCCTTACCTCGAAAGATCGGTGACTTACTAGCTAGAATCTAGGGTATAGTCTTTGAGGGAACTTGCAACCGTCTAGCAACACTCAAAGTATACTCAAAATACTCACAAGAATATGCTCGATAATATAGAGAAAACTTCAATTTACGGTGTGATTTTCAATTCTAAATTAAACACCCTATTTATAGGAAAATCTTTAGAACACCAAAGCGAAAAATTTAATAAAATAATAATATTTCTTAAAAATATTCAAGCCCACCTTAGAAATCTGATTTCAGATCATTTATAACACATGTGAGCCACTCAATTACAACAAAAAACGTTTTTCTTACAAAAATATTTTAAACTCCCAAAAATCAATTATTTCGGAGCTTCGGAACTTCAATAATTCATAATAAATAGCCCTTTCATCAGAAAATTCGAATCTCGCGAGTTTTTATAGGAATTTCAATTCTCTACAACTTTGCAGAAGAAAGTTTTTCCAAATTCCAAATAGAAATTGACCGAAATCCATAAACGGGCGATTTTACAGTCTATAATCAAATTTCAGTCAATAAATGGGGTCCACCGACATGTTTAACATGTTTTAAATATTTATTGCAACAAAAATACTCTTCCTCCTCGTATACTCATATATCCCACATTCGTTGTAAAAATATCACCGTTAATATATTATTAAAATAATATATTTAAATGAATTATTTTATCGAGAAAAAATAAAATATTAATTTTCAACAATTGTCATTTTAAAATTTTCTCCATCTATATCCACATAAAATCAATATTTTCCTCATCATATAAATTAATAATTAATTATTCACAAATAATATTACGTAATCACAATATTGACAACCAGGCGGTTCCTGGGAAGAGGGGCTTTCCAATAAGAATTTCTTCTTCTTGGCAGCAACAATTAGGTGACCAAACCTCTCCTTAGATGAACTTTCTAGACATTGCCAATAATGTTATCTAATAATATTATTCAGATAATATGAATTATTGCTTCGATAATGAAAATACCGTGTAATGACAATTATTGAAACAACGATAATATAAAATATCAACGCAGAATTATTAACTCAATAAAATCTTTGAGCGATAATTACCGTAACCATTATTGAGTAGTGCCTTCTTACGTAAGAATCAATAATTGGTGCAATACTGGTATCTTCTTGCTCAACAACGCGATATTAGTGTGTTTTAACCACCGGGTATTCCAACAAGATATAATCTGTGAATAACTACTCTGTGTTATTTAAAACAACTTATATTTGTCGTTTTCTTCATCCAATCGCTTTCCGTTATGGGGCCCACACATGGGCTGCTTGTAGACGTAATAATATTCTCGACAGATTTAATATTCCACGACCAAACGAATATTCTCCGAACAACAATGAATATTTTATAACCACTGCTTATTTTGAAATATTTGCGTATTTAACCCTTAACTATCCACATTAATCAAATCAACCCTTACTATTTCAAAATAATAAATAAAGGAAATTCCTTTTTATTTAAAAAATTTCGGGGTCTTACACTATTCCAGAAACAAGAATGGATGAAGAAGGAATACTTCGAGTCAACTCTAGACTTTGCGTTCCTAACAATTCTGACTTGAAGCATAGAATCATGATGGAGGCACACAACACCCCGTTTACAATCCATCTTGGGAGTACCAAAATGTATCATGATCTTCGATATACATTTTGGTGGAACAATATGAAGAGAGAGATCGCGAAGTTTATCTCGAGGTGTTTAACCTGTCAACGTGTAAAGGCGGAGCATCAAGTGCCAAAGGGTCCATTACAACCACTTGATATTCCAAAATGGAAGTGGGAACACATTACCATAGATTTCGTTACAGGTCTTCCCAAAGTTTCTCAAGGCATAGATGCGATTTGGGTTATTGTTGATAGATTAACCAAGTCTGCTCATTTCTTGCCGATATGTAAGACTTATTCCCTTGAATGTCTTGCTCGTATGTACGTGAATGAGATTGTAAGATTGCATGGCATGCTAGTATCCATAGTTTCGGATCGTGACCCAAGATTCACTTCACGATTTTGGGTTAGCTTGCAGAAAGCTATGGGCACTGATTTACTATTCATTCAAAGATACCATCCTCAAATGTATTTGACAATCGAGAGAGGACTATTCAAACTCTTGAAGATCTATTAAGACTCGTGTCCTAGATTTCAAAGGGAGTTGGGATAAGTACCTACCATTGGTGGAATTCTCCTACAACAACAGTTATCAAGCAAGTATAGGCATGGCTCTATTCGAGGCGTTGTATGGAAGAAAATGTCGCTCTCCAGTATGCTGGGACGAGGTGGGTGAAGCAATATTGTTGGGACCAGAATTGGTACACATAACTACAGAGAAGATCCAAACGATTCGACAACGAATACAAACGGCACAGGATCGACAAAAGAGTTATGCGGATCTTCATAGAAAGGACGTGGAATTTAATATTGGAGATCATGTACTGTTACGTATTGCTCCATGGAAGGGAGTTACAAGATTTGGGAAGAGAGAAAAACTCAATCCACGATTTGTTGGTCCATTTGAGATTCTTGACCGAATAGGAAATGTGGCCTACAGACTCGCATTACCTCCAAGTATGTCTCGTTTTCACAATGTTTTCCACATATCTATGCTTCGTAAATATGTGAAAGACACGAACCACATTATTGCGTTAGAACCAGACGAGATAGTCAAAGATTTAACATACGAGGAGGTACCAGTTAAGATCTTGGATAGGAAAGAGCATGTCTTATGCACCAAGGTTATACCACAAGTTAAGGTTTTGTGGAGGAACCATGCTATTGAGGAAATGACCTGGGAGTTGGAATCGGAAATGAAAGCGAGGTACCCTTACCTTTTTGAAATACCAGGTACGTACGTCAATTTTGAGGACGAAATTTCATAAGGAGGGGAGGTTGTAAGACCCCAACTTATTATAAATTAAATTAAATTTTCTCTATTTATTATCTTGAAATAATATGGAGTTAATTTGATATAATACTTTGGTTATGTGTGAAATATGCAAATTTTGCAAAATAAGCAAGTGGTTATAAAATATTCATTGTGCCGGGGAATATTCGTTTGGTCGTGGAATATTCTTTACGTAGGGAATATTAAATGCACTCAAGTAGCGACCATTTGTGGGCCCCATAACGGATAACTGTCGAATGAAGAAAATGACAAAGTTTGAGTTTTATAAATAACGGCGTAATTGTTACCATTAACACTGTTGGAATACCTGGTGGTTAAAATAAAGTAATACACGTGGTTGCACAGTAGCACGCGGTATTGCACAATATTGATGAATTATTGATCTTTACGTAAAAAGGCACTACTCAATAATTGTTACAGTAGTTACTATTTAATATTTTATTTTATTGATTCAATAATTGTTGCGTTGATATTTTATATTATTGTTGTTTTAATAATTGTCACTACACAGTATTTCCCATTATCAGATCAATAATTCATATTATTTGAATAATATTATTAGATAGCATTATTGGCAATGTCTAGAAAGTTCTGTCAAGGAGAAATCCTTATTGGTCACCTAATTGCGCGCTAGTAAGGAGAAATCCTTATTGGAAAGCCCCTCTTTCCTGGGAACGGTTTGGTTGTCATAAATGTGATTCTGTAATATTAATTGTGAATAATTAATTATTGATTCATATGATAAGGAAATATTTATTTTATGTGGATATAAATGTTGGATATATTTATTGTGGTTAAAAATGAAGGATTTAATGTTGAGGTGTTTTATCAGTATTTTTTCGGAATGGGGGTATTAAAAATTAAACCAGTGTTTTTGAGATATATTGCGTGAGTTATAATTTTTAATCCGACTTTTGGATCGTTGTGATTTTTGGATATGTTATACATATATAAGTTGAGGATATGTCCACAAATTTTGAACCGTTAAAAATGAACGTATGATTTGTTATGAATTTTAAGAGGTGACTGGTTCAGAAATTGCTGAAGTTTCGGAATTTATCATTTTGGTGGAAAATTCTAGAATTTGTAGGCCCCACTTTTGGTTGGTGAGAAATGTGATGGAAATTTTATTCAAATGTGGTGGGTGGAAATAGTAGCAGGTAAAGCCATCAGGTTGCAGGTCAAGTCTACTTCGGCATGCTAACATTTTCCTATAAATAGAGGGCTAAGTTAGAATTGAAAATTACACCAGAAACAAGTTTTCTCTCTTTTTCTCTCTATATTATTGAGCGTATTTTGTGAGTATTTTGATACTTTGAGAGTTGCTACTCAGCACTAGTTTCATTCAGTCTCATATCCAATATTCCGATCAGAAGTACTGTTCGTTTGAGGTAAGGGATGTTATTTCTTCTCAAATGATATTATTTTCTTCAATATCATTATGGCGAAATATTGGTTTGAAATTTTTAACAAATTTGGAACTTTTTGTGTCGAGGTTACTATTTATGTATACGGCACTATTCACGTATACGGCACTATTCACGAATACGACACTATTCACCGAAAAAAAATTCCATTTTTGTCCAAGATGTCTATTATGGTTACTATCTTTGATTGTATCCATGTTTTGATCTTTATTTTTGAATTCTGCTTCACAATTGGTTATTATGAAGTATTATTGATCTTAGATAAACTGTTATATGAATCCCTACTATTTGTCCTTCTGTCTCACTAGATTCGTTTTCTTTAAAATATTTTTCATCATCCTCAGTCCTAAATGATGATATTACTGAATATCTTTGGCCCGTAGTGCAAAGATGAATGATTACCTAATGAATATCTTTGGCCCGTAGTGCAAAGATTTGACAGGTATTGAGATGAACATGACCAACTGGTGATACAAATGAATATCTTTGGCCTGTAGTGCAAAGATGAATATTTGATTAAAGATGTATATTGATTGTTGTTTCAGGGATAAAATATTGATGATGGACTTTTAAATCTTAGAAGATAGTGGAATTCTTTCTCTACTTGACTCTTCTAATGGATTGTTGTTTCCGCTGCAGTTGTTGATCTAAAACTTGTTGTCTATTATAATTTATCAGATTTTTCCCTGTTGAAGACTAATGATAAATTGTTGTATATTATCTTAGTCATAATATTCTTTACTGGGCTAGTTGAGCTCACCCTTTTCCTTTTTGTTCCATTTTTCTTCTCAGGAGGTGAGAACATAGCAGGATCTAATCGGGGTATGGATTTATGGTTCTAGAAAGATGTTTTAGCAGTCCTCACTATTTCTGTAAAATAGTGTTTGAATAATTGTAATGAGGACTTATTTGAGTGTGGATATTGTCTAGAAGACAATATTTGTATTTAAACTCATAGTATGTGTTGTCGTATTTTGCACGACAATTGTATTATTGAAGTTATAGTTTGCTTTCTGTACCATGTATTTGGCGACTCAGAATGGATGTTGTATACCTATTTTGGGGGCGTCACATATATCATGGTCTAAGAATGGGTGTTGTGATATGTATACTTGTATTAAATATAACATGTATAATGGCCTAATGTATGATATTATATCAAGTGAAGTGTAATTAATATGAAATGAAGGTTATATATATAGGTACCGAGCCAATGATATAAATTAATATCAAAAAATGGTTAAGTATATTAAATAAATATACTTAATATGTGAATAAATTATTTGGAATATAATTTGTAGAAGGAACAAATTAATTTAATTATACAATATTCATTGTATACATTCAATGAATTATTTAAAATAATTAATGAATCAAATATTAATTATTTGATGTAATGGTTATAACGCCCCTAAATTCGGGTCCCTTAAACCTCGGACCTGGTGCATTACTATAAAACATTCATATGAATATTTATAACCTTTATTCATAAAATAATGAATACAACCTCACTTTGATACCAATTAATACATTAATCCATTTTATTTCCAGAATCCGCAACCTTTACAGCCTAGTGTTACACTTTTAAATCATATTGATTTAAATTATATATTTCAAGTTATAAATAATATTTTTCACTTGGATATATTGATTTTAAGCATCCATGAACTCACAACTGCACTTAACTATTCTTCTATACACTTTTCTTTGACTATGCAATTATAATATGTCATATGAACGTTATCTAGAATAGCTAGAGCTATACGAACAACTTCAATAAGTACTTCTTCCTTTTTCCTTTGTATATCTCGAATCCTTTTATCCACTCTGGTTTAGCTGAAAACAATTATTAATAGCAAGGGTGAGCAACTACGTTGCCCAGCAGGTTTAACAATTATCACATAACACATTTTTAACATTTTAAACACAACTTAAATTATTCGTGCTTTGCAGTTTATACATAATTCATATTTTTCATACATTGCCTTTATTCAAGCATCATAATGCTCATTGCATTTATTCAAGCATCATAATGCTCATACTCAGTAATTATACCTGCTTCATGCTTATCATATAGCTCATATCATGAATATAGTAAGTTTTCATAACTTAATCCACATCAATCATTAACTTGATTCAATAGATTGATATCACAGTATAACACATAATGCACATTGCAATTTATTCACAAGGAGTATGTAATAACCCGGGTTAAATCCCAAGTCCGGAACAAATCTTGGGTCAAATCCCAAGTCCGAATCGAATCAAATCAATCAAAATAAGGCCTCAAACTACTGGACCAATAGTATCTTCTTGGGTCAACTTAGCCCACCATAGGCTCACCCAAAAGGTCATGGCTTGAAGGTACTATTGGTAGTAATTTATTTCCTTATATGCAGACACATTTTTTCCCTATCTTTCCATGTGGGACTGGGGTGTTACAAACTCCCCCACTTAAATTTTTAACGTGCCCGTCAGAATCGATCACACACACAGCCCAAAGATCTTTGCTTCTCTAGCCATTGTGGGATAATACCGGCTGGTTTTGTGTCCCCACATCCGGACCTCCATTTCTCCATTGTGGGATAATACCACCAGCCTTCGTGTCCCCACCTCCGATAACCCGATAGGATGACCCGACCCGAGCTTTCGAGAGTCGGCTCTGATACCATATGTAATAACCCAGGTCAAATCCTGAGTTCGGAACAAATCTTGGGTCAAATCCCAAGTCCAAATCGAATCAAATCCATCAAAATAAGGCCTCAAACTACTGGCCTAATAGTATCTTCTTGGGTCAACTTAGCCCACCACAGGCTCACCCAAAAGGTCATGACTTTAAGGTACTATTGGTAGTAATTTATTTCCTTTTATGCAGACAAATTTTTCTCCTATCTTTCGATGTGGGACTGGGGTGTTACAGAGTTTATATAATACAAAGGCTGTGTACACATTACAATTAACAAGTACACATATAAAAATAAGTTCTAAAAAACTTGTATGTACCGGCATTTTACCATTACGCTAACCTGTCGTGTTCCTCTCCATGACCTACACGGTATGTGAGATTGATAATAAACACAATCAATACTTGATCTTATGGTTAACCTTACTTTAATAAACTACTTTAACTTATATTGTCCGTGACGCCCCCAAAATAGGTATAAATCACCCATCTTGGGTCGCCACTTACATGGTACAAAATTCAAATACAACTTAATTGTACAACAGTCGTGTAAAATACGACAAAACATAGTCTAAGAGTTTTAATAAGAATATTGTCATCTAAACAATATCCATACTCAATGGAGTCCTCATTACATTTATTGTCACACTATTTTATAGAATAGTGAGGACTACTAAAACAACCATCCGGATGGTCGATCTGGCTTTCCGACTAGGTCCCACCTATATTCTCATTTCACGAGAGAATAGTGAAAGAAAGAGTGAGCTCAACTAGCCCAAAGAAGAAATATTATGACTAAGATAATGCGTAATAAATTATCCTTAGCCTTCAACAAAGATAACAACCGATAGAATATAATAGACAACAAGTTTTAGATCAACAACTGCAGTTGAATAAGCAATCCATTAGAAGAGTCAAGTAGAGCATAAAATCTACTATCTTCTATGATTTAAAAAGTTTTTCATCAACTTTATCGCTGAGACTCAGCTTAAAAAATAAAATTGAATCATCCTTGCATCACGGCCAAGGATATTCATGTAATCATCAATGGTTATGATTATATCGAATAATCCCTGGTCATAATCATACCAACAACTGTCCATCAATGAACTACAGGCCAATGAGAACTTTTACAACATCATTAGTTATATTACGGTCATGATTATACCGAATAATCTCTGGTCATAATCATACCAAGTCCATCTATGCACGTAAGCCAAAGATGATTTTCATCACAATATAAGCATGAGGATGATGACAATAACATAATAATTCAATAAAACAAGTTCAAGGATAAATTTTAAAGATTTATAATTTAATTTATCCAGAAATCAATAACGTCCAAATTGTCAACATGATACTGCTTTGTGGAGTAAAATTCAAGAATGCTCAGAATAATATTTCCATGAAAAGATAGTGGATGAAGCGCAAATATCCAGGATATTCTACTAATTTCATGGAGTATAGAAGCTAAAACTTTAACCAACTGAGTTTAATAGAATATATGAAACTGGAAATGGATTTTCGCCCGCTATGCGGTAATCCACGTAGATAGATCATTTTCACAATTTAATAAGGAATGAATACGAAGGATCATTCACCATACATGCGGTAATCCACATAGACAGGTTATTCTAACAGAATAATAAAGAATGGAATAACAGAAGAATTCACCATGCATGCGGTTGTCGGCACAGAGACGTGCTATTCTAACGTAATAATAAATAATGGAATAATGTAAAGAATTTACTGGCATGCGATAGAATCAGCATGCATAAAGTTATTCTAACGAATAATAAAGAATGGAATAACGGAAGAATTAACTGTACATGCGATGAGATCGCGATAGATGAAGTTATTCCAATGTAATAATAAAGAATGGAATAACAAAAGAATTCACCAGGCATGCGATAAACCGCACAAACATGTTATTCCAACAGAATAATTAAAAATGGAATAACAGAAGAATTCACCAGGCATGTGATAGACCGCACAGACAGGTTATTCCAACAGAATAATAAAGAATGGAATAACAGAAGAATTCACCAGGTATGCGATAGACCGCACAGACAGGTTATTCCAATAGAATAATAAAGAATGGTATAACAACCCTTATGAATATTGAAAGAAATAACTCTCTTCATGAATACGAAAGAAATAATACTCCTTACCTTAGAAGAATACTGGATACTGGAATAGTGAGGCAGCAGACTTCTCTTCTTCTTTCTCTCTATAATTTCTCTCTATAATAATTTCTCTATAGCTTTAGTGAATTGGTGAGAAATGAAAGAAGAATGAGCTTCTATATATAGAAAAATATAGTTTCGATAATTGCACATTTTGGGGCTCGAAATATTACAGTATAATACCTTCCTCTTTTTCTTCATTTTTAATTTAGTCCTGCAAGTATTATCAAACTTGCACCACCTCCCCTAATATTAAATCATGTGACTTAATAGTTCTAAACATGTGAAAAAATTAATTATAGTATAGTACCTTCATCCATACCTCCATTTTTAATTTAGTCATGCAAGTATTATCAATCTTGCACCAACTCCCTTAATAGTAAATCATGTGAATTAATAGTACACACACGTGAACACATAGTTATAAGCATGTGAATTAATAGCAATTAATTGCTCATTTATTCGGTGAATTACCCGATTGATCAATATAACTTTTAGGCATCAATTATCGTCGAAATAAATGTCAATTTCCACTAACACTAATAATTCTCACACAATGGAACTATCAATTTTATCTTTAATCAACACGAACTTATTCATCATTAATATTTTAACTCACAATATTTAACAACCAGGTCGTTCCCAGGAAAGATGGGGCTTTCCGATAAGGATTTCTCTTTATTGGCGCACAATTAGGTGACCAAACCTCTCATCGACAGAACTTCTAGACATTGTCAATATTACAAATAATAATATGAATAACTTTGTCGTCTCAATTATTGATTTAATAATATAACATATTATACAGATGATATTGTGACAATAATTGAATCAATAATATTAGAGATATGATGTAGCAATTCCTGTAGCAATAATTGAGTATAACTAAGTGACTTCTTACGCAAGCATCAATAATCAATACCGTGTGCTACTATGCAACCACGAGTATTACTGTACTTTTACTACCGGATAGTTCAATAGTTTTAACGGTAACACTTTCGCCGTTATTTTTATAAAAAGATAATTCCGTCGTTTTCTAACTGTAAGGACCCCAAAATTCATATAATTTAATTCTCGACTTCGGTCGTTAATAATACATTCAACCGCTAATTTTACATCATTAAACGATAATACAACCATTGAAATTTGCGGAATAATTAAAATTTTCTATTACAAACTATCCTCATTCCCAAAACCTTCAACCTTTACATCTAAATATCTCAAAATCATTTTAATACTACAATAGTTTTTATCACAAAACGATATTACAATTCAACATTAATACATTATTCAGAACCTTAAACATGGTTCAAATAATAATAACACAACCAGAGTGTATAAATCTTCAAGTATCACATCTGATTCATGTCTTTCAAGTAACAGATAACTTTACTTTGAATCTTGAACCTCCAAAAGTGATTATTTGCAAGGTTGAGCTCGATTACCTGCAAAATCTAACAGTTTTCATGCATCACATAGCACATAATAACATGCTCAACATAAAACATACATGCTACAGGTCATATAACAGGTATAAAGATTGAGTCCTTACTCAATCAGCATGCTTTAATCAATCAACATAGTCATAAATTGACTTTAACATTTCATACTTTCAACATATATATAACACATCATGCTCTTTGCAATAAAGATTTAAAATAGTTAATCATCAAGTTCACATAGCAAATACGAACTGAAAGACTTGCCTTGATCGTTGTTTACCAATAACAGTTTAACAGCTTACAGTTATCTGCACTTCACGTGCCCTACATAATTATATAATCATGCACATCAACTATTAGTCACATAGCAACGCATAGTAGTTGTAATGTAAACTTTAATTTATGTCTCATAACCCTTCCTATCATAAATACACAATGTTCAATTTGATTGTGTTAACTTTCAACTTATATCTCAATGTATTTCATATTCGAAGTTCATTCAAGTGTTTAAGTCTTGCTAGGACTACTTATTGGTTTTATATTAACACTATTCAATATCTTATTATATTCATTTTATTTGATTTAAAACACTTTTTACGCTCATTATTACTTATCACGGCGTTTCGACGTTTATTCGTCACACGCCCAATTTGTCTCTCTTGTGTGTGCTTAGTATGCGTGTATAACTTATATAATATATCATTTATTAATGTTAAGCATCATTATACTTCCTAATATTTATGTTCTATAACTTAGAACAACATCTCTTATCGTCAAGAGCATTATACTTGCATACGTGCATGCCCGACGCCATTTGATTGCCTCCAAAAACATAATAGTCCTACAACTAACCATTTTTACCCTTCTTAAAGACCTCAAATTAAATAACTTAAGTAACAAAAGTTGTAGGTCTATTCGTTCTCGTTCCGGATCATCTTGAATCACCTCAATCGGAGTTCGTATGAAAAAGTTATGACCGTTTTACCAAAACAGTTCAAAGTAGTCACACCTTGCACACTAGGCGCGCGGTTGCGCCCAATTCCTTCACAAATACCGTGCGCCCGCATGACTTGGCAGCGTCCAGCTGCGCGCCCGCGCTCCTGGGACACGTGCCCGCGCTTGGCTACGCCCAGATTACAGTGTTCTCAATGTACAAACTTCAAATCTTCATAACTTCTTCATTTTAAGTCGGAATTAGTTGGTTTTCGATTCTATGAACTCGTGAAACACTGAACTACTCAACTACAGAGTAATTTTAACATTTCAAAAACTTTAACAAATCAATTTAATGGTTTCAATTCAATGTTCATGTTATATTTTTATGTTTTAAACACATTTAGCGAATTCGATCGCCACGGCTTCGTTTTATAACCAATTGACATGATTCAAACTACGCCGCTTTCATTTCTTAACATACTAACATAATTCAACATCAATTTATAGATTATAGCAAGTATTGATCATGAAATTTTGTACTTTCTAAGCCATATCCTATAAACATAAACACTATTTTTACAATTCCTTCCTATAACCCCAATTCTCACGAATTTGACAACAAGTATCAATCATATATGATGGTTAACAGATTATACATACCCAATAATCTTTATAAACCAATTCTTTACTCAAATCATGCACCATAACCAATTAAAGAGAAGAAGTTTTGATAAAACACAACTAAGAACTAGGGCTATAATATTACCTTTTTAATTTCTCCATAAGCTTAATTAGACGATGAGAATGGCTTGATTATCCTTCCTCTCCCTTCTTTGATTCTTACAATCACCCTTTTTTCAATTTAACAAAGGATTTCTTCTCTTTCTCTCTCAATTTCTCTCATATTCTTTGTTTTCTCTATTCTTAGGCTTTAGGAACAAAACACGTATCTCAATATAACTGATATAAACATAATGCGTGTGCATTATGGGTTCTTCAGTTACAATAACAAAGGGTCACTAAGCCATGTTTGGCTAGTACCCAAAATCTCCTTTTTTAATTTATTTTAATACTAATCTATTATATGGTACATTTGTCGCACATAACCAAACCTAATCTTACAATTTTATATTAAGTTACATTGTGTTTATTAATAATTTAATTTATCAAATCACTCCTTATCATCAAAATAAATTTATTTAATAAATTATTCATCCTCTAAGTTAATTATTTAATTAAATTAGAGCCTTGTCATTCCATTAGCGTAATAAAATACGCACCGATTATAAAATTGTTTATCATCAATTTACTTAATATTATCATACATGAATAAATTATTCCATAATAATTTCCATCAAATATTTACTTTATAAAATAAATATCTCAACTAAAATATTTATTTTACTTGATAATTAT
The DNA here is from genome assembly GCA_020205615.1 of Panax quinquefolius. Taxonomy (NCBI): domain Eukaryota; kingdom Viridiplantae; phylum Streptophyta; class Magnoliopsida; order Apiales; family Araliaceae; genus Panax; species Panax quinquefolius. The sequence goes on from CM035166.1 coordinate 91,321,166, forward strand.
CTTAACTATTTATAAAATTCACAATTAAATTACATTAACATATTACATTTATATGTAACACATTACCTCTCAAAAATAAATATATTTACATTAATTCACTATTTTAATTAAGTAAATTACTCTCAATATTTATGAAATTTAATTCATAACAATTTCATAGCCAATAAGGCATAATAATCCAATTATAGTATTTCATACTCAAACTCAAAACATCTCATAATAAGAATTTTAATTATTAAATTCCTATTTTACTAACTTATAAAAATTTGGGTTGTCAAGCTAACTACGACAATACTTCCTTTGTGGGGTCCACCAATGATTATGCCGTCGTACGAATATTCCCTATTAAAACGAATATTCCCCAACACAAAAAATATTTTATATCAACTTGCTTACTTTGCAAAATTTTCAAATATCACCCTTAACTATAACATTATCTCACATCCACACCATAATATAAAAAAATTATTTTGAGAAAATTAAATTTTTATTCATAAAATTTGGGGTCTTACAATCTCCCCTCCTTATGAAATTTCGCCTTCAAAATTTACGTACGTACCTGGTATGTCGAACAGGTGAGGATACCTCGTTTTCATTTCAGATTCTAACTCTTGAGACATAACCTTTGAGTGTCAGATATGATCCTTCTTATCCAAGATTTTAACACGTATCTCCTCATACGTTAAATCTTATGCTATCTCGTCTAGTTCAAATTCAATAATGTGGTTCGGGTCGTCCACATATTTACGTAACATCGATACGTGAAAAATGTTATGAACACGCGACATAGTTGGCGGTAAAACGAGTCTATAGGCCACAGTTCCTACTCGATCAAGGATTTCAAATGGGCCAATTAAATCGAGGGTTGAGATTTCCTCTATTCATCGATTCTTGCTTCTAGAATAACACCTTCTTGAACCTTCTTCTTTATATTCATCAGCTCCAGGTGTGTAGTTTTAGCGGCTTTAACTTTATCAATTAAAGCCGATTCTAATCGTATATTCGTTATCTTCACGTTGGTCCATAGAGTCCTTAACTCTATCTTCATCATTTGTAAGTTATACGAAATGGGTTTTTGTGTTAACAACATCGCACTTGTAAACACATACGATCTTCTACTCAACGCGTCAGCTACCACGTTTGCTCTTCCACGATGATATTGAATGGTATAGTCATAATCTTCAACAGCTCGAGCCAACGTCCTTGGCGTATTATACATTCATTTTGGTTGAAGAAATATTTAAGGATTTTAGAAATGGGTTTTGTACTGGGGTCAATACAAAATTCGATTTCACGCTCTGGGGGATAGCCAGGAAGTCTTCAAGTAAACGTCAGGAAATTTATTAACGATAGAAATATCATTCAAAACTGTAACTCTCATCCCAAGACTTGGATAGCACGTCACATTGATACCTATCAACTTGCCACCGTTATTCACAACGTCCCCTACGGAAAGTTCTATTTTCGCATGCATTCCACACAAGGAAGTCACCAAATGAAGGCTCGAGGCTCTTTACTTATGGCTTGATATGACAGTGATTGACTTTAGTGGTTTGGTTGCTTGAGTTCGCATAACAGGTTGGTTAGGAATATAAAAGCTAACAACATTACAAAAAGCATGATGGGTAGTTAACCAACCGATTTCTAAAATCACATCAAAGGCAAGTATTTCTAAGGAGATAAGATCAACAAGTAACGTGAGGGTATCCATTTGAATCAAATAAGATTTATAAACAGTAGAGGTAACGAAGGTTTCTCCTAATGGAGTTTCAACCGATAAGTCAAAGTTTAATTTCTCCGGAGTCAAATTTAAATGTTGAGCTCAAGCAAGAGAGATAAAATAATGGGTAGAATCGATATCTAATAAGGTATAGACTTCGCAAGAATTTATAATTAACTAACCCGTGCCAACTTCGTTCGGGTTACTCGTTTTTTGAGAAGTCACAAAAAACGCTCTTCCTGAAACCACCAACTTTGTTTTGTCCGTATTCACCTTTGGTGCCACCGTCCCTGTTGAACTTGACTTTGGTGCATGATAAAATCGGGCTAGGTGACCTTCTTTTCCATAATTGTAACATGCTTTGGACTGCATCATGCAGTTTGGACTGATATGTCCATCCCCTCCGCATTTGAAACATACAATTGGTGGTCGTTCTCCTTCCTTGAAAACGGGTGTTGGTACTGATGTCAACGTCTTCCCATCATCGTTAAATCTTCTCTTCTTGAATTTTCCACTTCTATTATCTTGGCCATGATTACCACCAAAGTGGTTACCATTTCTTGCCTGATACTTTCCTTCACGATGGTTATCGTTGTTCCGATGGCCGTTGCCACCGGTATGATTATTATCGTGTTGTTGGTCGTTATCCTTTGGTTGGGTTGGCTCATTATCGCGCTCCAATAACTGAGCCCTATTCACTACAACTGAATACAAACACAATTTGTGAGAAATGATGTATTAACGTATTTTGGGTTTCAAACCTCTTAGAAATATTTGCGTCATTCGCTCCTCAATATCGACCAAATGGGATGCAAACCGGGATAACTCCACAAATTTAACCTCGTATTGCGACACGATCATATTGTTTTGCTCCAACTTGATGAATTCCACCTCCTTCATGTGACAAATACTTTCGGGAAAGTACTTGTCGTTGAACAGCTCTTGGAAATTCTCCCAAGACATCTTGAGTCGTCGGCCAGTCAAGTACATTTTACAAATTCCCACCAATGAATCAGCTTCTTCACGCAAATATAAAGGTGGCAAAGGAACCTTTTCTTTGTAATGACAACCCTAAATTCGTGTTGTCCAGAATTTAGGTTTAAAGAATTAGTTATTAATAAAACTAATTTTTATTAATATTATTATGTGTTATGTGTTTATTAATCGTTCTATAACCTAGGATGATTATAAGTCGGGAGGATTCTGGCTACGAGATAGATTGAACGAATAAGAATTTTCAAGACGAAAATGAAAGTTTTCAGGGAACAAAATATTTTGGGGGAAAAAGATGAAATAGGCACTATTCATCCGTTTCTGCTCGGAGATTTATTTTGAAATTCCGAGAAGTTATAGATTACGTTTAATTTTGAGACGTGATGGAATATTTAATAATATTTCAGTTATGACAAAAACAAAGTTTTCGCATGCGGACTCAAAACCTAAGGGTTAGGATTCTGAGAATTTTATGATCATGTATAATCATTAGGGTTATTATGCATGAGAAATATGAGGATAATACTAGTTATTATATGAGTTTAATAAGAAGATTAGTACGACGTATAATACGATTATCGTATGAACTATATATAAAGAAAATACGAGAATACGAGAATGAGATGCGTAGAATACGATAAGTCTTAATGAACTTTGAGTTCATGGACTTTGTAGAATCTAATTGGACTTGGATTATGTCAAGCCCAACACTTTGTGAAATCAAGCCCAGGATATGCCCAATAAGAATTAGGGTTAAGGCCCAAACCAAGAAAAGAAACCGCAGATCGAACCGATGGGTAAACGGATGGGTAAAACCAATGGGGCAACCCATGGGGTGAACCATGGGCATGTGGGGTGACTACTTGGCCACCAAGTAAGGGTGGTGGCCAAGTAAACTTGGTGGCTAAGTGTTGGAGGAGGTGGGAATAGTAAGGAGGTGGGGGGCGAAATGACTAAAATGCCCTTAGCCTTGAAATTTTATAAATAGGAAGCTCATTTCATTATTATTGGATTTTGAAAATCCCACACTTGAGAAGTCGGATGGGTGGGAGAAGGAAGAGCATGAGCATGAATGATCGGATCGAAAGTGATCGTGTAATAGCAAAGCTTGCAAATCGCCGGCTTTGTATAACGGAAGAGGATTAAAGAAGAACGGTAATCCGGAACCTAATCTATTTTAAATTTTCTTTAAGTTTTTATGTTTAAAAACATAACTTAATGAAGATAAGAGGTAGATAAGGTTAGAGATGATTTCATATGGTTGAAATCATAAGAAAATGAAGAAATAAGAATTAGAAATTTAGTTTATAAATTTCTTAAGGAAGTATAAGATTTGTAATGAATTAGAGCGATCCGAATGGATTATATGAATAAGTAGGTGAAATAAGTAAGGAATAATGTTCTATAACATCAAATTCCAATAAAAAGTGGAATCGTAATCCAAAATATCGATTAAAACGAAGAACGAACGAAGAACACGAAGAACACGCGAAGAACGCGAAGGTACTATGAAGTAGTACGGGAAGAAGAACTCAGATTGAGTTGAGCAGGATAGTATATGAATTAAAGAAAATTCGTATTAAGTAAAGAGAGATTTAAGAATTGTAAAATTTTAATTGAGGACTCATATCAGTAGCTGAGTTGTATGATTCCTTGTATGGGCGGGGAAATTATACGTGGTTTTAGAACCACTTAGCTTCTTATGCGATATAGTTGTTAAGTTGAACAATTCTTTGTATGGGCGGAGAATTATTCTTAGTGTAACAACCGCTTAGCTTCTTATATCGGTCAGAAGCTGAGTTGACCAATTTTCTGTATGGGCAGGGAATTGTGTTTGGTTCTACAATCACTTAACTTCTGGTAGTGATAATCATTGGGATTAGTCGCGCTATCAAGATGTATATAATGAGAAGGTGAATCTTTTCTCATGTATATACTTGATAGGTAGAGAACGATAAGGTATGTGTGAGTTCTTGAAACTCATACTTATGGTAAGTTCGTGACTCATAATAATATGGTATGTTTTCGAACGTCTCAGCTAATGGATGCCTATGGTCTGTCTGGATGTTCTTAAACTCAAATTATTGTGGAAAGTTCCTGAACTCATAATGTGTGGTAAGTTGATGGACTGTACTAAGGTATAGGAATGTGTAGACTGAAAATGAGTTGTTTTCAGTAGGCTTAGTATTGAAGGTGCTAGAGAAGATTAAGTATTGTCGCAGTAAGACAATAAAGGCAGATGGAGAATAGGATATTCCAAGTCATCTAGATATGCTAAGATTTCGAAGTTTATTGAACTCGTGCTGATATGTACATTTTGAAATGGAAAGGATTGGTTCAACTTTTGGAACCAAAGTATTCTAAAAGAGCTATTCTTGATATGTCTATGCTAATTGCTTCGGCTAGACAGAAATTGATTTGAAATATCAAAATGAATTTTATATCATCAGTGCATTTGATGCAAGGATGGTAAAAAGATGGAGTTATTAATGCAGTTGAACCTGGTGTTGGGTGTGATCTTAGGATCAACAACCTGCTATGGTATGATGTATAATGACGAAGTCCTCAACGTACTGTGAAAAGTACGGTATCATGACGTCATAAAACGTTTTGATGTATTGCGAAAAGAATTTAAAGAAGTAGTCGATGTCAATTGAATTGACTAGACGAATGTTTCCAGTTGATATCCAAAAAATTTTGGGATGGTCTAAGCTAATTGTTTTGGCGAAGATGAATGGTATGTCATGTTATAAGAAAAATCGAGCTTTCTTTGAGAACTTGTGCCAAACCAAATTGTTTTGGTGCGGAATCTAATGATCAAGTCTGAGGAGAACATGGAAGAGGTAGTTTACTTTCTTTGTGATTGTAAACTGACCGTTAAGGAAGGGCTTACGGTGAAATGCAGTTTAACCTAGTAAGAGTTCATGGTCGATTTGACCCCTCAGCAAAGTATGAAATGTTTTAAGAGAAAATTTATATTCCTCGTTATTCCTTCTGCTTCATGATTCTTGATAGGTTATGGGGATTAGGAATGAGGGAAAGATAAGAACTCCGTTGAAATGAAGTTGAGAAGAAAGGTAGGCTAAAATTTCGAGGACGAAATTCTATGAAGAAGGGGTGAATGTGATGACCCGGGTAAGGGTGTGGTTTTAAGAAATTCCTAGGATGGAATTTTTATAAGGAGGGAAGAATGTGACAACCCAGAAATTCGTGTTGTCCAGAATTTAGGTTTAAAGAATTAGTTATTAATAAAACTAATTTTTATTAATATTATTATGTGTTATGTGTTTATTAATCATTCTATAACCTAGGATGATTCGGGAGGATTCTGGCTACGAGATAGATTGAACGAATAAGAATTTTCAAGATGAAAATGAAAGTTTTCGGGGAACAAAATATTTTCAGGGAAAAAGACGAAATAGGCACTATTCATCCGTTTCTGCTCGGAGATTTATTTTGAAATTACGAGAAGTTATAGATTACATTTAATTTTGAGGCTTGATGGAATATTTAATAGTATTTCAATTAGGGTAAAAACGAAGTTTTCGCCTGCGGACTCAAAACCTAAGGGTTAGGAAAAGTGAGTTCCGAGAATTTTATGATCACGTATAATCATTAGGGTTATTATGCATGAGAAATACGAGGATAATACTAGTTATTATATGAGTATAATAAGAAGATTAGTACGACGTATAATACGAATATCGTATGAACTATATATAAATAAAATATGAGAATACGAGAATAAGATGCGTAGAATACGATAAGTCTTAATGAACTTTGAGTTCATGAACTTTCTAGAATCTAATTGGACTTGGATTATGTCAAGCCCAATGCTTTGTGAAATCAAGCCCAGGATATGCCCAATAAGAATTAGGGTTAAGGCCCAAACCAAGAAAAGAAATCGCGGATCGAACCGATGGGTAAAACTAATGGGGCAACCCATGGGGTGACCCATGGGCATGTGGGGTGGCTACTTGGCCACCAAGTAAGGGTGGTGGCCAAGTAAACTTGGTGGCTAAGTGTTAGAGGAGGTGTGAATAGTAAGGAGGTGGGGGGCAAAATGACTAAAATGCCCTTAGCCTTGAAAATCTATAAATAGGAAGCTCATTTCATTATTTTTGGATTTTGAAAATCCCACACTTGAGAGAGAGAGAGAGAGAGAAGGCGGATGGGAGGGAGAAAGAAGAGCATGAGCATGAATGATCGGATCGAAAGTGACCGTGTAATAGCAAAGCTTGCAAATCGCCGGCTTTGTATAACGGGAGAGGATTAAAGAAGAACTAGTAATCCTAACCTAATCTCTTTTAAATTTTCTTTAAGTTTTATGTTTAAAACATAACTTAATGAAGATAAGAGGTAGATAAGGTTAGAGATGATTTCATATGGTTGAAATCATAAGAAAATGAAGAATAAGAATTAGAAATTTAGTTTATAAATTTCTTAAGGAAGTATAAGATTTGTAATGAATTAGAGCGATCCGAATGGATTATATGAATAAGTAGGTAAAATAGGTAAGGAATAATGTTCTATAACATCAAATTCCAATAAAAAGTGGAATCGTAATCCATAATATCGATTAAAACGAAGAACGAACGAAGAACACGAAGAACACGCGAAGAACACGAAGAACGTTGTTGATGGACAAATTTAAAACCATCGTAGTTTAATTGTTGTTGATGGACAAGTTTAAAACCATCGCGCATAAGTTAGTTGCATATTACTTGGTTAGGAATAGTAGAAACGTTCATGAAGAACGGATTAAAACTTAGCTATAACAAAGTTGTGGCGAAATTTTTGTAAAAGACGAACGAGAATTAGAAAGTTAGTAAATGAACCCGAACGTATAGGGCTTCATAAGAAAGTAAGAGAACATAGAAAACGTGAGTCATGGACTCAAGAACGAGCGAGTTCCGAGTTTGGATGACCGAATTACGGACGAACGAACGAAGAACGTTAAAAACGTAAAATGAACAAAGAGTGAAAACAAAGCCAATTGATTGACATGTTAACAGATTTATATTGAATTTCTGCTCGATGGGTATTAAACTACGTAAGATAAGGAAGAGAATGGATTTGGAACGACTTCGTTCCAAGTTATAACGAAGGAGTTATGAGATCGGGAAGTAAGCGTCTCAAATTGGATTTAACACTTAGAGAAATTTCTAGGGTTTAGGGCCTTAGCCTAGCCATGGCCATATACCTTTGTAGAGTGGCGTGGCGTGACGCCTGAACCGAGGTTGAGTTCGCTAACTTGAGTCTTGCACTGGCGCGAGAGATAACAAAGGGAGTGGCGCAATACCGCCAAGTTGAAAAAAGCCGGAGATGAGCTTTTAACCGCCACTCTTGGGGAAATGTAAGGGAAGATAACGAATATAATATTCAACTAATGTAACACTTAATCAAGTGATGAAAACCTTTATTAAAGGTTGAACATATAGATTAAACAAGATTAAAAGACAAAGAATATAAACGCGGGTTACGTAAGAGATATCCGTGGACCGTAGTCGCGATGAACGAACGTGACGGATTGTTATGGTTGTGATTCCTTAGACGTTGAGTGACGAGGGTAGTGAATAACATTTCGATGTTATGTCATGATAATGAGAGATAAGTGTGAAGTGTATAGACGCTGTGAACGCAACGTTGTTGCGATGAACGATCGGTCTTAGCATACAACGATTGGTATGGCTTCGACACTAAGAACGAGTAATGAACATGGGGTTCATGTAATGAATAATGAAAGTATTAATAAGATAGAAATTTTCAAGAAAGCCGTAACAAATGGTAATAAGATTAATGAAAGTCGAATGTGGGTCAGATAAGAATATAAATCATCCAAGATGATAAACGTATGAGTAAGACATCTCCGTATGTCACAAAGCCGTAAACTGGTAAAGGAGGTTAGTCGCGTAAACTTATATTGCAAGAACGCAAACCCTAAGAAGTAAAGTTAAGTAAACCAATGCGTAAGTTCGATATATGACTAATTAGTGTTTATGTTTTCTCCTTATGTGTTATATAGGAATTGGAATGAAAGCGATTCAAATATGTTGTAGGTAAGGCGTAAGGCAAGTTTCCTAACTTCATTCATATTACATGAATGTTAGTTTCTTAAACTTCTCGGATGTTGTACTTGAGAAGTTCGTCTGTCATCTTGAATGTGCGATATTTGTACAATGTGGTAGAACGTGATGAGGCCTTGAGCCACAATTTGAACACTTCAGTGTTTCTATGATATGAATTGTTTGGTGATTGAGCTGTTCAATACAAGTATGTTCTGTTTATACACAAACCATTATTGTTAAGTCTGTGCTAATGATTCTAGCCAGACAGAATGTGTATGAAAAAGGTAGAGGGATGAAAGTATTTCAAAGTGAAAATAATTGATGTTTTAAGATGATAGGAATCGAGACTATTCCTATTATTCCAGCTGCTTCATAAACCTTTGTTCGGTTATCGAAGTTCTAAAGAAATGTTTTAATTCTGAAGTTGTTTGTTCAACTTTTATGACTTGCTGGGCAATTGAATACTCACACTTGCTTTAAATGAAAAACAATTTTCAGCGAACAAGGTTAATAGAACTTAAGGATCTCGTAAAGATCAAGCTGATGGTATCCAGACGAATTGTCATTCAGAATGTGAAGGAGCGGGAAGATCAAGTGAAGACTTGTAATGTAAAAAGTTGAAATTGAATTATAGACTAGTTTAATGAACTATTATGTATCCTTGGTGGCGGATAAAAGTCACTCTTGTAAGATGAAATGAATAATGTATTTATTATTATTTGTAATGAAAAAGGTTATAAGGTTTCCAGAACCTGGGATTTGAGAGTGTATGTCGTTATATTTCAGTATATAATGATGTATGTTGGATGAAGGATGTACTCGTGACGTACGGAATCCGGGTGTGAAGATAGATCGGATTTTGGGGCGTTACATTTGCTCCTCGGAGCATCCCAAGACATCAAATATTTTAGTGATCTGCTTTAACCACGTCTCTGCCTTAAGTGGTTCTGGCTTAACCAAAAACTTCGGCGGTCCCAGCTCCTTGAACTGCTTAGCAGTGACCAGCAGTGGGTTGCCATTGTTTCCACTTGAATTTTGAACAGGAGTCTCTCTCGCTAATGTTGCATGAATTGCATAAAGCCTCTGAACATCTCATCGTTCATCATCTGATCGGTGTTGTTATTTACCTGAGGATTATTGTCTTCCTGTTGCACATTATCCTGGGTATTGATCGTTGGTGACTCAACTGTCTCATGTGCTTCATTGCCGATCTCAACATTTTCAGATGTCATTTTCAAACACTGTCACAAAACAAGGGTTAATTGACATGCCACATATTATCGCAATACTCTGACCGACCAATTAAATACCAAATAAACTTAAGTAGGTCATACTACCGAAAGAATTTCCCGTCTCTCCCCTCCTAGTTCTTGTCTCACATCTCAGCCAGGGATCATATTCCTAAGCTTTGACACCAACTGTGACGACCCAAAATAGGTATACATCACCTATCTTGGGTCGCCACTTACATGGTACAAAATTCAAATACAACTTAATTATACAACAGTCGTGTAAAATATGACAAAACATAATCTAAGAGTTTCAATAAGAATATTGTCATCTAGACAATATTCACACTCAATGGAGTCCTCATTACATTTATTATCACACTATTTTATATAATAGTGAGGACTACTAAAAACAACCTTACGGATAGTCGATCCGCTTTCCGACTCGTCCCAACTATATTCTCATTTCAAGAGAAACAAAGATGAAAGAAAGGGTGAGCTCAACTAGCCCGAAGAAATATTATGACTAAGATAATGTAGAATAAATTATCCTTAGCCTTCAACAGTATAAAAACTGATAGAATATAATAGACAACAAGTTTTAGATCAACAACTGCAGCGGAATAAGCAATCCATTAGAAGAGTCAAGTAGAGCATAAAATCTACTATCTTTAATGATTTAAAAAGTTTTTCATCAACTTTATCGCTGAGACTCAGCTTAACAAATAAAATCGAATCATCCCTACATCACGACCAAGGATATTCATGTAATCATCAATGGTTATGATTATAACGAATAATCCCTGGTCATAATCATACCAACAACTGTCCATCAATGAACTACAGGCCAATGAGGACTTTTATCGCATCATTCGTTATATTACGGTCATGATTATACCGAATAATCCCTGGTCATAATCATACCAAGTCCATCTATGCACGTAAGCCAAAGATGACTTTCATCACAATATAAGCATGAGGATGATGACAATGACATAATAATTCAATAAAACAAGTTCAAGGATAAATTTTAAAGATTTATAATTTAATTTATCTAGAAATCAATAACGTCCAAATTGTCAACATGATACTGCTTTGTGGAATAAAATTCAAGAATGCTCAGAAGAATATTTCCATGAAAAGATATTGGACGAAGCGCAAATATCTAGGATATTTTACTAATTTCATGGAGTATAGAAGCCAAAACATTAACCAACTGAGTATAATAGAATATATGAAACTGCAAATGGATTTTCGCCCGACATGCAGTAATCCACGTTGATAAATTATTTCCACAATTTAATAAGGAATAAATACGAAGGATCATTCACCATTGCATGCGGTAATCCACATAGACATGTTATTCCAACAGAATAATAAAGAATGGAATAACAAAAGAATTCACCATGCATGCGGTAGATCGTGTGAGAGTTATTCAACGAAATAATAAAGAATGGAATAACGAAGAATTCATCGAGCATACGATAGATCCTTGGCAGACGGACAAAGTTATTCCAATGTAATAATAAAGAATCGAATAACGATCAATAATTCACCGAGCATGCGATAGGTCGCAGCAGACGAAAAGTTATTCGAATAAAATAATAAAAATGGAATAACGAAGAATTCACCAGGCATGCGATAGACCGCACAGATAGGTTATTCTAACAGAATAATAAAGAATGGTATAACAACCCTTACGAATATTGAAAGAAATAACTCTTTTCATGAATACGAAAGAAATAATACCCCTTACCTTAGAAGAAAATTGGATACTGGAATAGTGAGGTAGCAGACTTCTCTTCTTCTTTATCTATATAATTTGTCTCTATAATAATTGCTCTATAGCTTTAGTGAATTGGTGAGAAATGAAGGAAGAATGAGCTTCTATTTATAGGAAAATATAGTTTCGATAATTGCACGTTTTGGGGCTCGAAATATTACAGTATAATACCTTCCTCTTTTTCTTTATTTTTAATTTAGTCCTGCAAGTATTATTAAACTTGCACCACCTCCCCTAATAATAAATCATGTGAATCAATAGTAAATCACGTGACTCAATATTTCTAAACATGTGAAAAAATTAATTATAGTATAGTACCTTCATTTTTAATTTAGTCACGCAAGTATTATCAATCTTGCACCAACTCCCCTAATAGTAAATCATGTGAATCAATAGTACACACATGTGAACACATAGTTATAAGCATGTGAATTAATAGCAATTAATTGCTCATTTATCCGGTGAATTACCCGATTGATCAATATAACTTCCAGACATCAATTGTCATCGAAATAAATGTTGATTTCCACTAACACTAATAATTCCCACACAATGGAACTATCAATTTCATCTTTAATCAACATGAACTTATTCATCATTAATATTATAACTCACAATATTTAACAACCAGGTCGTTCCCAGGAAAGAGGGGGCTTTCCGATAAGGATTTCTCTTTATTGGCACGCAATTAGGTGACTAAACCTCTCATCGACAGAACTTCTAGACATTGTCAATATTGCAAAATAATAATATGAATAACTTTATCGTCTCAATTATTAATTTAATAATATAACATATTATACAGATGATATTGTGACAATAATTGAATCAATAATATGAGAGATATGATGCAGCAATTACTGTAGCAATAATTGAGTATAACTGAGTGACTTCTTACGTAAGCATCAATAATCAATGCGATTGTCTACTTATGCGACCACGCCAGATTCTTGTATTTTTACTACCGGGTAGTTCAACGGTTTTAACGGTAACACTTTTGCCGTTATTTTTATAAAAGATAATTACTGGTCATTTTCTAACTACGACAATACTTACATTGTGGGTCCACCTATGATTATGCCTTGTTATGCGAATATTCCCTGTTAAAACGAATATTCCCCGACCAATCGAATATTCCCCAACACAACGAATATTTTATATCAACTTGCTTACTTTGCAAATTTTTCAAATATCACCCTTAACTATAACATTATCTCAAATCCACACCATAATATAAAAAAAATATTTTGAGAAAATTAAATCTTTATTCATAAAATTTGGAGTCCTACATTGTCCATGTACCACCTTTATATTCAACTTTGTTATTTATATAACTCAGCTTTATTTCCCTTTTCATCGCTACATGTGCTAGCTTATCGCACTTGTAGTCTACTGTGTGTGTGTGTATCACACCACTACAACATACCATATTTGGTTAAACATTACTTATCTAAGTTCCTTAGACTTAGATTAGGCATATAGCATTCGTTCATCACTTTGTGATCATACACTCATGGTATACATTGCATACTTAGTTCTTATACATTCTCAAATATACTCATTTTGGTCCAATCAAAACATGATACAAATCATTAGTCATTCTACACTTCAAATGTCATCTTACGTTATGTTGTGACATCTCTAATAATCAAATCCCATTATTCCATCATAATTCAAAAATAGAGAATATGATTTTCTAGGGTACTTTGGGTTTTTTTTGAATCTTTGTAATGAGCTTTTGACTTCC